>NW_006497735.1:2141063-2178651 GCF_000471905.2 Amborella trichopoda
AGAGAGAGAGAGAGAGAGAGAGAGAGAGGGCCCTTGACAAAAACGTGGTCACCCATAAGATTATCTTCTTCCTTGAGCTTTCATTTGAAACCTTTCCATAGAGTAGTCCATCATAACAAGCCCATATTATTGCTTCATTAAGGTATTGATTTTTCTTCTCATATTTTTATTTTCTACCTTATTACCATTATCAAAACTTGCTGTAATTCTTAATCTACAGTAGCTTTCTTCATTTTTGGTCAAGAAAACTTGATATGTGAAGAGTCCTAAAGCAATAGTGTAGTCGATACACATGGTATGTGCAAACTAGCTTGCGTACTCCATGATCATGAATAGTTTCAACTTGATTTCTTGATCTTATTTTTCAAATTTTTTTATTGAGAATATATAACTGATGAGATGTTTATTTCATCATATTTGAGTGTAAGAAATAGTCCATTGAGTTCCCTTTTTAATGTTGAAAAGTTCGTGTTGTCCCTTATAGACCACATAGTGTAGTTTCACAATAACTTCCTTATTTTGTGTAGTATCTCTCTCAAACTTTGAAAGACTATTTTGATACATGTCTCTCTCATGATTTGATCCCCATTAAACGAAATAAATGTGATCATTTGCTTCCCATTGGATTAATCTCCTTGAGTTATTATTATCACTCGTGCCTTAGACAATGCGACAAAATTAAGTCTTCAAAAGGCCCTTTCGTGGCCGGGTACAAGGGGTTCGAACCATGGTTTTCCCATGTATGTTTGCATGTTAATTTGATGTATTTACAGTTATTAAATGTATTCATGATTGGTTAAATTGAGTATGTTGTGTGAATATTGAGATTATTTTTTAATCTTGCGGTATGAGTTTTAATGCTATGCATTATTGTTTATGCGAATTGAAATCTTATTAAATTATTATGATCAAGTGTATGATGTGTATGAGATATTATGATATATGATGAGGAAGAAGAATGAAGATGAAACTATAATATAATTTTGATATAATGAAGAATTACGAGTGCAAGTCATGCGATATGTTGTAGAGATGTACAATGTGCATATTTGAATATTGTATTAGTTTAATTGAATTTTTGAGTAAGGGATTTATAAGGGACCTATTAGGGTTGCATTTTATTATTCAAATGTGTATAAACCATGTTTATAGGTTGGAATATATATATTATGGTTTTGTATTGAGATATTCATGCATTTAAACCCTTGAGTTTTTATATAATGGAAATTTTTTAAAAGAATGCATTTCTAGCCCATTGGTCATATACTACCAACAAAGATGTATTTTAGACAGGGGACGTATATGTACATATGAGTCAGCTTACTCATAGAAAACCTATCCAAAAATCATTCTAAAAATATTCGAACTTAAATGGAATAGTGCATTAAAAAAAAAATTTAATCTCATGCACAATTGACATGAAATCTCATGAGAAGAAAATCAATGATAATTAGTTTTTATTTCTAAGGGATGATTCTGATGTGCGAGGAAGCTCTAAGCCCAATGAGTTATTATTGACAAATAAAGTATGAAAAAAATAGAACCAGCAAGAAGGAAGAAAAGTAAAACAGGAAAGAAATAATAGAAAAAGAGAACTCTTGGATTTACATGATTTGTTACGGATGTAACTACATCCAAGGGCATGAAAAATTGAAATCCACTATACCTATGAATGTTACATCATAGATTTTGGGACATAGAGTTTTCTTCCTAACCCTCAACAAAACCTAGTTGATCAAACCCTTTTAGACATGCTCTTTCGACTGGCACCACATTCAATCTCTCATCGCTATTCCATAATTAAACCACTCTCCAGAAGGAGAACCTTGACAACAACTGAATTTTTTCTAACTAAAAGGGAAAACGGTCCAAAATCTCCACGAGAACTGCTTCTCTACAAAAACGAGTCTCTCAATCAATAGGAGGCATCATCGCAAAATTTCCCTCGATCAGAAACTATTTTCTTTCTAAGGGAAGACCTTGCTTCTCATGCAGAGGAGGACCTTGCCTCTCTCTTTAGAGGAAGCCACATTTCCCATATAGTGACCCAAATATTCTCTCTCAATGAAAATAGTTTATGTTTAAATATTAGGGGTCTTGCAAATGGTTAAACCCAAGTTTTTCATGGTGCCTTTCATTGTATGACTATAAAATTGCTACATGAAATCATCACCCACACAAATATCATCACCATCATCATCTAATCGTTATTCTAATTATTTGGAATCAGCTACACAAATCTTGTCCTTCCATTCCACTCTATCAAGGGCTATACCCTCAGTTATACCATAAGTTACCATATTTCTTCTCACTACTACTGTCCATATGCTTTTGGGCCTTTTGAACATTTTCCTTACCCTTTTAGAGCCTTCTACTTGAACCAAATTGTCCCACATAACTAGTGCTATTCTAAGTTGACATTGTACCTGATCAGACCACCTAAGTCTACTTTTCTCATTTTATTGCCTATTGGAGCCACTACTAAGTTCCCTCGAAAATAATCATTTTGAATCCATAGTGATATATTAAAAGACACTATTAAAATGTAAGTTAACAATATTTCTTTGATCTTAGTTTTTAAAATAACACTTTTTTCACTTTGATGAATAACTCCGATAATTGAGAAAACATCTTAAAAAGTACCTTCTTTTTTACCCAACTCATACGGCTCCATTCGATGCATCGAGCTATGGATTTCATCAGGTGTGGATGACCATGGTTTCATCTCCAAGGGGACGACGTGAAATCCATATAATGGGACTGCGACCCGTTGCCCAATTGTTAGACTTTGGTGACCCACTAATGATCCCCTGTATGGACTATGAGCCATGGGCAACGCTAGGACAGTTTGAGAAAGCATGTGTGGCTCGTAGTTTGCGATTGGACATGGAATGCCCCAGTGGATATTTATTCCTAGACTATATGGATCATTTTTCCATCAAAGTATTTAATTTTGTTTATTTTAATTATATTTAATTTTTAGAATTGTTATTTGAATTTTTCTAAATCTCTGGATACTTTATTTATCAAATTTGGATTTATAGAAACAGATATATTGATTTTATAATGATTTAAATATTCAAATAATGACTTTGTATATTTCTAAAATATAAAAATAACTTAAATTGCATGGGAGGCCAAATAGGTCTTTTCGGCCCACCATTGCATATTGGGTGGGGCCCATTATATAACCAAATAGCTGGCACTCTCCACCTAGAGAAACTTTCTATTTTTGCGGTCAAGCATTAAATCTTGAGAAATGAGTTTATGTTGGTTTAGAACGTTTAAGCTTTGAGGAAAAATTGAATGACATTATAAAGCTTATGCATAACATAAGAAACGATAATATTATGATATATTAATTCCATATTTGAATTAATTGATGAGAAAATGCTTTAGAAAGTGGGGGATAATGGTCTAGCACTCTCTGTAGGAAGTTGATGACCCATTTATGGAATGGGGAGCTCATATGTCTCACCCCACAAGTCACACAAGATCAATGGTGCATATTCAATTTCACATGAGTGGCACGCTAAGGAAAACCCTAAGAAACCCTAATCTTGTTCAAAGTACTTTAAAAAAAGATTGATCACTAGCTAAAACTCTACACCTTATTTCATACATATGGTTTTCATCTCTCTCTCTCTCTTAACCTACCAAAGGGGGCACGCCCCACTTAGGATATCTCTCTCTCCTATAGAAACTATCTCTCTCTTGAAAGTGCTATAGGGGGCACTCCCCACTCTCTCACATCTTATGGTTCTCTCTCATAGTGTCTCTCATGATATATCATCTCTCTTTGGGGTTTAGACTATAAGGTTGTGGTAGAAAAGAAAGATATCACTCTCTCAGACAAGGTTGTTGAGGGGATTCACTTAGTATTTGAGTTTGTGGACAAAGGGGTTCATGTTCCATTGGTATAGTTTTTCCAAACTTGCAATCCCGATTGACAAAGAAGGTTGAAAATTAGATCCCATGCCATCGGAAGGTAATGACTCGGTGTGGGGTGTAAGAAACCCGGTTGAGATAATTTTCGGCACTTTGTTTTATTTCTTCCATACGTTTTTATTATATATTTTATTCCCAAGCATAGGTTGTGCCTTTTCTTTGTTAATAAAAATTGTGGTTTTGAATGGCTTCAAGTTCTTGAGATCCTATTTTATTCTTTTCTTTTGTTTTATTTAAAGTTGTAATATTGTAAAAAGGACTTCTTCTGAATGATCTAGACCGTGAAGAAAAGAAAATAATTGAAAAAGAAATAAAGAAAATTATTATATACTCCGGCTAGATCACAGATGTCATTTCATTTAGGAACTCAAAATCACTTTTTTTGTTGCTTTTTTAACATTGTTAATCGATTGATAACAAAGCCATATATAGAATTATAAAAAGAAAAAGGTTACCTCTGAGGCTTAGATCTAAGCATCTTACGAAATAAATGGATCTTAGGCGGGTTAAGAAAAATACGTTTGAGCATTGATTTTTTATTTTTATTTATTTATTTTGTGATTATTCATCAAAATGAAAAAGCTATATGTTTAAAAAGTGGGGTCAAACAAATGGCCCTAGCATAGTTTTTGAAGATTTTGATGGGTGTATTTATAAAAAAAAAAATTATTTTTGTTTAATTATTTTTGAAATTTTCATAAAAGTACAATTGTATTTTAGAAGTTAGTGTCCAATAATTTTATTAGTCAATAGTCTTGGCCTTTAGTGAAACTTCAACTTTGCCTTTCTAAATATCACAAAATTACCCCTTGCCTTGTAGTGATAATTACATGTTCACCATTGATTGATGAGCAAACTACTATAAAAAAATAATTTTTTTTAAAAAAAAACCACATAATAACTAAATGTACCATTTATAGCCCATTCTAATATTACTATTTGTATTTGAAGAGTTGCGAATTGTAGATTATCTCATATATATGTATGTGTGTGTAAGTAGAGAAGGCATGACTGATTGAAGAACAAAGGGTAAATGAAATTCAAGATTTGCTAAATGGTTGTATATCTACTTGAGTATGCATAAAATTTCCATATGATAGCTAATAATAGAACTTGATATTTGTTGAACAGTTTCAACCAGTATCTAGAAAAATGGATCAGGAGGGTAAGTCAGTCCCTTGCTTTATTGATCTAAATGACTGATCCATGCTGGTGCATACCGATTCTCTAGTGTGGGAATTGGTAGCAAAATAATTTAATTAATAGTTTTAATTTGAAAAAATTCGAAATAAATATAATACAAAATGAAATGGATAGGAACAAGGTCATTCGGTGTAACCAAAATGTGAGGTTCCCTCATAGACTCGTCCAGTTTTCTAGTAAAACCAGGTAAATCTATCAAATCAAAAAGAGTCCCTATTTCAAATAGGAATCAGGTCAATTACTACTAATTCCTTATCCTAATCGCCTATTCCTAATCTGGATAGGTGAATTCTAGAAAACCTTAGGAAGCAAATAACAACTTGTGTCAATCGTAATTTATATTTGATTTCTTGTCCGAAGTTACCTATACTAACAAGGGCACATTTGGATAACCATAGTTGCTTGTTCTTGGCAGATGACTCCTTCGAATATCGGTGTATGCTACTTGGATAGCATCAATAAATTGCTATCCTAAAAACCCTATGTTTTGTAGGAGCATTTCCTTTCAATCCATTAATACTTGGGAAAGATGGTGAGAGAGCTGCAGGCAGGTTCACCGGTTGTTGGCAGAGGCCACTTCAATGATGGTAAAACAAATTTACACTCCCTTCCTTCTTTTTTCTTTTTCTTTTTTAGGTTTTTTTTCACCTTTTTTCATCTTTTTGTATTTTTTATTTTTGTTAGGGCGATTTCTATCTTTTGATGAAAATGGGTAAGATTTGGGGCTTTAAAAACCATTTTTTAGAGGGGATTGTATACAATGAGACCATTTACTTCTAATACAAGGTGGTCACAATTACTTACAACCATTTGATGAGAAATTTGTTAGTTTTGATGTGTCACAAATTTCGAAAAATATTCTTTTAAAGTTTGAGCTTGGTCAATAAAATAATTACAGTCAACCAGTTTCACATTCAATGGTCAAGATTAATATGACCACCTTGTACCAAAGCTATATGGTCTCATTCTATACTTGCCCTTTTTAGAGAGAGTAAAAACCTTTTACAACTTTTCTCATGCTCTCTGCCTAAAAACACCCCAACCCTAGCTCTAGTTTTGGGCACCTGTCGTGGTGGATTCTGGCCATTATCCCAATTTGAAGCCCGAAGTCTATTACACCTGATTTAAGTTTTTTTTAGGGTTTTTGCCATATACATTTTTTTGTCGTTTTTGAATCAATGAAATTAATTTTTTTTTTGGTTTCTTGTTAATGGTTTTATCTTTATTAAGTTTATTATTGTATGTTTTTACCTTTTAGGAAGACCTATCAGCATTTTTTAAAACAAGTATACTATTGTATGTTTTTACCTTCTAGGAAGACCAATCAGCATTTTTTAAAACAAATGTTACGATTATAAGGTTTTTATATTCATTTATTTTTATAAGTTCAATTTCAATTTTAGTAAGAATGGGAAACATTTGTACTGCATAGATGTTATTGTTTTGTTCCTAGTATGTTTCTTAAATTTTTTTAGTTTCCTATATTTTTATGATATTTCATATTAATTTTTATTTTATATAATTTTTTTATTTTTTAAATGTTAAAATTATGTGAAATGTTCAACTGGTGAACCGGTCCGGTCAGGCCTGTCCTCTCACCAGTTTGATCACCTGTTTAGTCTTGACAACATTGATTTAGACAACTAATTTTTGTGTCCATATAGAAACTATTTCATAGAGATCGCAATTCCACCTATTTTAGTTGAATATTGGTTTCCTTATTTTGGCTTCCCAGATGAGGAAATACACATAGACATCTCTAAGAGAAACCTCTCTAGGTATCCAAATAGGCCATAAAAGTTCTTTTCAATCCCAGGAAATAACAAAGGAAAAAGAAAAAAGAACCATATTTACTCCCAAAATACCTTTAACATATAAAAATCATGTTTCTCAGTTTCCATTGCATATGTTACTACAATCATCTTTGGTCGTTATAAATTAATTCCACTCATGCATCCTTCTTTATTTTTAGTTGCAGGAGAATCACAATTCCGGCATCAGAAAATTTTAAATTGATCATCTCAACCTTGGCCATTATGGTAAAAATTAGGATTTCAAGCCCTAAAAATAGTATATATTGTGACAAATTATCTAGAAGGATTCATTTTGCCCTAAAAATAAGTGCTCATGGATCCATAAGATCTGTGTCATTTTTTGAGTTTCAAATTTCATAGTCAATATTAGAAATTGATTTTATAGCCATCATAGATATTTTCGGTGCCCAAAGTGATTTTTAGATGAAGATTTGTGGTGAGGCTATACTTTATCTTCATAATGCTTAGCCCTTACAGAAACTGCCTCCAATATAAAATTTAGAACGGACCTAGAAACTTAGATTGATTAAGACTTCACCTTGTATTAAAATAAAAAAAAACATAATGTTTATTGTAAAAAAAAAAAGGGCAAGCTTTCTATGCTTCCCCAACAACATAAAACTTATATACATCCCCTTCCATTTTGAATGGAGGGCTAAGATTGCCCCAATCACAATGTCTCGTTTCTACAGTATTTTATTTTTACTCTTTTTATATAAATTACTTTCACAGAAAATTTTGGGTGTCCAATCCTCTATTTAACACGTACTTGTAACAAAAAAACATTAAAATAATGTTCCAATAAAAAAATGACCAAAATACCCCTTAAAGTTTCAAAGGGTATTTTGGTCATTATATTTTAGTAAAAAATTATTTTTAATAATTTTTATAGGTGCTCCCCAATGAGAAGATACCCCGTACCAAATTTATATGGATACAATTCGTATAAAAAATTAAAAATAAAATACTCTAAGGCATCAGAACTAAGATCAAACAGAGTGGCTTCCTTGATCAAAATTGGACGGCTGGATAGATCTTCTATGCTATAGGAGAAGAATAGAAACGTTTCCCAAAAAAAAAAGAAGACAAACAACATAATGCAGTTTGAAAGTTGTCACATTTTAAAGCTCAGACACGCTTAATTGTTAAGACTCTAAACTATCAAGGATTTAGTTATTCATTTCCCAATGTTAATATTTCTAATGATATTTGAGGACCAAGTACGGTGGCATTTGTATAACTTCAGTGTAGGAATGCCGGTGTACTTTAACCGCTACAAGGACTTGGAGAGAATGATATGTGAGATTAAAATCTTATGCTTAAATCAATCCCTGTGTTTTCAACATGTTGGAAGATGTCAATACTGACTTAGTAGCTAATGGAGGTATTTTTTTGTAATTTTGTTTTTCGGTAATTCGTTAATGGAGGTATTGCATATGGTCCTTTGATTTTAGAGGAGTTTCTAATTAAGGTCATTGAGATGCCGCCTTGGTATCTTTTCGACATTGTTGTCCTTCTGTTTTATACTTATATTAATAGAACTTAAAAAAAAAAAAAAGTCTACAAGTAAGAAGAGAAAATACCGGCCATGCATGCAAATCCCTCCTTGAAGATTCTGAGCTAAATAACACCATGGGCTGGTTATCATACTCCTAGTAATGCAACATTAAGTTTATACATTCTTAGTTTTGTATAGAATAATTCTAACAGGATATATAGATGTTAACTTGAAAAACATAAGAAGATATTGTTTGGGTAAACCTCAAAAAAATTTCTAAACATATTAAAAATTACACAATAAACATCTATTCTTTTAGTTAAGGGATAACATAATGTGTTCTACTAGGGCACCATAAATGCGCTTTTGCCACCGCAAAAACTACTTTTGAGGTTCCAGACACCTAAATCATTTGGGGACTCCCTTAGAATTAGGGAATTCTAATTTAGTTTACCTCCAAATCTCCTCAAATATATTCCAATAATGGCACTGATAGTTGAAATTTCTTCCAGAATTGTAAAAATTTGAGGCATTTATGGGGCTCCAAATGCATGTTTTTCATGAATCTTAATTTTTTTTATTTTTTTTTTCTATGAGAGAGTGTTTTAGAAATATTTTGGGTCCCCTACCAAGCTCAAAAGTGGTATTTGAGATGAAACACACTATTATTTCCCTTAAACCACCCAAAAGAGGTTCAAGGAATTGCAACAAAATTCCAATTTTTTTTTGTGTGGATCAATGGGATTACAGGATCCTATCCATTTTGGAAAGATTCAATATTTTGAAATTGTTAGTGAGAATGGGGGCCATGACCTCTAATGAGAGCTTAGGTGGTGCTACCACCTTGACCCCAACCCCATTCTCACTAGTCTACTTCATGCTTCCATTGAAAATCTCTCGTAATTCTAAATATGACTCACATAGCAGTAGATTTCCCGAATGCAATGGTATCCATTTGCATTTTCCGAAACTCCTACATCTTTTGTTCCTAAACAGTCAACTTTGTACCCATTCTCATCCGTAATACATTTGAACTCTTTCCTCCGCATTTCGAGTACTTCTGCTGATGCCCATCTCAAAGTGGGAATATGGGAGAAGAACATGTTCAAGATTTATCCCACCAGTTTTCTACAACACAAAATATGGAAGGGTAACTCCACTAAATCATGATAAATTTGATCTAAAAATACAAAGTTAAAATTTATACATTACCTTCTTAAAAGCTTCTACATTCCTCAGACAATCAGGGTGGATGGAGTTCCAATAATTCCCTTGAAATGATATTCTTAAATCTTCATATAGTTTATCTGAAATGAGTCCCATTCGATGAACAAATGGAACCCTAGATTCTATAAGGACATCATAATCTATAAGCTCGTTGCCTACAAAGTTGCCCTGATACAGCAACAAACAAGAAAATGAATTAGAACCCAAATTACACTGTGGGATGCTTATATATAACCATCTACTTTTGGTTACTGCATTCATATTTGTGAGCATTGTAACTAGAAAGGGAAATCATAGTTTCTTTGAAGAACTTATAAAATCATGTTGGTGACATGACATGGAAACAACACTCATAGTTTAGTTTATTTTAGTATTGTAATGAAATCAAGTGTATTCTCATTGACTTTCATTCAAATGTAAATTTGAAAATTTCAATTACATCTCCATAATCTCTTTTAGGTAACTAGATAATATCATCAACAAAGTCATATCCTTCTTTTGAGTAAGGATGAAATTCACACTTACCTTGAAATTTAAGTTTGGCTTCACCCCTTCTTCTATTCCTGCAATAATAAATTTTATGTTTATAGATAAATAAAAAGAAAAATTTTAACTGACGAGTCATGTCATTGTACCTTGTAGGAAATACACAGAGTTAATTATTAGGCTGATAAGTTCAACTATCAATAATCAAGAATAAAACTTCTATAACGTTAGCTTGGTTTAATTAAGAAAATAATTACACTAACCAAAAAGAATTATTAATATAAGTGCTACCTTTCACAATTTCTAGTGACAAAGTTGGGACATAAGCTCCAGCATATGAACATCCAGTAATGTAAAGTGGATTAGACAAGAACTCAGGGTACTCCTGAAACCACTGCATCATAAAACTGTAAGTGAACATCACAAACAATTTTTAATTAGGTCCTTTAGCAGAGTATACGATGGCTGACCTTTAAAACAAAGTCATATAGATCTGCTATAGTTTTGGAATCATCAATTTGGTAATCCTCACTGTTATCAGAATATGAGAATCCAGTACCAACGGGTGCATCCATAACAACAAGGCTAGACACCTACAATGCAGAGGAATTTGAAAGAGGAAATTCACTCTTACATTCATATTGTATCCATTCACATGCTCAAAGTCATCTGCTCAATAAGTCATACTGAAGAGAGTGCATAGGAACCTCATCATCCTCACATTCCATATATTGGCAAGTATGAAGAGTAGATATAAAACATCAACAAGCAGTCACATTTGAAAGATAGAAGGTATGGAAATTTTGTTATGATCCAGCCTGGAAAAGCAGAGGTGAAGCCACTTGATGAATATTACCTTGGTCCAAAGAAAAGGATTTAGTTCTACTTTTACACCATTGATGATATAATCCGGATCCTCCTCAATCTTGAAAGGCACTGAAATACAATAAAGAAACAATTTATGTAAGACGTCAAGTTTATATTATAAAAGAAAATTGCGCCTCAAAAATCTACCCAAAAGGAGTTTCAATACTAGAAAATCTTCAAATTGAGCATGTCGACCTCAAGTTGTATGGATATGAAAGTACGCATGGTTATGGTTGACACCTTATATATACCGCACCCATCAAATAAACTTATAGTTTGTAAACTAAGATTCTAAACATGAAGCAAATAAAAAACTCCCCTCTAATTAAGCTGACAATTAAATATAAAAGAAACCCTATTTCCATACTAATTTTCAAATTTAATATTAATGTTCACATATTTGCTTTAAATCCAATTTTTGTTTGAATGCAGAAGAAAATAAATGCTTTTACCATTTTGTGAGAAATCCCCATGTTTCTTTTTTATTAAGTGAACTAGTGTCAAAGTGATTTGAAATTGTTACTGAAGTAAGCAAATGGCTTTAAGACATTGTTGCAACACACATAATGTGGTTTACAAAGCTTTCATACACATTATAGTAAAATGGCTTGAACATCAGTTAGATATTTACATTAAAAATACCATAGTTTGAAGATATAAGTTCACTCTACGACCAAGATTCCAACAAGATTCTAACATCTTGTTGCTGAAGAGGGACAGTAAGAAGGAAGTCGTGAATACAATGACAAAGTTGCTTACAATACTAAATTTGAGCTATTTTTGAACTTGATTAATGTCTTTCCAAGATGAGTGCCCTTTTTTCCTTTTGGGGGTGGGGGATTGGGGCTTGTGAAGAAGGTGGTACAAGGGAATCTATTTTGTGCACTTAATGGAAGTCAATTAAATGTGGACATTTGTTTGGTCAACTTGCATTTCAAGAAGCCCTATGAGGGATGTTAGGTTTCTATCTTACAGTTATTAGATTTCCTATTTTATAGGGAAGTAAATCCTACGTTTCTTAAAATTCTTGCCTATTTTTTTGAGGATATAAGCCCGTGGTTATATGAATGATTAACTTCACATAATTATCTAACTAAAGGGTAGGCCGTGGGGAATTCTATCTATCTCTTGTAATGAAAGATAGAGAGGAGTCCATGTGATTCTGTCTACAGGGTTTGTGTCTTTTTATGAATAGTTGTTTTAGGAAGCCTCTGTAGAGAGAATATGCAGAGAGCTAACTATGAGATTGAGCTTGAGTTCCCTGGTTCTCTTAGAGCTTCCATGCAAAATAGGCATGTCTTGGCTCGGTTACCATTTATTAACCTTTGGATGCATAGTGCTAGCTGTGCTACCATGCCAAGAGTCTGATTACCAAACATGAATTAGTCTTGGATATAGACCTTTCCTAGTATTGCATATCTTCTTCCTCCTCCTTAAATCTAATTTTGTGAATGGTAAACATTTGTAGATTGGGTTCTTATCAAGAATTTCCTTTGAGTTCCCATATACTTTATTTATTTTCCTAGCAAGGTCTACAGAAATTTTAACTTTATCTACCATTCCACATGTCTCTTTCATTCCAATTTTAAATTGATCTTTACTCATCCTCCTCATTCTTAGGGGTGGAGCAATGTCCCTATGACGTTATCTTTCAACAATTAAAATCTAGAGATACTATCCAAGAATTCATTCTTGGAGTTGAGTGGTTAATTTTTTAATGATTGCATATATTCAAATCCTATCATTGAACTACCATGTGAAAAGCGAAAAAAGCAAACAGGAATATGTGCTAACTTATGCATCTATATACTACATTATTAAGCCAAAAGCAAGGGATGGACACATGTCGCAAAAATAAAAATATAATCTATTTCTAGAGAAATGGTTAGAGTACATAAACTCCTCAAAATAATGTGTGGAATGGGAGAGGGGGTTCTTGTTTTGGAGACAGAGAGACTCAAATGACTCAGCCATCAAATTCTAAGAGTCACTAACTCTTAGTAATTGCTTATGGGATTAGACCCTATTATTCATATCTATTGTGACTCTTCACCAATAAATTATGATTTAAACATAGGTGGAAAGGGGCTGGGGTCATGGTGGTAGCACCCCACATACTAGTCACCATATTGTGGTTTCCATTTCCACCACTAACACCACCCCACTAATACTTTCCAAAAGCTTACTTCTAATCTACTTGAAAAAACGGGTAGGGCCCTGTCTTTCCCACTGAAATACCCCCAAAAAAAAAACACACTTTAATAATTACATATTTGGGTACAACCTTTTATAGGTGGTGGCTCTCGATATTGATCCTGACTCTTTATGAATTACTTATAAGTGAAAATTTTGGAAAAGGATATTGTGACGGTGCACATTTTTAAAGGTTCTCTTTCGTACTCTATTTATAACTATTATAATTATTATAATTAATTATTTTAATTATAATGAGTATTAATATTGGAAAATATTTTAAAATTAAAAATCAAGATTGATATAATTATTATTAATGATACTAATAATATAATTGTCTTATTGTAATGAATATTATAACAATTACACAAATAAGTGGAATTCTAATTATGATGTATATGTTATATAATATAATCTTTTGATTAGATGATGATGGTGATGATGATAATAGTAATAATAAAATGGTAACAAAATTATTATTAAAATTATAATAAACTTAAAATATTTATATAATATACTATTGTTCTTATTATTATGTGAACAATTTTAGTCATTGATATAATAAAATAATGTACGTAATAATTTTTAATAGTAACAGTTATCTAAATTTAATTATATTATTATATGAATATTAAGTATAGTTATAATTGAATTATAATTTATATACAGTATTATCGTTATTATTGCATGAATAATTTTAGTTATTGATATAATTATAAAATAATGAACTTATTGAATCATAGTAATAACAATTATTGAAATTTAATTGGACTATTATATGAATACTAAATATAGTTATAATTTAATTAACTATGATATCAAAATTTTCTTTATTTTACTTTATTTTTTATAGAAAATTTTGATTGTTATCTTTAAATAACATAAACGATTTACTCATTTCGCTAAGCATATTTGCAATATTTAATTACATACCCTAAGATATTCTCATTCAATATATTATTTCTCATACTATTGCTACCACTATCAGTTATAGAACGTTGTAATGAGACCTGCACATGCACCTACTAGTCAAAACACACTCAAGGTTGTAGATATAAACTATTGCACATGTTTTAGACAGGATTTGTGTGTTGAGATGGGATAGTTTAGTCATGGTACTTCATGTCATTGTATATGAAATGTCATTTTGACCTTCAACAACATTCATGAATCATGAATATAAGACTACAATAATTAGTTGAAAGAGACCATGAAAAGTTTGCAAATTCTTCTTATAATGAAACTCCACAATGATAATGAGTGAACTTCTTAGGAGTAATTTACAAGTAGTAAATGTAATCTAGAAATACCAACCATGAAAGTATATAATGGCATTCATTCCTAAACAACCAGTAGTCCGGAATACAATTGGATCTTCTGAAGAACAACGTTATGAAGTAGCAAAACAGTAATTCACGTGCTTTCCATTCCCTTCATTACCTAAAGCGATGTACCTGTAGTCTTAGAAACATTAGCATATAATATACTTTGCAAACTTCTCTCCATAAGTACGAGAAATAATACTATAAATATAAAAAATTCAAAACTATGTATTCTAGAAAGAAATACTTTTAGGTTATGCCATCTTTTTCATGTTTTTGACTTCTTCATTGACAAACATATATGGCTTATTTTCTATATTTATTGAATATTCTCAAAGAGGGGTAAAACTAATTTTTTATTCTTGAGATTTTCAAAACAACGGAAATCTATTTTTTATCCCTTATGCGTTGTCAAATTGTGAGATACATTGGCATCGTTTTGATAAGTTCTAATTGTAGGGTACTCATCTTCGAATTTTTATCGTGCCTTGTAGGCAAAAGTTTTCCTTTCCCTGTCAATTTCTTTTCTTTTCGTTTCTTTTCTTTTCTTTTTTGTGTTTTTTTGTTTGAGGTGTTAATGATGAGAATGGAACCTGAGGACGATATGTTGAGGCACCTATGTCCCTAACCTCCAATGCCCCAATCTCGATCCCAAGAAATGATAATTATGGTTTCATAGAGGTGGCGAGAATAACAAGCCCATGGTTGCTTACTTCCCTTTTTATTTTCTTTCAAATATTTGGGGCCAACTTTTCAAATATTTCTAGTTTAGGGATGGTTATGAAAAAACAATATTAAATTCAAAAGTAAAGCTCTATTTTATTTAGTGTTTTATCCAACTTTGTCTTGAACTTTGGACGGATTCTCTAGAGTCAAAAGGTTTCCAAACAAAGATATAACATATGAAATGTATGTTGAGTAATAATAAGTGTAGAAACAAGGAATTAGTTAAGTTTGATGGCCAAAAGGTACCGAAAATAGATTATTGTCGATATTTAGGGTTAATAATCCATTAAAATAGGGAGATCGAGGAAGATGTTGCACCTAGAATTTGAGCTCAGTGGACGAATTGGAGATGTTCTTTTGGAGTCTTCTGTGACCATTGAATACTAAAAAAGCGAAAGGGAAGTTCTACCTGATGCCTGTAAGACTTTCCATGCTTTATGGGATAGAATATTGGGCAGTCAAAAAACAATATATCTATAGACTGAGTGTAGTAGTAATGATGATGTTGAAATGCATGAGTGGCGAGACAAGGTTAAGTACATCTGAAGGAACTTAGGGTTAGCACCAATAAACGATAAGATGAGGCCAACTAGATTTGTCTTGTCATATGTAGTGTCAACTTAGAACAACATCAGTTAGGAGGGGTGATTTGGTTCAAGTGGAAAGCTCTAAAAGGGCAAAGGGAAGACCCTTAAGGACATGGATGTAAATAGTAAGAAATGACATAGTGATTTATAGTTTAACTAAAGGCATGGCCATTGATAAAGCCTAATAATGAAACATGATTCATGTAGCCAACCCCAAATAGTTGGAAAAAGATTCTAGTGATGATAATCATGATTTTTGTTAACTTTGCAAAATACACAGGGTGGTTCCCAAAAGACTAAATATGAAGTCTAAATTAAACTCTCATAACCTTTATACATTGAAATCTTTTAAAAATGAATACAAACCATATCGAGTTTCTGACCAGCTCAGTGCCATGAGCAAACTCAATACACTTGGTCGGGTCCACAGTTAAATATTAGGTCAATATTTGCAACCTGACTCAGTTTGGACCAGTATTACCTCGACATTCCTCATTGAGCTTTGTGTTGATGTCCCCTACACTTGTCCATAAGTGTCGCGTGATGAGATCATTGTTTAGTATGTTGTCGACATAATAACTTACAAGCGTACATCACAAATTATATAGAGCTGTGTGGTAAAGCTGAAGTTGGTCTATAGTCCATGGTGACAACTTTTTAGCAAACTTGAGGTTTCAGTGCATCTCCTTCTAAATGCAATCTCCATGGGAAGATTTTTCTTAGAGATGAATTTTGGACTGAAAATTTCATAGGTTGATAATATTAAATATGGCCCATGAATATAAAAAAAAAGGGAATAATAAAATTTGTTTTGTACTTTGTTTTGGACGGTTCCTTTTAATTCTTCCAGATAACAAAATTGATAATATTTTTTTTAGAGGAAAGGTTTCGATATTTCTCCTACAGCATAGAAGTTCTATCCTCCCCCTACCATCCAGCCGTACATCTTTGATCAAGAGAGCCACTCACCATTTGATATTGGATCTGATGTCTCAAAGTATTTTATTTTTATAAAAATTGTATGAATATGAGATTTGTTACGTGCCATCTTCTCATTGGGGTGCATTTATAAAAAAATATTAAAAATAATATTTCGATAAAATATAATGACCAAAATACCCTTGAAACTTTCAAGGGTATTTTGGTCATTTCATTTTATTGAAAATTATTATTATTATTTTTTAGCTAGTGCGAGTTTAATAGAGGAATGGATGTCCAAAATTTGATGTAAAAATAGTTTATAGAATAAAATTAAAATAAAATATTGTAGAGACGTGATATTGTGATTGGGGCAATCTTAGCCCTCCATTCAGAATGGACAGTTGGATAAGGGGAAGTATATAAGTTTTATGTTGTAGGGGAAGCATAGAAAGATTCCCTTCTTTTTAGATCCAGAATCGTGGATCCAATGCTAAAACACATTTGGACTTAAGATGCATTTCAGATTGAAAATTATCCTAAATCCATGTCTAACATGGATGTTTTTTATAACCGTACTTCACAAAAGAAAATTCACAAATTTTTGTAAAGGCATTGCACATGAATAGGTCCGCATTTGAACATTTCCCAACTAGATAGAGGTACAAAACATTTTTAATTTTGTCTTGGGATTGTATATTACGTGACTATTTATATTTATTACAAGATGGTCACAATTACTCGTAGCTATTAGATGTCAAATTAGATGGGTATGTCACAAAGTTCAGAATTTTTTTTTTTAACATTGGATCTAGTCAATGATACTCTTATAACCATTCAAATATATATATATATATATATATATATATAGCTTTGGGTGTTGTCAATGACACTCTTATAACCATCCGAGTTCAAATTTGATAGACAAGAGTGATTATGACCTCCTCCTACCAAAAGTACTTGATCTCTTCATATACTTTTCCTTTTTGTTTTACACTTATGGTGCTGAACGATGCAAACACTGTCACTAGAGTATGCGATCGTACTCTACATCGTTGTTATTCTAAAAATATTTTTCACGCAACAAACTAAGGTCTCAAGGATTCTGTGGAAAATCCAAGAGTGGCTACAGACATTGCACTTTCTACTAAGGCTAGCAACGGCCTGGGCCATCCTCTAGGCCATGCCCCCAAGCGGAACTGGGCTGAGCTACGAACAAATGAATAAAAGAGAAAAAAAATTAGAGGGCTGGACCGAACCTGGCCCATGGCTTAGGCCCTACTTTTTAGGGCTGGGCCACCTGACTCATTGTCGGGCCACAACTTCCAACAAATGTACCCTAGAACATGTCCACAAAAATACATAACTCCTAAAACATCTCATGGCCAAATACAAAACATTAGAATAGAGGAGTTTTATAGCCAGAGTTTTGATGATTACCCACCCTAAATAATGTTTAGAAGGAAATTGGCCACCAAAGCCCGGAAAGCACGACACCTCCGCACCATCAGGCACTGCTAACACAGAGGTAAAGCACTAGAAAGTGATGATGATGGTGAGGAAAAAGAAGTGTGATGAAAATTGAGATAGAATAGACATGGCTATCTCAGTTGTGAAGATTAAAACCAGGTTATTCCAATCCCCACTTATGTATACCACATGCGCTGATTAGAATGGTGAAATAATGGGGAGTTAATTTTCCTTGGAAGCTCATTTATTATCTCTTCCATGAATAACTTTGCCATGTTTATATCTTTATTTTTCCCTAAATAGTTTCAACTGACCTTGGATACTTATTAGGAATGTTACTCAGTTGGTTCGGGACCCGATCTAGACCTGCATTGGGTCTAGGTCCATCTGGGTCTAGAAAGAGAAATATTAAATAATATAAGTCAAGGCCTTGGATGATATGAGTTAATTGGTTGGGTCGCCCTTGGCCAAGATTAGTTACTAAGCCGAGTGTGCTCACCTGAGTGGGCCAAAACCTATAGATATATTGAAAAGAGAAAAAAGAATTTTAAAAATAAAGTGGATATACCAAAACTTATATAAAATCAAAGAGAAACTAAAAAAACTCCAAATATTAAGAAAGTGTAAAAAAATAGACTCAAACAATTAATTCGTAGTTAGGGAAATTTTAAAAATCCAAAAAAAAAACAATGTAAAAAAAAAGATTATAACAAAAAACTCACAAATCTTTAACAAAAATTAAAAAATTATATATAATAGTTTATACACATTATATATAAAAATATTTAAACAGCATTTTTATGATTTTTTTTAATATTTTACTTCAAAAACTTGATAAACACAAATCGAGATAATACGTACTCTCCTAAACTTGCATACCTTACCTCATTTCATACATCATACTCACTTCAACATACAATCATCCTCCCATACACCTAGGTCTAGTATATCTAATCTAACCCACTTAGGCTCACCCACACCCAAACCTAGACCCTTCCCTCATGTTCAGGCCCACTTTCAAGAGCATTCAAGGGACTATCAAGGGTGTACCACCTAAGGGTCGACATCGAGCCAAGCAAAAGGCTCGTGCCCTCCCCTCTCTTTCTCTCGCTCTCGAGTGGGCCGACCCGAGGCCATCTCTCTCTTTCTCACTCACCTGCCTTATTATTATCTCTCCCTTAATTCTCTCACTCCGAAATTTCCCTGTGTCTCTCTTTTTCCTCTCTCTAATTAATTTCTCCCTCAATCTTTTCAATCTCTCTCTCTCTCTCTGTTTTCACGGAATTCTCTGTTTCACAAAACTCTCGTTGCTCTCCACCTCTCCTCCAATTCAGAATAACGCAATTGTCCCCAAGATTTCACCTGCTCTCTTTCTCCTCTCACACTCATGCTTCTCTCTCCCCCAATCTTTCCCTCTTTCTCTCATCCAATCTCTTCCTCTCCGTCACACGAAACTCTCTTTTATTCTCAGTTTCTTTCTCTATCTCCTTCGCAAAACTCTCTCTCTCTCGCCCTTATTCTTGATCTCTCTCTCTCCCTCATGAAACTCTGTCTACCCCAAGGTTCTCTCTTATCCTCTCATGCCCAATTTCTCACCCCTTTCTCTTCAAATCTGTTTCTTTTCTCTCTCCTATCTCTTTTTTTCTCTTTCTCCCCATCCTTATCTCCTTCCCTCTCTTTCCCTAAACTCTCTTCTCTCATGTACTTCTCTTTTCTTCCACAAATTTCTCTCTCTCTCCCCTCATGTACTTCTCTTTTCTTCCACAAATTTCTATCCCCCTCCGTCCCTCCGTCATCTTTATCTGTTCCCATCATTATCTCAATCACCTTTTCTTTCCTCCATCTCGTCTCTATCTTCATCTCTTCTTTTTACCTATTTTTCCCTCTTTTTCAGGTTTTTATTTTCTTTTTCTATTAGATACTGTTCAAGGAAACTAAACGATTCTCCCATTATCATTTAAATTTCTCTACCATAAAACTTTCATTTTGCTTCCTTAATAAAAAAGTGCTTATAAATATGCACTATATCTCCTTTCATCGTTTCTTTAAAAATCTTTATTTTACTCTTCTACTCTCTTTTTAAAAATTCTTACCATATTTCTTTATCATGTATTAGCATCCATTCCGTTGGATTTTGACCTCTCTAGGATTTCTATTTGCTTTCAATGATTTCTTACAACTTATTTCCATTCATACATCTCTCTCTCCCTTTCCCTCTCTCTATTCTCCTTTCTCTTTCATCTCTTTTTTTTCATATTTTGTCTACCTTTCTAACTTAGGACTGCCCTTGCGAGGATCTTCAGGGTCATATTCTCTTGGGTTTATTCTCCTTGGATCCTCCTGAGTGCTCTAGACTTTGATTGAAATCTAGGAATCTTTCTGACGTTCTCGGTTACATTCTTATAGAGGGGACATTGGAAAGATATTTAAAGAATGAGAGGTCTTCTTTTTGCTCTATTCGTCTCTTTCTCTCTTTCTCTCTATCTTTTTCTAGAAACTCTTGCTTCAAATTTCTTGTAACATATATGTTTTTTTTTAACACACATTTACAATCCATCTTCTCATTTGGATTACTCATACCATTCATAACTACTCACCATTCATGTATGCATAAAATCATCTATCATTATTATCTAATACCATGCATAAGGGGGATGTTTGGAAATGATTCGCAAAGGGTCAACCCTCAAGACTCTCTTCCCCTGAATCCTTCGGGGTACTTCGATCATAAATTGAGTGTCTTTCCTCTGTCATTTGGTAATACCTCTCTGGAGAGATGATGCTAGAAGGCTTCCCGTTTTTCATGAACCTCTTTTCTTTTAAAAAAAAATTTTTTTCCATCTTTTTAGTTATTTGCTTCCCTTTGTTTTTCACCATATTTCTCTTTTATCTCTCTTTTAACCTCTTAACCCAGAAACATAACCCCCACCTCTCAAACCTCTCAAACCCAGTTGGAGACAAGTCTCAAAACCAATAGATACTCGTGATTCTAGTGTTGTGCAGTGAAGCGATGGAGTCGAATTCAAACCACACTGCAATGACAGTCTGAGGGCTTTCTATAGTGATCTAAGAGGGTAATCAACCCAGACGCGTCCCACGAATCCGATGAGAAGGTAGGCTCTTAACGTCCTAATCATTGTACTAAAATTCTCCCAATGTTAGTATCTATCCGCACGCTTCGCCTGTGGTTGTTTGAGAAAGGGTTTCTACTGAACTCGGGTCCCCGACCAGAGACTTCTTTGGGCTAACAAAAATTCCAGGCCACACCAACTAGTGACTCCACTGGGGAGGCACCACCCTATAGTTGTTTCGGTTTGCTCGCAAACCTGCACAACACTTAACCCACACTTAAAAATGGCTTTGGGATTTTCCAACTCCTATTTTCAAGTTAGGGACCTTATGGTCCCTGCATTAACGAGCTAATCCTTTTGAGGTAAGGTTTTAGGTTTTTCAACCTATGTCTTCTTCTTTTCTTCTGCAAAGCAACCAAACTGCTCGCATTTGTGTTTCGGCCTAACCTAAAGTGAGAAGGTAACCCCTCGCTACCCCTCTACCGGCATCAACAGAACGTCAGTTATTGCCAAGTGCATAGGTGGTTCTAAAACCATCGCCCCTCATGCTCACTTAGTTACAAGTGGACCCTCCAACAATCTCGAGTCTACTAGTGGGCCTAAAGCTACTCCCCCTCTTATCACAACTGACTCCTCTACAACCGTTGCTCCTACAGGTAACAAAAAGGTTACCCCCAACTCACTCCACAAGCGTGACGCCCGTCTCAGCACTGCACATCACACAACCATCATAGTCAGAGGGCCACAAGGCCACTCGACACACACATACGCCCAACACGACTCGCATGCCCGGGGTCTTTCGGGACTCGAACCCACTGTTAAAAGTGACCCTCAAGTCACTCCAATTGCATTTCATACTATTCACTCAGTTCGGGGCAACTCGAAAGCCATCCCTCAAAGAGCGCACGACCAACGAGCCAGTCGTAGGTCAAGTGTGCACATGCGGTTGGCCCCCAAGTCACCCTAAACATGTCTTCAAACTCTGCACACACACACACAAATCTGACATCGCCCCTAGTTCTGAGAGCAAACGTGAAAAGAGTCCAGAAGATTTGCTCGCCTGCGTTTGGGGGCAATTCTACCTTGCCATCTAGAAGGAAAATAATGGTCAAGCCCAGATATGAGGCCAAGAGACTAAGATGCTGAAGGTCTGACTCAAGGATGAAAAGAGAATGAACATTAAAAATTTCCCTTCCAAAGATCTGAAGTCCTTCTCTCCTCTTGCCCTCCATGATGCCGATGATATCAGGGAAGCATGTCACATGGTGAATATCAGGGAGGTGGCTCGGGGCATGATAAGGCCGGTCATCCATAAGGTTCAAAGTCTAGCCCGAGGCAATGAAGAGCCTACAAATGTAGCAAAGAGCCAGTCTGATACTAATAGCCCCATCGAGTCCAAACAACCTGAACCATCACCTGTTCAAGCCCCTAAGCTAGAATTAGCTCGGCTTGAACTCATTGCAGCTCAGATCTTCAAAGCAACTCCATCTGAGCTCATTCCAAGGCATGACAATCAAGACAAGGCACTTCCCAAGCTGAAAAGTTCCGAGCATGTCATGATACCGGTACCAATGTGTAAGGACCAAGAGTTTTCGGCATGATGAAGTGCACTGGGAGGTCATCGACACGAGTTAAACTGCCGTGCGTGTGTGGGAAGCAGTCGTGTGCTACAGAGAGTTCAAGCCACCGTGAGTGTAAGGATCAGCCGTCGTGCGTGCACAGGATCAACCACCGTGCGTGCACAGGATCAGCCACCATGAGTGTAAGGATCAACCGTCGTGCGTGCACAGGATCAGCCGCGGTGAGTGTAAGGATCAAGCGTCGTGCGTGCACAAGATCAGCCACCATACGTGCACAGGATCAGTCACCATGTGTGCACAGGATCAACCACCGTGAGTGTAAGGATCAGCAGCCGTGTAGGCACAGGATCAGCCACCGTGAGTGTAAGGATCAACCATCATACGTGCACAGGATCAGCCACCGTACGAGTTCTGCTGTGAGTTAATGCTTGAAGGGGGATTTCTAATGAGTGCCTTGTGGCCCATGTTAGCCACTTGTAAGCCACTTGGACACCAACTGTATGCCACCTGGGTGCCAAGTGGCACCTGCAAGTCTATGTGGTGACACATAGCTTTTGCTTGCTGCCACCTCTTCCTTTTTATGATTATAAAACTCCTCTTCTCACCTTCCACAAGCTTTGGCGCTCTCTCTCTCTCTCTCACTCAAGCCAATGAGGCATAATGCTAGCTTCCCTCATGGGCTTGAAAATCATTCAAGAAAATTAGTTGGGTAATGTTATAGAGGAGAAAGGAGATTTTATTAGCATTGTTAAGTGGTGTAAATTAGAGCAGCAAGTGCCCTGGAATCTGAAATCTTTGTGGTTCAAATTGTCAGACTTCTGTGAAAAGTTGAAAGCTTCCTTTACTCATGTTTAGCATGAGTTAAATGGGGAGGCAGATGATTTTACTAAGCAGGGTACACATCTAGAATAGTAGTCAGGGGATTTGTGTAGGATTGCTTTATACTTTCATATTTTGTTTGATGTAACTTGCTGCGTATTAATAAGATTAAATATCACTTTTAAATGATAATAAGGAGCAAGGGGACTTGTCTAAGGAAAAGTAACGTGGGCCTTCAAATGTTAAACAATGGCTAAATTTCAATACATTAGAATACACAAATTGTTGAAGAGTACCTACTTATCACCTATTGCTTTCGTACCCCTCCCATCAATCATATAGGCAAACACTTCCTAGTACAGCTCTAATTGATCATTTGCTATAAGAGCACAAGTGATATATGTAAAATTGAGTGAGAAACAATAGGTAGACAAATGAATAACCTGTAAATAAAGGCCCGATAACCTTTCAAAGTGAGATTTAAGTGATGTTGGATCAAGCATTTCTTTTCTTCTCTATAGTTGAGCCTATCGAAAAACCTTTTCCACCTTCCAACTACTTCTACCTGTCAACACCATGCAAAGAAGTAGGTACGAGTAATTGTGACCATCTTGTAATAAATATTAACAGTCTCGTAATATACAATCCCAAAACAAAATTAAAAATGTTTTGCACCTCTGTCTACTGGGGAAATGTTCAAATGCTGACCTATTCACATGCAATGCCCTTGTGAATTTTCTTTTGGGAAGTACGGTAGCATAAACCATCCATGTTAGACATGGATTTAGGATCATTTTCAATCTGAAATGAATCTGAAGTCTAAATGTGTTTTAGCATTGGATCCATGATTCTGGATCTAAAAAAAGGGAAGATTTCTATGGTTCCCCTACAATATAAAACTTATATACTTCCCCTTATCCAACTGTCCATTCTGAATGGAGGGCTAAGATTGGCCCAATCACAACATCACGTCTCTACACTCTTTTATTTTTAATTTTATTCTATAAACTATTTTGACATCAAATTTTGGATGTCCATTCCTCTATTAAACTTGAACTAGCGAAAAAAAATGATAATAATAACTTTCAATGAAATAAAATAACAAAAATACCCTTGAAAGTTTCAAGGGTATTTTGGTCATTATATTTTATCAAAATATTATTTTGAATATTTTTTTAAAAATGCACCCCAATGAGAAGATGCCACGTACTAAATCTCATGGTCATACAATTTGTATAAAAAAACTAAAAATAAAATACTTTGAGACATTAAATCTAATATCAAATGGTGAGTGGCTCTCTTGATCAAAATTGAACGGCTGGATGGTTGGGGGTGGACAGAACTTCTATGCTATAGGAGAAGTACAGAAACATTTTCCCTAACTAAAATATTATCAATTTTGTTATCTGGAAGAATTAAAAGGAACCGTCCAAAACAAAGTTCCAAATAAATTTTATTATTCCTTTTTTTTTTATATTCATCAGCCACAATCAACCTATGCAATTTTCAATCAAAAATTCATCTCTAAGAAAGATCTTCTCATGGAGATTGCATTTAGAAGGAGATGCACTGAAACCTCAAGTTTGCTAAAAAGTTGTTACCATGGACTATAGACCAACTTCAGCTTTACCACACAACTCTATATAATTTGTGATGTACGCATGTAAGTTATTATGTCGACAACGTACTAAACAATGATCACATCACCCGACACGTATGGACAAGTGCAGGGGACATTAACACAAAGCTCAATTAGGAATGTCGAGGTAATACTGGTCCAAACCGGGCCAGGTTGCAATATAGACTTAATATTCAACTGCGGCCCAACTTAATAGACCCGACTAAATGTATTGACTTACATGAAATTGATAAAGATAAAGGTTTGGAAGACCCTGTTTCTCAAACTTCCTCTACATTTGGTGAGAATGATTCAATTGAATCAAGTATAGTACACAAGCCTAAAAGAACAAGAGCCCCACCTACGACTTTAGAAGAATTTTATGTATTTATGAATGAAGATAATTATTCTTCAATGAGTGAGAATACAATAAATGAACCTCGAAGCTATTAGCTCACATGACTCAGTTGAGTGGACTCAAGCCATGAATGATGAACTTGATTCTATTAAAAGAAATCAGGTTTGGGAGTTGGTTGACCTCCCCAAAGATAGAAAAGCCATCGGTTGCAAATGGGTCCTAAAGAAAAAGCTTAATGCCAATGGATCCATTGACAATTATAAAGCTAGGTTGGTAGCTAAAAGATTTACCGAAAGGGTGGGTATAGATTATGTAGAGACCTATTCTCCAGTAGTAAAATTTTCATCTATTAGGATCATCCTCACATTAGTTGCATATTATGATTTATAATTGCTTTAGATGGATGTCAAAACAACTTTTTTAATTGGAGAATTAAAAGAAGATGTATACATGAAACAACCAGAAAGATATTTAATTAAAGGTCAAGAAGACAAGGTACTCAAGCTTAAGAAATATTGATATGGTCTAAAACAATCTTCTAGGCAATGGTACTTTACTTTTCATAATGCAATCACTGAAATTGGTTATGTAGCTAATAGGTTAGACCATTGTGTATATGTCTAGAATAGTGGGAGCAATTTTGTTATATTATCATTATATGTAAATGATATTTTGAGAGCCGATAATGATATTGACATGATTAACAATACCAAATCATGGCTAATTTCCCATTCTGAGATGAAAAATATGAGAGAAGCCTCGTATGTATTAGGCATTAAAATAACAAGAGATAGAAGTTCAAAACTTCTATATTTATCTCAAGAAAATTATTTAGAAAGTATTTTAAAGATATCTAAAATGGAAAATTGATACTCCAGTTTGTAAAGGCTTGAAAATTGTCAAAGAAAATTTGTTCATTAAATGATAGTGACAAAGCTGAAATGGAAAGAATTTCATATGCTCAAGCTGTAGGATGCATAAATTATGCCATGTCGTGTACAAGACCTGATTAGAGTCATGCATATGGTCTTGTTAGTAAATTTCAGAGTAATCCTGAGATGACTCACTGGCAAGCCGTAAAAATGATACTTAGATATATTCAGAAAACTAAAAATTGAAGCTTGTACTTCCAAGCTAACAACTTAGAGGTTATTGGGTACTCTGATGCAGACTTTGCAGAAGACCCAGATGACAGAAAATGAACCTCAGGATCTGTAATCTTCTTTGGAGTGGATGTGTTTCTTGGTCTAACAAGAAACAAGGTTGGATAGCTCAGTATACTATGGAAACCGAGTTATATTGCTTGTAGGATTACTACAACTTATGCCGTCTGGATTAAATGCTTCATAAATGATTGGAAGCTGAATATAGCTGACAGTCCTGTTAAATTTTTTTGTGATAATCAGGCTGCTACTGCATTTGTCATCTTCAGATATGATTGCAGACCCTTTAACAAAAGGATTGAGTGCAGAAATATTATCGAAGCATGTAGCTTTGATGGGACTTAAAAATATTTAAGTCAGGAATTTCCAAATGGGATATTTTTCTTTGATGTCTTGGTCATGAGAGGAAAAGCTGCATTAGCGTGAAAACCCCATGACATGACTTCAAATATTTTTTTGTTATGAAATGTATAACCGCACTAGCGTGAAAGCCTCGTAACAAGGATATGCTCACTAAGTTGTATTATGTCATTATATTTGGCCCTCATGACCAAGTGGGAGACGTTGGTACGTATGGGTGGCCATGGGGCCCTCATACTTACCATTTTTTCTATCTTCAATCTTTATCATAAATATTATGTTTATCACTAAATAAAGGCCCTTCTTAGAGAGAGAAAGTGTCGTTATTTAACGGGCAGAAAATAACGACCCACATCCCAAGATTACAGGGCCACGTTTCTTAGAGTTTTAAGGAGAAAGCCAAACGTTGGAGAACAGCCTCCTCCATTCTCTATAACTAAGCATTTCATAACCATGGTGATGTAACACATAAAGAGTACTCATTGTTGTGGAAAACCCTTCATTCTGTGATCCTCAGTCTCACGACGTTGCCAGTAATCCTGGGAGAGGGTTCCATCTCTTCCCTAATAATTCAACAAAATATACAACTCATATCCAATAAGTCTTCTTATATATGAAAAAACACTTGAATAAGCATTATCTATTACTAAATCCGATCCCAAAGCAGTCTTTCTTATTTTGAACCAATTTATTTCCTAATCCTAATCATACATATATTTTTTATCACATATTGATTTTTCTCTCATGGTGTTCTCTGTGCAAGGAGTTGGTCATACAACACCTCAATACAAGCCTAAGGAGTGCCTTGCGATGTTAAGAAGGTGGATTGCTAGAGATCCTCTATAATTCATCCATATAAATAAAAATGTATTATATTATGATTTTGATCAAGAAAGATCAAAACCCTAACATTCCTCAGCGCCTAATATCAAAACACCTCAAAGAACCAAGTGGAAAATCTCAATTAGCTATCATGAGCTATTTGCCATGGTCTAATTTGAAACCATGAATAGTTATTTGGATTTGGCCTTGCAGGCATGCAAAATAGAATCATGTTACATATATTACATTTCTTATAATAATATTGAAATCTCTCTCATGCATGCACAACCAGATTCTGGCTTTTCTCATTCCAAACACATCTAAAATATCAATTTGTCTCATTTCAACAATCAAATTTTGCCGGCTCAAGTATGTGAAGTTATCAAAGCCTACAATACACCAGTAGGTAGTGCACTCACAAATTTATCTTGTGCTGAGAGACATATATATTCTATGAAATTTTTGGGTTTTTTTGTTGTTTTTCAGTTTATTATCATTTGCCATGTTATTTTCATTGTAGCTCAGGTCTCGATATACTCATTGCCATGTTTTTTCCATGGATAAGAGAAGAAGAAAAACAAAAAGTTGAGGATGACTGACTTGTGTAGGTACTTCAACCCTATACAGGTCAATGCACTGGAAAAATCAGCACCCATATTTCTTACTGATTTGAAAGTTTAATAAGAATTCTACATAAGTAACCTTAGAGGTAAGGTAACCATAATAAATGTGAAAAAAGAAAAAGTGATTATGTTTAAATTTTGAGTTTTGCAAGGGATTGTATACAATGAGGCAATTTACCTTTGATCCTAGGTTATTACAATTACTTATAACCCTCCAATTCACTGTAGGGAATTGTCAAGTCAGTGAAAAGCCCCTTTTGAATAGTAATTCTTCAAGGGTTTTACATTTTTCAGTGAGTTATTGAGTGAATTAATCGATTGCAGGCTTTTTCATTGAATTATTAGGCATCAATAAGTGTATTTATCAGTGTAAAAGATACTATCAATACATTGAAATCAAGAAATCGAACTTCCGGCATCATTTTTTAAAAAACATTTCACGGCTTCTGCCTTTTTTGCCAAACTATGGATTTCAGGTGATATTTTGATGTATTTTGAATAATATTAGAGGGGTTTTGGACACAATGTTGTTTTTCAGAAGATCGTGGAAGTTATTTGTGCGATTAAGCAAGGATCGTAGGTTGATTTTCAAGAAATCGTGTTCTTCGTACAATCCCAAAAACTATGATTTCCGATCAAATTAGCTTGATTTAAATCCAATTGAGGTATGTATTTTGATCCTCATTGTTTCAGTTCTTAGATCCATTAGTCTCATGATTTATCATTTCTTTTTTTTTATACGAGTTTTTCTTAAATGCTTGAAAAACCTATGCGATTTAGGTCTCGATTATGGCCTTGATTTTGATCCATTTTCTATAAATTTTGGGGCGTTTGGAAGCAACTAATTTTCTCCACAAGATCATCACGTTATTTTGTCTTATTAAACACGAATTCTAGGTCGATTTTGCAAGAAACATATCGATACATTATAAGGTCCTTTGAGTAATTACTTCTAGGTTATAGTGCTAATTAAAATTAGGGATTTTGATAAATATATGTCTTTGATACATGCAATATATTAACATTTTTTTTTTTCGATTTTTCTTGTAATTATATTCAGTTCTTTTTCTTGTAATTATATTCAGTTCTTTGTTATGAATTTATGATTTTCATGGGAAAAAAACTTGTATTTTTCAATTTTATTGTCAAATTTTTAATGCAATAAAATGTATGTTTTTTATACCTAATTAAATTATTCTTGATATAGAAATTGTATATATGTTCTTGATACATAATTTATAAATATAACGAGACCATTTACCTATGGTACAAGATGGTCACAATTAATCATGACCATTGAATGTGAATTGGGTGGCTGCATTTATTTCATTGACCAAGCTCAAAGTTCAAAAGAAATTGTCTCAAACTTTGTGATACACCCAAACTATCAAATTTCACATCAGATGGTTGTAAGTAATTGTGATCTACCTATACCAAAAGTAAATGGTCTCATTGTACACAATCACTTAGATTATTTTGTTAAATAAAATTACAGATTTTGACAAATAGATGTTATTGTTTCAAGAAATCGTGCTCTTTGCACGTTCCCAAAAACCATGATTTTCGATCAAATTAGCTTGATTAAAATCCAATTGAGGTATGTATTTTGACACCTTTTTTGTTTCAATTCGAAGATCCAATAGTATCATGATTTATCAGTCTTCTTTTTTAGATGATTTTTTAAAAAAATTCTTTGTAGAAAACATATGCGATTTAGGGTTCATCCGCCATTCTTTCGATTATGGCCTCAATTTTGATTTATTTTCTGTAAATTTTGGGGAGTTTTGAAGTAAATAACTTTTTTACAAGATATGAACTTAATTCGTCTGATTAAACACAAATTCTACATCGATTTTGGGGCGTTAGTTTCTATTGTTTTTAGATGGACCACGTACTTTCATCCATCTTTAAGATAGATGCTTACACTTCTGGACAACATATGTAGAAATGTGGTCCAGCAAGCATGAAACAATTTTTCCTTGTTCAATCGACATTCACATATTTATGATTACAATTACAGCCAAAAGAGAGGAGGGAGGTGAGAATTTGTGTATGAACACCAAGCTAGCCATGCACAAGACCGTACTGGATCACCATCGGGACCGCAACGTTCCTAGCACTGATCAACTTTCACTTTTTAGGACAATAATGTCATTATCATTCTTTGCAGTTGGATGGACCGTTGGGGCTCAGTAACCCTCATGGACCACATGTCCATGTGCCCGTATCTAAATTTTTATGCATTTAGCAATGTTTTAAAATGTCAATCTTAATCGGAATCGGTCGATTCAGGCCTGGACCGGTTCTCATAATATATCAGGAGTTGACCATTTGTCCTAGGAAATCCATGATTTTCTATAGCAAATCACATTATAGTGCAATCGGCATTTCCCAAAAAGAACTCGGTGGGTAATATGTGTTATTTAATATTTTTATTTTTTTACTAAGCAAATAGGGCCAACCTATCTCGGTCACATGGGTGGCCAACTATATTCTTTTGAAATCAATTTTTTTTTCTTTTATTTACCCATTTAAAACATGGGAAATGTTTCCATACATCCCCTACAACATAGAAGTTCTATGCTTCCCCTACCATCCAGCCATCCAATTTTGATCAAGAGAGCCATTCACCTTTTGATCTTAGATCCGATGTCTCAAAGTATTTTATTTTTAGTTTTTTTATACTAATGGTATGAATATGAAATTTAGTACGTGCCATCTTCTCATTGGGGCGCACCTATAAAAAATATTTAAAAATAAATTTTTGATAAAATACAATAACCAAAATACCCTTTGAAGATTTCAAGGGTATTTTAATCATTTTATTTTATTAGAAATATTTTTTTATGGTGCGAGTTTAATAGAGGATTGGACGTACAATTGTTGTTGTCAAAACAGTTTATAAAAAATAAAAAAAATAGTACAGAGACATGACATTGTGATCGGGACAATCTTAGCTCTCCATTTAGAATAGGCGGCTGGATAAGGGGAAGCATATAAGTTTTAACCTATATGGAAAGCATAGAAAGCTTAACCTGTAGGGGAAGCATAGAAAGCTTAGTCATTTTATTTCATTAGAAATATTTTTTTGTATTTTTCGATGGTGCGAGTTTAATAGAGGATTGGATGTACAAACGTTTTTGTCAAAATAGTTTATAAAAAAGAAAAAAAATAGTATAGAGACTTTACATTGTGATCGGGACAATCTTAGCCCTCCATTTAGAATAGGCGGCTGGATAAGGGGAAGCATATAAGTTTTATCCTGTAGGGGAAGCATAGAAAGCTTGACCTTAAAAGAATTGTAGTATCTATTTACAAAAATAAGAAGACATACAAAATAGTATGAACTATCAAGGGATCAAACATTTAAGCCACACTATGGAGGTGTGGGAGAAAGTGATTGAGCTACGACTAAAGCAAGAAACGTGTGTATCAAATTCAGTTTGTTTTATACCATAGAGGTCAACATCTAAGCTCATTTTCCTACTTCGGCAACTAATTGAAAAGTTTAAGGAGAATGGAAAAGACCTTAACATTTTTCATATTACCTTATGTACTCTTTATTTTTTGAATGAAGGTTCATGGTTAAAGTTAAAATAATAATAATAATAATAGAAAATACCTCAACATAATTTTTATTGATTTAGAGAAAGCATAGATATGATACCTAGAGACTTAATTTGGTGGGTATTGGAAAAGAAAGAGTTGGAAAAGAAAGAGTCTCTCGAGGCTATATTGATATTGTGAGGGATTTGAACAAGGGAGCACTAACTAGTGTAAGGACAATTAGTGAAGAGACAAGTTAGTTTTCAATGACAATAAGCTTACATAAGGAGTCAACTTTGAGACCATATCTCTTTGTTTTGGTTATGGGTGAGTTATTAGGCACTTACAATCTGAGTTACCATAGGGTACGTTGTTCATGGATGATATAGTTTTGATTGATGAGATTAGAAGTGGCATCAACGCAAATTTAGAACTATAGAAGAACGTTCTATGATAAAAAGGTTTTAAAATTAATCAGTCTAAGACATAACATATACAGTGCAATTTAGTAACAATAGGAATAGAAACAAGGAAGTAGTTAAGATTGATGACCAAGAATTATATAAAAGATATTATTTTTGATATCTTGAGTCAATACTCCAGGAGAATGTAGAAGTTAAGGAATATATCATGCATAGAATTAAAACTGTGTAGGCAAAGAGGAGATGTGCATCCCGAGTTTGATGTGATCGTCGTATACTAATGAAACTGAAGAAAAATTTCTATAAGGCTAGTCATACTATGTGGGATAGAAGGTTAGGCAATTAAGAAATAATATACCCATAAGGTGTATGCAACATAGATGAGGATGTTGAGATGGATGTGACAAGATAAAAAAAGGTGTTGTTTCTATAAGGTTGCAATTGTAAACAACCCAATTAAGGTACACCTCCAAATTCTATCATAACATGTAATTTTAGTGTAAGAAATTATTAGGATTATCTCAAAATCTATTTTTATATCTAATTATAAAATTATAAGCTCCAAAAATAGTTAAAATCAAGTAGATCTACAAAGCTATGAAAATCTTGAAAATGGATAGTCTAGATAATGTGTTGTTAGCTGCACTATTTTCGGGACTCAAAATCTGTTTTTGGTCATATTCATACATCTCTATGTCGAGATAATCAACTAGAGGGTTTTTCAACATTAAAACAATCTTTTCCAATGAATTTTTTAGGTGCATCCATAGTTCAACATTTTAAGGATGCAACCTTATATAAACGTTTTCCTAAAAAAAAAATAGAATTCATAATAAATACAATTAAGAAAATTTAAGTATAGCTTCAATAGGAAATAAGATGAGGAAAAGTAGACTTTGATGGGTTAGTCATGTGTATTGTAGGCCTAATATAACAACAATTAGGGCAAGGGGAAGCCACAAATGGATATAAATAGAAATAGTGAGAAAAAATATAGTGATTTATATTCTTATTGAGGGCATGGCCCTTGATAGAATAGAATGATAGAACATGATTCTTGTAGCCGACACCAAATAATTAGGATAAAAATTAGATGATGTTGATGATTTACCCATTGGGCCCAACTGCTACACGTGCATAAGAGGGCTTTGGGCATGCTTATCACTTTCTAGGGCATGAGACTCTTTTTAAACTTGCTTGGCTCTCCTTTTGTTCTCACATTTACGATGTAGCATCATATATCTCTCTCTTTCTCTCCATTCCTTAGTATTGAAAAACTTATATTTTAAAACCGAGGCCTGTTAAGAAGATGTTACTTATGCAACTTAGTAAAATTCACAACACATAAAATCTTCTTTACCTATGCATTTTTGGAAAATATAATATGAAGATTTTATAGCATGAAGATTTTATAAGACGAAATAATCTTCTAATTTTGTAAAGGGAAAATATCTTCATACTCCCATTTTTAGGTTTCATTTCACAATAGACCTGAGGTTTTAAAAGATATCTTGGGGCATAAAAATTGTAGATTTTGTTTCTTCTAACCCCCAGAGCTAATTTAAACGTATTTTTTTAGGCTAAACAAATCTAAAAAGATATGCCTTTTCTAAAAGCCATAATCCCAAACTTCTAAAGAGAGAGAGAGAGAGAGAGAGAAGGGCTTCATGGAGGTGAAAAATTACCTGGAGGAGAGAGAGGTGTTTGGAGAAAAACAGGAGGAGGGAGAGTGAGAGAAACGTAGGAAGAGAGAGAAAAAAAGAAGTTTGGGGTATATAAGTGAAGAGAGAGAAAGGCTTGGGTTTAGAAATAGCATGTCTTTCTCACATTTGTTTAGATTAAAAAATGGGTTTAAAGTGGCCAGGGGATTAGAAGATATTTTTTGAAACTTTGGGTTTATCAAGAAATGAAACCTAAAAATATGGGATATGGAGATATATTCTACATATGCAATACAGGAAAATAAGAGGATTTTATAGAAATTAGACTAGAAGAAGCGGAGGAATGGATTAACCCTCTAATATTTCTAATTTAAATAAATAAATAAAAAAGTCTCAACCAAAATAGAAGCTATGAAAGAGAAAGAGAGTTCTCCAATATGTTTGTGAGAGAGCGGGGTAGAGAGATATATCCAATGTGTTTGTATGCGGATTTGTGTGAGTGAAAAAGAGAACTGTGTACGTGAGATAGAGAGAGAGGTTGTACATTTGTGTGTGTATGTATGAGAGAGATGCCAACCATACGTTTTGTGTATGTATGAGAGAGAGAGAGATCCAATGTATATGTGAGAGAAAAATCAGGCATAAAAATTGCAATTAGTATCCCAAAATTCGTATGAAAAATTACAAAAATCATTTTCTCCCTCATGTCTTCACTAAAAATCACAAAATAAGTAAAAAAGATTTTGTAAAAAGAATTTATCAAAATTAGTTTAAAAAATGGTATCAAAATCAATATCAATAGACACTCAGATAGGAAACGCGTCTCAATTTTCACATATTTTTACAAGATAATTAAAATACATAATGCACCACCACTACTCGAAAAACCATATGTTTAGGAATTTTTATTGAGTTTTTAAAATATTTTTAGTCTGGATTCAACGAGTTCTCCAATCCATACTGCTGATTTGCCAATCTGAAGCTAGATTTTAGAAAGACGATCTAGGTCACCAATCCATTTTCTAAAACCTTGGTATTTGTCTTAATTTTTTATTTGTCATACCTTATGTAGTATTTTGATTTCCATTACACTAATTGCACGTGCGTAACTCATTCTCTCGCATTAATCAAAGGTAGAATGGCAATACAAATTACTATATAGGAAGACCTTTCAATGATAAATACAGGAGGGTAGGCTGCTCTTACTTCTCTTTTACTTGGTAGAGGATCCTTAAAAACGATTGTGAAATTGATGAAATCTTGTTCATCTCTAGCACATGATATTTCTTTTATTTATAGAATTTACTATTCAGCTATTCATGAGTTTTGCGAACTTTTATTTATAGAATTTACTATTCACAAGTTGCTATTCCTGAGTTTTGCTCACAAAGGTATTTATCAAATTTAAAATATTATTAAGGATTATTATGTGCCCATTGTGAGGAGGTGGTGTGAAAGTTTAATGATAATCTAATTGAACTTTTGAGTTCTAGAGTAGTGATGCTGGATCAATGGATGTTACGGTCGCCCGCTTTTAAGATTTCCTCACTTTCTTTGATTATCGCTGCACCAAGTGGTATCAGAGTAGGTTTGATCACACCGAACCTGAGATCCTCAAAACCTTGGTTGTGCATAGGTTGGATCAACTGATGGATTTGATGATCCATTGAGCTGCAAACTCTGAAGGCATGTTGGGAGAGTATGAGTTGCATGAGAATCACGCTAACTACCTCACATTACATGGACATTTTCTAAAATCTTCTGAAGAGGATCCCTTTGTGGGTATCATTTCAGATTGCAAGATTGAGTCACCACTTATTGACATAATTAGTGAGCTTATATACGATAAGGATCCAAATGAAGAACATAAGATCAAAGAGGTATCTGTTGAAAATCTGCTCCTTTATATGCAATATATTATTACACTGAGATCCAATGAAAGAGTGCCAATGTGGTAGGTCTACACCACCAACTACCAAAGGTAAATTCAAAAGTATAAATGGTTTGCAAAGCACATAGAACAAGAGGGCAAGTTCTTCTTCTAGCCATGGGGGATTGACGTAGTCTCATTGAAGATATGTCCAACATGTAGTTTCTATTTCATGAGTATGTTCGCAACCATATTTCTAGAGTTTTTAATATTATCTAGGTGTATTTTAGAGTCTTAGATTATTTAGTTAGATCTCAAGTTAATTTTTTGGTTATGCTTATAGATAGACTCTTATAGGTCCATTGTGAGGAGGTGGTGTGAAATTTTAGTAATATTCCATTTGAACTTTTGTGTTCTAGAGTAATGATATTGGATTAATAAGTCAAGGGAGTCGGGGTGAACGTTTGTTTTGGACAAGAATCGGGGTCCCCGTGAACTTACCACCAAATGTTTTAAACAGCCATGATTGCATGCATAAGTTCATAGTGAAAAGATATTCCACACTACTGACTAGAAGGAGCATGGCATTGAGAGGGAGACACATTACAAGATAACAACCTACATATAAAATAAAATTTTTAACAGATTTTATTGAGAAAATGCTTGCTTATATTTACTATCAAGATGTTTATCAAAATTGGAAATGCATTCCATTATAAAATGGGCAGAGAACAATAACATGCACTTTAAGAATTACTAACCCAAATGGATTAAACATTTTACATATTTATCATTTCCAAGGTGGAGTCCATTTAGAGGTTATTAGCACCGTCAATCCATCGTTGGAAGGCCACCAGTGATTCGTGAGGTGTGTATTCTGCAACAGTGTGCCCAGCACCCTGTTGAATTGGCACACCATGACTTACTTCAATATGTACAATAACGAGCAAAATATTTATTGAAACTTTGATAAAAGAAAGAACATTGGCATTCAGATCTCATACCTTGAATGTAGCAAATAGTAGATTATGCTCCTATTGAACTGTATCTGCAATTCAAAACATTGATCACCACCTTTGGCTCTAGTTTTGTACACTATCCATCAATATCTCAAGGACATATACTAAAATGCACGCTTGAGCTAATTTTTATATCATTAGCTCACAATCTGGGCCGATATGACGGTCACAACCTCATTTCGAGTTTGAATTTTTATTATTTTTCTACAAATCCAAATAACTTGAAATTATAGGCATTCATTCTTCTCATCGAGGCGAACCTAATAAAAATATTTAAAAAATAATTCGTCATAAATAAATTGACCAAAATACACCAGAAACATTTCAGGGGAATTTTGATCAATTTATTTCTTGTAAATTATTTTTTTGATATTTTTATTAGATTATCCTATTTTTG
>NW_006497735.1:2179815-2202937 GCF_000471905.2 Amborella trichopoda
AGTTCTCATCAAATTGTTCAAACGTATTTAGTGTGTGCAAAGTGAGGATAACTATGCCTGTTAAAATGATAATGAAAGAAAATAAAATAAAAATAAAAATAGCATACCCTGCTATCTTATGCCTTATAAACCATGGTCGCCAGCTCTCCAACTCTGTATAATTCAACCTTCTTATCCATTCCATGGCTACAATGTATGAAGCGGCCATGTCATGGTCCCCACTAGAACAACAAATGTAAAATAGTTTTTTTTTACAATTCCAATCAAGCATTTCCACAACATATAAAAAGGAGATAACATGACATTAGTGAATTCTAGAACCTTTTGAAAGCATAAATTTTTGCTTAAATGTCTATTTAGGGAGTTCTAAACACTAAATTGATGAGCTCTTAAAAATCTGTGACACTTATCTTTGTGTTTTTTTGTAACTTAAGGCATATGGACTTCAAGTCATGCTTAAAACCTTACTAAAAAGTCAATGATGAATTTTATTCCCTAAGTTTGTTAAGTTTCTGTTACGCCATTTTGAGTCCTGGAAACCCTAGAGTGGTGAACTTGTCAATCTTACAAGATGATCGACTTTTTAGAAGGATGTGTGGTTCAAATATTAGAAAGTGGAGAGGCATGATAGTTTTATTAAGTTGTTTCTTTCCCTATTTTACAAGTTAGTCTCCACACATTGTTTAAAATTTTAGAAATATGCTTTACATATTTTGTGGTGGTCTAGTTTTCTAAGATTATAAAAGATCTATTTACCAATTTCAAAAGTAGCAACAATATTAGGGAGTTTAGAAAATTAAAGATAGCTTGAGTTTTATGCTGTATGAAAGAAAAATGGATCAAACCTCATTGAATATCATAATAAGTCTATGGCTGATTCAATCAATTTTACTAATACAATTTAACTGTCTATTCATTACGAGAGGCCACCTTTAACTCATATATTCCTTACGTCTTTACGTAGAAACATTGATTCTACAACTCAAGCCTGGGTATGCGAGAGTCTCAGGCAAATGCGATCCAAACCTCAGCTAATATACATTATTACAACTAACATCCATCTAACCAAAACCTATATCACTTAGATTTTAGTTAAACCCTAATTTGTCTAATTCAACCCCTTTATGCCTCTTATTATCCACTTCTACTTATTATAGAGGATCTTGATAGGTCCAAAGCCTAGTATCCTATACTTTATAAACAAGCTAAACCCTTTTTAACTCCTAAATCTTAACCTAATTAGAACTTCAAAACTTACATCAAGCCTTTTCTTATTAGCCATCCAAACATGTTGCACCCATGTAAAAGCCAAACCCCGTTGGTTGTACTGTAGTGTTGGTACCATAGTAAGTTGTCTGTTGAAACTTATCTTGAATTCATGCATGTCAACTGAATAGGCCATATGGCTCTCATTTCTTCCAGAACCAAATTGATGAGTGTTTATTGTAACTAATGGATTGAAAGAATACCATGTGAGAAATTATTAATGCATTGGTCGAAGAAGAGCTCATACACGTAGATTGACTAACTAACAATGGGAGCAGATGAGGGCAACAACAATGAAGATAGAGAGCACTCCAATAATTCTCCACTTATAGAAGGCAATATTTCAATCATCCAACCTTCAAGAGTTGATATCATTCTTAAGACAAATACTACTAACTTTCATAAGGTGGCAAAAGTAAAGGATGACTAAAGCCTCATAGCACTTTCTAATAGTGCATTTGTCATGCTCATGAATATGTGGTCAAAAATCAATTTATTAGTATATTTTTTAGAGTAGGAGTTTGAATTTCCCATTATTAATTTAATAAGTGATCCCAATTATTGATGACATACTAGATGCCAATTTAGTAGAGGAAGAAATTTCCAAGATCATGAAAAGAAGTCAAGCTTTGGCCCACAAAGAAGTTGAGGATGTGATTTCCTTAGTGAAGAAAATGTTGAATCACAAGATGAAGATAATGTGGTAGAAAAATTAAGTGAATTAGTTCTTATTTGCTTCAACTCTTTTGTCAACATAAATAGATCATTTCTCCTGATATTTTCAAAAGTGGTAATATTTATAAATGAGGCACACTTTAAAGTGGCATGTGCAACAAAGAATATCACTGAAGGAAAATTGCTTTATGCTAGGCGCCATTTAAGATCATTTTAAAACTCAAAAACAAAATTTCTTTAATAAGTAAAGAGTGATGTAAATCACTTTTGGAAGTATAAGTTTTCATAAGAAAGAAAGTCAATTGATACAAAGCTTAAATCAATGATCCCTTTAAGATTATAAGCCTTATATGTTATATCCTTTGTAATTCATATGTTTGAAGCTTCACTTTCATGTATTCATGTTGAAACCCTTCAAGAAAAGTTATTGACAAATTTTATTTTTGAGTGTGTAATAGGAGCTATGAGTGTTATGTTGAGGAAGGTAGAAGACGAAGGTTTGATTAAATATGTTAAAGTTTCAAGTACTACTCCAAGCATTTCTCACCTTCTATATACCAATGATACATTTGATTTTTTGTGGTGTAGATGTTAATTTGATTTTGTTTTTAAGAAGTTTCTTTAGATATTATGAAATTGTTTTGGAACTCAAAGAAAATTTTGATAAGACTAACATGATTGGAATTGATTTTAATGGGAAAATGGTTGGTAGCTTAGCTACTCATTTTGGGTATAAAGTGGATTAATTTCCCATAAAGTACTTCGGTTTGCGCATTTCGAATTGTAGGACTCTTAGATTGATGTGGGATCCAGTTATCTATGGGTTTTATGAAAAATTGAATTTGTGGAAGCTAAATATTTGTTGTTGGTAGGGAGGATTACATTGTTGAAGTCTACCTTGTCTAATATGCCAACCTATTATATGTCACTTATGTGCATGCCGAATGGAGTGGTCCACCAGTTGGAGAGACTAATGAAAGTATTTCTTTAGGGAAGTAGCCAAAATAAGAGGCGACATCATTTAGTAGGTTGGAGGAAGATTTATGCTCCTAAAAATGATGCTGGTTGAGAATTGGGAAATTAGAAGTTATGAATAAAGCTCTATTGATAAGTGGTGGTGGAGTACTCTAGAGGAAGATCATTTATGGAGATAGATACTGGTGGCTAAGTATGGCTAGGATGGGAAGAAGTGGTATGGCATGTTCATCTATACTTCATTTTGAGCCATTTTTAGAGCAGAATGTGAGATTTGCTCTTGGAAATGGGGAAAAAGAATTTGTTTTGGCATCATTGGCGGCTGAGTACAAGTGCATCGAAGTATTAGTACTTGGATCTTTTTCCATATGGGAGTAAATTAGCATGTAAAAGTTAGAGATATTGCGTCAGTTAAGGGTCTCAAAGAAAATGGAAGATTAGTAGCAGGTGTAATATGTCTCTGATTTTGTCATTAACAAACTGATTCATTTGCTACAAGAGTTGAAGATGGTGTATTTATGTCCTAAAAGAGTAGATGAATTGCCATGGGACATGAACACTAGGGGTGACTTTGATATCAAATCTCTTCGTTTTTTGTTGTTCAATGATAGATATAGGTGGAGAAAACCAGGAGTTGCAAATATTTGGAAGTTGCAAATTCACAAAAAGTACATGCTTTCCTATGGTTATTGTTTCTTGGTAAGCTGTTAACAATGGACAATTTAAGGAAAAGGACTAAGGTTATTGTTGGTATTTGTATGTTATGTAATACGTAATGATGAAGAAACATGTGAATATATGTTCTTAAATTGTCAATATTCAATGTGGATATGGGTTTTTCGTGTGATGGGGTTACAATTCATTCCTAAATAAGATGGTGATATTGTGGATCATCTTAATCGCCCAAATATTCTTAAACTAGGAAACACTATCTGATAACTATCACTTACACCCTCACTACAAACGTAATTATAAATATATCTGTCAACATCTTGCTATTGCATCGAAACATATAAATATTGACTAATTTGGCTCACATTGAACTTTGTAAAATCAAATGGTTCTTTTTGAGCAACACCTTTTGTGGGTAATATGCAAGGAGAATAATATAAAACTTTTTGATGGGGTGTGCTTGATTATTGATTAACAACACATGTTCTACAATATGAAGGAGGTTGTGTTGCATAATTACAGCAGGCGGAGAAGTTATAGGGTGTGGAAACCTCGGGCTCAATGATTAACTAAACTCCATTTTGATGATAGTTCTTTAGGAAATCTTGGTCCAACTAGAGTGGGAGGATTGTTTAGGAATCATATGGAAAATATTTTGATGACTTTGTATAGACCGTGTAGAGTTGCACTTGCAAAATAGGGAAAATGCTAGCTTCGCTCATGCGCTTGAAAATCATTGAAGAAAACTAGTTGGGTAATGTTATAGAGGTGAAAGGAGATTCTTTTAACATTGTTAAGTGGTGTAAAGTAGAGCAGCAAGTGCCCTAAAATCTGAAATCTTTGTGGTTCAAAGTTTTAGACTATCGTGAAAAGTTGAAAGCCTCCTTTACACATGTTTACCAAGAGTTAAATGGGGAGGCAGATGATCTTGCTAAGAAGTGTAGACATCTAGATTATTAGTCAGGGCGTTTGTGTAGGATTGCTTTATACTTTCATATTTTGTTTGATGTAACTTGCTGCATATTAATAAGATTAAATATCACTTTTCAATGACAATAAGGGGGAGGACGACTTGTCTAAGGAAAATCAAGGTGGGCCTCCAAAATTTAAACAATGGTTAAATTTCAATGCATTAGAATACGAAAATTGTTGAAGAGTACCCACTTATCGCCTTTTGTTTTCGAACCCCTCCCATCAATCACATAGGCAAACACTTCCTAGTACAGCTCTAATTGATCATTTGCTATAAGAGCCCAAGTGATATATGTAAAATTGAGTGAGCAACAATAGGCAAACAAATGAATAACCTGTAAATAAAGGCCCGGTAACCTTTTAAAGTGAGATTTAAGTGATGTTGGATAAAGCCTATCTTTTCTTGTCGATAATTGAGCCTATCGAAACACCTTTTCCACCTTGCAGCTACTTCTACCTGTAAACACCATGTAAAGATGTTAAGTGAACCCACCAAACATCTTGTAAATATTTTATGGGAATGTGTGATGTGAGGCCATTTACTATTTCTACATGAAGGTTGCCATCTTTTCTAGCCATTAGACATAAAATCCAACAACTTGACAAGCATTACAATGCTAAAAAATAATTGAGACTTTTGAGTTCAGTCAGAGACACACCCCCACTGTTGAATTTTACATTTAGCAGTTAATAGTGATTCAGACATCCTTATACCAAAAATAAGTAATCATATTATACACTTTCTTATAAAAAACATATGGAAATGTTTTATGTGTGTCAACGGACAAACGAGCCCACTGACCCACAAACCACCATTAAGATGGACATCGTGTGAAGTGCACTAGCCATAAATAGCATATGTTAAAAAAAAAAAACCCAAAAAATATTCATGACCATCTTCGCCTAGATCAGTAATCCCTAAAAAATCAAATAAAAAAACATCTATCATTAAGATTGTTGGCTATGTGGCCTTTCAAGACCTTAAAACCAATAGTCTTACGCTCAATGGAAGTTAGAAAGTGACTGAATCTGGGTGCTTGGCTCACTGGGGCCTAAATTCATATACCCTGAGTATTTGAGACATTAAGAGTATACATTTTGAGAGTGTGAACTCTCAGGGAGGTGTGTGGGTCACCTCCCAGTCAAGACTATATTGATTGCAATGCCTTATAGTTGATGTGATAGGCCAGGGCATGGAGAATCCAATCGAGAATAATAGGAACCAAGCATTTAAAAGAGTATTCGCCCTGTATGGAATAGTGGGCTCATGGGACATGAGCCCGTATCCTGACATGAAACTGTTCCATGGCATGTGCACCTACAGTCCTATGGGGAAGCCACTCTTTTATAGTATTATCCTACTTAGAAGAGCTAGTGCGCATGTGCTTTGAGAGGACCCTTGTATTTGAGTAGGAACATGTCCCACAGGGGTGCACCAGTAATCCATTGAACACCTGGCGACGAGAAGCTCTTGCTCAACGATTTTGATATGATCAATTATGTATCCCTGCCACAGATTGTGGAGCATAGGTCCTTGGGTAGGCTTGAGACACCGGTAGAATGTCATTCAGGTTAGCCTAATGGAAGACTCCGACTAGTGTTGTAACTCTAGAGATCTTATTTATCTTTGGCCTCATATTAATTTAAAATTGATGAGAAAATATTTTACATTAACGAAAAAATGTGTATTAATATTGAGAAAAATTTTAGAGAATTTTTTGGATTTTTTGAGATTTTTTCAGTTCTTTTTTAAACAATAAAATATGGTTTTCAAGTTTGTTTGAAATAAATACCAAACAAGGACATTCTAGCGGGATGCCACATGGATCCCAAGTGACCATAGGGATGCAACGTGGCACCCCCTACCTCCCCAGTCGTGGATGACATCATGTTGATGTCATATCTATGTGGGGACCTATTTGTCATTAATTATTTTATTGGTATTATGTTATAACATATTATCTTGTAATTTAAAGTGTTATATATTGTTATGATTTAAGTTTAATTTAAGTCACGTGGTTTTTATTATCCACATATGATTTTGTAGCATGTGAGTATATCTTATGTGGCACCACCTCATGGGCATGACCCATATGAAACTTTAGTATTGGTAAAATCCTATTGGTGATGTCATAAGATATTTTATTCAATGTGTGGATGTCTCATATTACCTTTATGTCTATATCCTTGTATTTTATTGACTCTCACAAATTATTCAAAAACCATAAGCATAAGTGTAAACATAAATTTGGACTTAATGAGAAATAAAACATGGAGCTAAGGGCTTCAAGGTAAAATGACTATAAACCTAGGTTTTAAGGAGTCAACGGTGTCAAAAGCTCATCCTTGATCTTGGTAATAAGATATGGATGAGTGGCAAAAGCCTCTCATGTACCATTGATCTAAGGCATCAAGATCAAATTCATCTTTATGGTCTAAGTATAAAAGTAACTTATGTGATCAATTATAACCCTAATTTGAGTATTCACTTCAAGGAAAGAGAGAGAGCGAGAGAGAGAGAGAGGGCCCTTAAAAAAAATGTGGTTACCCATGAGACTATATTCTTCCTTGAGCTTTCATTTGAAACCTTTCCATGGAGTAGTCCATCATTTATATGATCAAGCCCATATTATTGCTTCATTAAGCTATTGATTTTTCTTCTCATATTTTTATTTCCTACCTTATTTCCATTATCAAAACTTGCTATAATTCTTAATGTACAATAACTTTCTTCATTTTTAGTCATGAAAACTTGATATTTGAAGAGTCCCAAAGCAATAAGTTTCTTATATTTTTATGATATTTCATATTAATTTTTATTTTATATAATTTTTCTTATTTTTTTAATTTTTAAATTATGTGAAATGTTCAACTGGTGAACCGGTCAGGCCAGGCCTGTTCTCTCACCAGTTTGATTACCAGTTTAGTCTTGACAACATTGATTTAAACAATTAATTTTCGTGGTGTCCATATAGAAACTATTTCATAGAGACCGCAATTCCACCTATTTTAGTTGAATATTGGTTTCCTTATTTTGGCTTCCAAGGTGAGGAAATACATATAGACATCTGCAAGAGAAACCTCTCTAGGTATCCAAATAGGCCATAAAAGGTCTTTTCAATCCCACGAAATAACAAAGGAAAAAGAAAAAAGAACCACATTTACTCCCAAGATACCTTTCACATATAAAAATCATGTTTCTCAGTTTCCATTGCATATGTTACTAAAATCTTCTTTGGTCGTTATAAATTAATTCCACTCATGCATCCTTCTTTATTTTTAGTTGCAGGAAAATCACAATTTCGGCATCAGAAAATTTGAAATCGATCATCTCAGCCTTGGCCATTATGGTAAAAATTAGGATTTCACACCCTAAAAATAGTATATATTGTGACAAATTATCTAGACGGATTCATTTTGCCCTAAAAATAAGTGCTCATGGATCCATAAGATCTGTGTCATTTTTTGTGTTTTAAATTTCATAATCAATATTAGAAATTGACTTTAAAGCCATCATAGATATTTTCGGTGCCCAAAGTGATTTTTCGATGAAGATTTGTGGTGCCCAATCACAATGTCACGTTTCTACATTATTTTATTCTTACTCTTTTTATGTAAATTAGTTTCGCACCAAATTTTGGGTGTCCAACCCTCTATTAAACACATACTTGTAAAAAAAATATTAAAATAATGTTCCCAATAAATAAAATGACCAAAATACCCCTAAAAGATGCAAGGGGTATTTTGGTCATTATATTTTATTAAAAAATTATTTTTAATATTTTTTGTAGGTGCGCTCTCTTGAGAAGATGACCCCTACCAAATTTTATATTCATACAATTTGTATAAAAAATTAAAAATAAAATACTCCAAGGCATCAGAACTAAGATAAAAAAGAGTGGCTTACTTGATCAAAATTGGACAGCTGGATAGATCTTCTATGCTATAGGAGAAGTATAGAAACCTTTTCCCAAAAAAAAAGAAGATAAAAAACATAATGCACTTTGAAAGTTGTCACATTTTAAAGCTCAGACATGCTTAATTGTTAAGACTCTAAACTATCAAGTTATTAGTTATTCATTTCCCTATGTTAATATTTGTAATGATATTTCAGGATCAAGTAAGGTGGCATTTGTGTAACTTCAGTATAAGAATGTCGGTGCACTACAAGCACTTAAAGAGAATGATATGTGAGATTAAAATCTTATGCTTAAATCAATCCCTGCATTTTTAACATGTTGGAAGATGTCAATACTGACTTAGTAGCTAATGGAGGTATTTTTTTGTAATTTTGTTTTTCGGTAATTCATTAATGGAGGTATTGAGTATGGTCCTTTGAATTAGAGGAGTTTCGAATTAAGGTCGCTGAGATACCGCCTTAGTATCTTTCCGACATTGTTGTCGTTATGTTTTATGCTTATATTAACAGAACTTAAAAAAAAAAAAAGGCTACACGTAAAGAGAGAAAATACCGGTCAAGCATGCAAATCCCTCCTTAAAGATTCAAAGGTAAATAACACCATGGGCCGGTTATCATAGTCCTACTAATGCAACATTAAGTTTATACATTCTTAGTTTTGTATAGAATAATTCTAAAAGGATATATAGATATTAACTTGAAAAACATAAGAAGATATCGTTTGGGTAAACCTCAAGAATATTTCTAAACATAATAAAAATTACACAATAAACATCTATTCTTTTAGTTAAGGGATATGATATTGTGTTCTACTAGGGAACCATAGATGCGCTTTTGCCACCTCAAAAACCACTTTTGAGGCTCTAGGCACCTAAATCATTTGGGACTCCCATAGAATTAGGGATTCTAAGTTTGATTTAGTTTACCTCCAAATCTCCTCAAATATATTCCAATAATGGAACTAATAGTTGAAATTTCATTCAGAATTGTAAAAATTTGAGGCATTTATGGGGCTCCAAAAGCATGTTTTTCATGAATCTTAATTTTTTTTATTTTATTTTTCTATGAGAGAGTGTTTTAGAAATATTTTGGGTCCCCTACCTAGCTCAAAAGTGGTATTTGAGATGGGCAAAGAAATAAGTTTGGTGCCCCATATGAAACACACTATTATTTCCCTTAAACCACCCAAAAGTTGTTCAAGGAATAGTAACAAACTTCCATTCTTCTTTTGTGTTTATCAATGGGGATTACAAGCTCCTATCCATTTTGGAAAGATTCAATATTTTGCAATTGTTAGTGAGAATGGGGTCGTGACCTCTAATCGGAGCTTAGGTGGTGCAACCACCCTGACCCCAACCCCATTCTCACTAGTCTACTTCATGATTCCATTGAAAATCTCTCGTCAATCTAAATATGACTCACATAGCAGTAGATTTCCCGAATGTGATGATATTCATTTGCATTATCCAAAACACCAACATCATTTGTTCCTAAACAATCAACTTCGTACCCATTCTTGTCACAACCATAATACATTTGAACTCTTTCCTCCGCATTGCGAGTACTTCTGCTGATGCCCATCTCAAAGTGGCAATATGGGAAAATAACATGTTCAAGATTTATCCCACCAGTATTCTACAACACAATATACGGAAGGGTAACTCCCCTAAATCATGGTAAATTTGACCTAAAAATATAAAGTTAAAAATTGTACATTACCTTCTTAAAAGCTTCCATATTCCTCAGACAATCAGGGTGGATGGAGTTCCAATAATTCCCTTGACATGATATTCTTAAATCTTCATATAGTTTATCTGAAATGAGTCCCACTCAATGAGCAAATGGAACCCTAGATTCTAAAAGGATATCATACGCTGTAAGCTCGTTGCCTACAAGGTAGCCCTGATACACCAACAAACAAGAAAATGAATTAAAACCCAAATTACACTGTAGAATGCTTATATATAACCGTCTACTTTTGAGGCCCTGTATGGGAGGAAGTGCAGGTTACCTATCTGTTAAGATGAGATTGGAGAAATGAGCCTTTTAGGGCCAGAATTTGCTCAAGTGACCTCAGAGAATATTGATTTGATTCGAGATAGGATCAAAACAGCTCAGATTCGACATAAGAGTTATGTCGATAACCAAAGAAGAGACCTCGAGTTTGAGGTGGGTGATCGGGTATTCTTAAAGGTGTCGTCAACTAAAGACGTTATGAGATTCGGTAAGAAAAGAAAGTTGAGTCCACGTTACATTGGACCTTTTGAGATTCTGGAAAAAGTTGAAGGTGTGGCTTATCCACTTGCCCTACCACCAGAGTTGGCAAACATCTACAATTTCTTTCATGTATCTCTATTGAGGAAGTATCAGCCGGACCCATCAAATGTGCTGAGATATGAACTACTTCCTATCAGAGAAGATCTGACCTTCATCGAGCGACCAATTGAGATATTGGATAGAAAGGTACATGTGTTGCGTAGTAAGGAGATCACTCTGCTCCGAGTGTTGTGGCAATACCATTCTCGAGATGAGTCAACCTGGTAATGGAAAGATGAGATCAGGGATAAGTACCCCCATTTGTTTGATTAACAGAGATATGATTTTGAGGACAATCCTTTTTAAGGGGGGATGATGTACGGACTAAGACTTTTCGGCATGATGAAGTGTGTCGGCGGGCCATCGGCACGAGTTACACCGTCGTGCGTGCATGGAAAGCCATCGTGAGTGTAAGGATCAGTCGCCGTGCATGCACAGAATCAACCATCGTGCGTGCACAGGATCAACTATCGTGCATGCAGGATCAACTACCGTGCATGCATAGGACTAGCCGCCGTGAGTGTAAGGATCAAGCGCCATGCGTGCACATGATCATCTGTCGTGCATGCATAGGATCAGCTGTCGTGCATGCACAGGATCAGCCGCCGTGAGTGTAAGGATCAACCATGTGTGTTCAAAGGATCAACCGTCGTGAGTGTAAGGCTCAACCATCATGCGTGCACAGGATCATCTGCAATAAGTGTTCCGTCGTGAGTGAATGCCTGAAGAGGGATTTCTAATGAGTGCCTTGTGGCCCATGTTAGCCACTTGTAAGCCACATGGACACTGCCTGCATGCCACTTGGGTGCCAAGTGGCACCTGCATGTCTTTGTAGTGACACATGGCTTTTGCATGCTTCCACCTCTTCCTTTTTATGATTATAAAACCCCTCTTCGCACCTTCCACAAGCTTTGGCTCTCTCTCTCTCACACACTCACGCCCACCCCTTAGCCTTAAAAACTTGAAGACACAAACCATCCTTGGAGCTTGGCCTTTGGGGTTCATTGGGAATCCTTGTAGTACTGTAAGTGGATTCAAGATCATTGTTTCATTCTTTGTTTGCATTCTTGTTCAATTTAATTGTTAAAGTACGAATTTGATTTGAAATATAAGTGCACTTGGGAAACCATGTTCTGAAATTTGGTTATTCATGCACTCTATTTTCCAGAATTATGACTCTCCATTGGGCAATTGTTTGAGCATTGAGAGTACCTATGTTAACCATGAAATTTTGTGGGGAAGTATCCCTTTAAGTCTAATTTCAAAGGGAAAAGACCCCACATCAACATCTCTTTTGATTGGAAAGTTATGAGACTTTTGCTAGAACATGCCAAATCTGTGACATGAAATTCTAGAAACTTTTAAATGTTTTTGTAATGAACTATTCGCTGACCAAATCATATCCAAATGAGTTCAAACAACTTTTGAATGAAATATGAATGAGTCTACTTCAAAATTATTTTGGAACTAACCAAAATTCTCTATGCGTTGAAAATTATGCCCTTTTTTATATAAAGATGTCATTGTTATGAATGCAGGAAATTTTCAGTACTGTTACATGTTTTTGTATTGAATTGTTAATTGACTAAACTATTTCCAAATAAGTCCAAAGCACTTTTGAATGAAATATGAGTGAGTCTAATTCAAAAATTATTTTAGAATCATACCAAAATTCTCTGTGGGTTTGAAATTATGCCCATTTTTCTATGAAGATGTCACTGTTATGAATGCAGGAAATTTCCAAAACTTTATATGTTGTTGTATTGAAATGTTTATTAACTAAATTATGTCCAAATGAGTCCAAACCACTTTTGAATGAACAATGAATGAGTCTAACTCAAAAATTATTTTGCAACTATGCCAAAATCTCCTATGGATTGGAAGTTATGCAAAATTTTCTAAGAGACTGTCTTGTTAGAATTTTTGTTCTACTATGAAATATTAAATGTGCATGGTTGTAATAGATATGCTCATGAAATAGTGAATGTTTATGAGATATCGAATGTAATAAACATGCTTATGAAATAGTGAATGTTAATGAGATATCGAATGTGCATATTCTATGCTTATGAAATAGTGAATGTTTATGAAATATCGAATGTGCATAGACATGTTTATGGAATAGTGAGTGTGCATGATAGTAATAAAACATGCCACAAATATGATGTGATTAGTGCTATGTGATATGACCTGTGTGGTCAGCCATGTGATAAGTGTTATGTGATAAGACCCGAGTGGTCAAAGATTGTGCCGGCAGTTGAGATATTTCCCTAAATCCCTATGATATGAGGGGAGTTAGGATGAGTGTGTATGGGGAGGGTCGCAACATCCAAAATTTCAGTGAAGCACTATCCAATGGGACCCCCTTTAGTAGTATAATGCTCTCTCCTCGGAAGGGAAAAAGAGAGCGTCATGTCTTGTAAGGCCAGTGCCTATCAAGAGCCCCAAAACACGCTGGGACTGTGTATGTGTGTAAAGGCATTACTGAATGGGTCACCCATTGTCATTGTCTTTCCTCTTAAAGGGATGATCGAAGTCTTAAACAATGGGATTGGCTTAACCTCATGAATAAGGCTTCTATTTCGGGATTAGGTGAATTAGGGAGTGAGTTGGTTAATACATGCTGATTTTATTTATATGATACTTGTGATGGATAGATTCGATAAGCCGCTAATTCTTATGATATCTGCATTGTTACTGCCGCTCTCTAAAAAGAACCACTCCCGACACCTTGTTAGATATAATAGTGATACATGACATCTAGATCTATTTACTGGGCTTTATAGCTCATTCATTTAACTTTTATCCTTGTAGATTTATAGCAGCAGGTCGAGGACAGGTGCCATGGGGACCCCGACTGGTGGTTGAAGCCGTGCGATTTTGCTGAAGTTTTGTCTATTGTAAGTTTCGGATTGGTTGCTTGGCCATAGTTTTTATTTAATTATTGAAGTTTTTATTTAATTATTGAAGTTATGTAATGAGTTGGGCCTTTGATTCTCAGGACTCTTTTGTAATACTTTGAAAATTTATGTATTGTGTATTTACATTCGGATGGCTGGGTTGTCCAGCTTTTGATATGTGCATTTGTGTGCTATGAAACTTTTGTTTTCTTTCGTGGTTTGCTTTTATTACAGTTTTCTAAGGCGTTGAGCACACTCCCACCTAAGTGGCATTCGCTACCTTAGATCACGATCCCGCACTCTATTACCCTCCCACAAGTATGGCAGAGGTCAAGGGGCGGGGTCGTGACATTAAGCCAGCCCCAATCTGAGGTCGGGGCAGCTTGTGAGCATGAAAAAGTCGCACCTAGACTCATCTTGAGTCAGGAAATACCAACTCGGGGCAGCCCTCAAGTTTTACGTAAGGTGGAAGTTCAATTCACAAATGGGGCAAAGGAAATCGAGAGTAAGGGTCCGGCTAAGCCAATCATTCCCGAGCTTCCAATGATCAAAAAGCCTCATTTTGCTCTTCCTAAGTATATGAGGAGTTTGCTATGTGGGGGTAGCTCTCAAGTCTCTAAAAAGACAAAAAACTGAACCCAAGAATGTTTTGGAGCATGCAGAAAAGAGCAATGTGGCCCCCTCTAAAGAGGTCATCGTATGCTCGCTTAAGCAAAGCATCCTCCGAATGATGCAAGTTTTGAATTATGAAGAGACTGGTCTCACCGCCATATGGCAAGGGAGTGGCCCACTATCGTCATCCACCATCTTCATTCACATCGTGGCTCATCAGGATGAAACCGAAAATCAAGCCAGTACTGTTACATTGCTTCAAAGGTCTGAGAGACTCGTTGCCAAGATAAACCTTATGAACAACGAAGAGACTCAGCCACCATTCATCCCCTCTACTCCTTTACTTGAATTCATCCTAGAATCTTGAAGATCTAATGAACCAATGTCTTCTTTGGCCAATTTAGATGATGCAGCGTCCATTGCCTTCATTGGCCCAATCACTCTATCCTCCGATGAGAGCTCGTCACTCTCATTTGAGGAAAACCATTTCCCAATAGCGGCAGAAGTTGGCCCCTCTTTTGACAATCTCGCTAAATTGAACTCTCCATTCCCTAAAGATGCCATGATCCCCTATGAGGTCAATTGCATGCTCGCTCCTTGCCTCAAAAGCCCCATGGGTTCTCTTGATGATGACAATGCAACCTCATCATCTTATGAGAGCTGCATATCCTCATTTAATGGTGAGAAGCCCAATACTGATGATGTGGCCTCCCTCATCCTCATCTGTCAAATCACCCCATGCTTTGATGAGAGATTGTCACTCTCATTCGAGGAAAACTAACCCCTAACAGTGAATGGGATGAGGCTCATTCTCTCTATTGGCAACCTCACTAAAGTGGCTTCGCCATGCCTCGAAGGTGCATGTTTCATTATGAAACCAATGGCATGTTCTCTCCATGTCTCGAAAGCTTCATATATTCCCTAGATGATGATGATGTGACCTCGTTGTCTTATGAGAGTTTCAGATTCTCATTCGATGATGAGGATATCCATGCCGTCAAAAATAAAGTGGGCCCAAGGGGAAGCCCAATAACCATCAATAATGTTGCGGTGGCGACAACAATCGATCCCCTGATCAAAAATTCTATTGGACAAGAAGCATATGGTGAGCAAACTCTGTTGGAGTGTATCACCCCAAATGAAGAAGAAGCTTTCAAGAAAATCAGCCCCAAAGCCTCCGTTATTTGTTTGGTCTCGAATAATGAGCAGCTTGACCCTTTAAGGGAAGAAGAACCTCCAAGCTTGGCCGTTGTTAATTCCATGATGATCAATAAAATGCCAGAATCCTCTGGAGACGAGATTGCGCAGTTTAAGGTCATATTAAAGCAATTTTAGGTCGAGATAATATCAAAACATGAAATGATGAAAACTATGCGCCAAAAGGTGTTGGTGTCTCGTAAGGTTGAGCATACTCCCTTGGCATGCCAAACTTTCTTTATCATCTCCCAATCACCATGTCAGTCCATTGAAACGATGCCATCAAAAGAAGAGTTGATCCCACCCACACTTCCCTTACTCCCAGTTGATCCTCCCTTGACTCAGGTTGAGGAATTAGTGAAGAAAATGGTGGCACAAGCACTAAATCACTACCAAAAACCATACCCGGCCTATGTTGACAAAACTCCATTACCTACGAGCTATCAAAGGCCGATTTCCACAAATTGATGGCATCGGCTCGTCACAACAGCATATAGCCCACTTTGTTTCTTCTTGTGGTGATGCAGCAAACAATGAACATCTACTAGTCCAGCAATTTGTGGGAACCCTCACTGAAGCCGCCTTCAAATGGTACTCTCAGCTAGCACCCAATTCAATTTCATCATGGGAACAAATGCAGGAAGAATTTCTCAAATGCTTCTATGACATAAAAAGGAAATGCAGCTTTATGAACTTCGTGATGTAAAGCAAGAGCCACATGAGCCAGTGATCGAGTACATCAAAAGCTGGCACGATCTGGCCATCAATTTGACCACTTCAGTGGGCGAGCTTCAAGAAGTGGGAAATTGCGTAGAAAGAATGCACCAATAATTGTCAATGCATGTCAACACAAGATCCCCCTTCACGTTTGCTAAAATGATTGACAGAGCAGTGCGAATGGAGGATTTCTTAAGCACCATGGCAAAATGTCTAAGCCCTTCACCATGCATGTTACCATGCACTCTTCGTGCCAAAACTGGCACAAGAGTTCTTCCTTTGACGAAGGCATGGTCCCTAGGTCACTTGAAGCTCTCTTCTCCAAGGGAATTATCGAGCTACCCTAGCCAAAAAAGGCTGCAGGAAGTCGGAAGAGACGATGAGCTCAATTATTGTCAATACCATAGAATGCTTGGTCATATGATCAAAGAATGTTGTGCTACTAAAGACATCATCCAAGGGTTCATAAACGATGAGCAATTGAACTTGGGGTCTGATTCTATGCAATATGAGTGATGAGCCCAATGGTCCAAGACACAAGACCTTAAACAGCATAGCACTGGTCCAAGCTATACAACTCTAAACTATAGCTCTAGTCCCAGTGGCATGACCTTAAACAAGCCTCCCCCAAAAAAAACAAAGAACTAGACATGGCAAAAACCCGCAAGGGCGTCATGGGTTAAACAAAAAAGGAAAAATAAAGGACAACCATGGTGAAAACCCGTAAGGGTGATATGGGCAAAAGTATAAAAATAAAAGGAGTTCGGTGAAAACCCTTAGGAGAACTCACTCTCAACTGACGGACATGGTGTGCACCCTAATCGCGATCATGGGCAAAATTTGTCAAAAAAAAAGAAAAAGAAAAGACGACTACAGTGAAAACCTGCAAGGGTGTTATGGGCAAAAGTGTCAAAATAAATGGAGTTCGCTGAAATCCCTTAGGGGCACTCATTCTCAATTAACGGACATAGTGTGCACGACAAAAGCGTACATGAGAAAAATATGCCAAAAAGAAAATAAAAAGAAAAAAAAGAACGGTCATAGTGAAAATCCACAAGGGCACTACGGGCAAAAGTGTCAAAATAAAAAAAGCGTGGCAAAAACCCTTTGGGGCGGGCACTCACTCTCAAATGACGGACATGTTGATCCTATCCTACAGGTCATCATGGGTAAAAGTGTTATAATCTTACGTCCTTGTATAATGACATTAAACTATGCGACATACAGTCCATTTGCATGACGATAAACTGCTCACCATTCCTTAATATACACATGGGGTTACCGCATGATACCTTGCCACGTATAGCTCCTATGTTGAAGAGCACCATCACTCCAAACTCAACACTACAAGGTACTCTTCCAAATTGAGGTGTGTCACAGTTCCAACTGTGTGACTTCAAGGCATGCAAATTGAGGCGCACCACAGCTTCGACTGTGTGACTTCAAAGCTTGCAATCGGCTCTCCATTGACTTTTCTGATAACCACTGGTCTGCCCAGAAGTCCACAATCGACCATCACCAATAACCTATCTTACATTAGTCTTCAAACGAGATAACTCGAGCCGAATACCCTTCCAAGCATGAGATGAGTATCTTTTGTATTTAGTCTTCCTTAAGGAAGAATTCATGAAGTAACATATGCTTAAAAAATTGAGCAAATAAGGATGAATGATCTATCAATATTCTCCATGCCAATTTCATCATCCCTACAATATTGAAATCGACTATATTACGTATCCCAAGACCCCCTTCGGCTTGGGGTAGACATATTGTGTTCCATTTAGCTAGATGAACCCCCTTCTTTCCAACCATGCCTGTCAAAGGAAGTTTCTTTGCGACCGTTCAATCATATTACAGGTTCTCTTTGGTAAAATAGATGATAGAATCTAGAATATAGAAGAAACACATAGAATTAATTTCAATAACTGGAGACGCCTTGCACATGAAACAAGGGTAGCCATAAGTAATGAACTGAAAAGGACCCTTCATCAAAGCCAAGTTCCTTCATAATCAAATATTTCTTGCCCTGTGAGTCCCCAAAAAAGAAGGCTTTGCTTTTTGCACTATTAAGTTATTGTCCTATAGTTGCTTCAAAAATAGAGAGAACTGACTTCATAACAACAACAGTATTAATTGAAGCATTACAAAAAAATCACCACATCATCCTCATAAAAAAGATGTGATATTCAATAATCACAACCCGAATGAAACACCCTAATAATTATACCTTGCTTGATAGTATAGTCCAATTGTCTACTCAAGAAATACATCACTAGTAGAAAAATATAAAGAGATAAGAGAACCCCTTGTCTCATACCTCTTTTCCCCTGAAAATACCCATTAGGAGAATTATGCAACACAAAGAAGGAATGAGTGGATATGCATAAACGAACACAAAATATAAGAGTATTTGAAAATTCCAAAGCATTCATATGAGCAATAACAAAGGCCCAAGATACTTTATCATAAGCACTGCTCAAATCTAATTGCAAGCATATTTTTGTCCTATTAGAATACTTATTGCAGATAAATATGAGTTTATTTGCCATGAGGATGTTATATGCAATAAGTCTACCTTTCAGGAAGCAGCTTGTCTACGGTCAATCAGATCATTTAGCACTACCCATAGGCGATTAGAAATGATTCTACTAATTATTTTATACAGCATATCGTATAAACCAATAGGGTGAAAATCTTTCATAATAGTAAGAATGGCAACCTTAGGAATCAGACAAATAAATGTGGAATTGATTTGTTTAAAAAATTTACTTTTCTTAAAGACATCATTAAGAGCCAAAAAATATCCTCCTTGAGCACCTCCCATCTGAATTTATAGAATTCTACCGAAAAACCATTAGGGCCTGGAGCACAATCATATTTCATTCCCCAGATACAATCCTTTATCTCATCCATAGAAACATCCTCAACTAACTTTTCTTGTTGATGAGTGCTAAGTAGAGACGGTAGCAAAAGTTGTTTAGCCATATGAGTATCAACATCATTTTCTTGGGCTAGAAGATTTTTGAAAGAACCTATCATGTGATTATCAATATCTACTTCAGAGGCCAAGGAAATTCCATTTTGATCTTTTAGGGAGATAATACAATCACTCCTCCTAATTACAGTAGACAGATGGAAGAACCTTGTATTCAAATCCCCGTCCTTCAACCTTTTTTTCCTAGACTTTTGCCTCCATATTCTCTTTTCATGGTCCAATAGCTGTTTTAGTTTTTCAGTACACTCCTTTTCGAAAACTTAAAGTTTGAGATAGCTTCTCTCGATAAAAGTTTTGAGGTAGTTTCTCTCAAACAAATTTCAGATAATTTCTCTCTCTGAAATATGATATCGTTTCTCTATCTAAAATTTTAAGGTACTTTCTCTATCTAAAATTTAAAATTTGAGATAGTTTATTTTGAAAACTTTTGCCACGGTTTCTCTCTCTAAGAAATTTTATGTACTTTTCTCACTCTAAAATTTGATATCGTTGCTCTCTCTAAAGCTTAAATTTTGAGATAGTTTATCTCTTTAAAATTTTCAAGTAGTTTTTTTCTCTAAAATTTTAATATACTTTCTCTCTCTAAAACTTAAAATATGAGATAGTTTCTCTATCTCAAAATTTTGAAATAGTTTCTCTCTACAGTTTTAAGATACTTTTTCCCTCTAAAACTTAAAATTTGAGATAGTTTCCCTATGTAAATATATTCAAGTAATTTTTTTATTTAAAATTTGATATAATTTCTCTCTAGAATTTTAATATACTCTCTCTCTAAAACTTAAAATTTGAGATAATTTATCTCTCTAAAAGTTTATTTCTCTTTAAAAACATTTAATTAGTTCCTCTCTCTAAAATTTAATGTAGTTCCTCTATCTAAAATTGAACATAGCTTCTCTCTCTAAAAAGTTTGATGTATTCTCTCTTTCTAAAAATTTCATGTACTTTCTCTTTCTAAAATTTTATATAGTTTCCCTATCTAAAATTCTAATATGTTTTCTCTCTAAAATTTGATATAGTTTCCTTTTTTAAATTTTAATATATTTTCTCTCTCTAAAATTTGATACAGTTTGCCTTTCTAAAATTTTATATGTTTTAATGCTTCAACAGTAGATGGAAAAGGTGATCAGCGCCGCAAAGGTTTCATTTTTATTTACAAAAGAAAGGTCCTCAATTGTTAGGGTTGGAGAAGCCTACAGACCTCAAAAAATTTATTCAATCTAACTTAGCGCAGGGCAATAACGGCCCAATAAAAAAGGGGTTGTCTTAATTAAATGTTGATTCCACCTATTTTGGTGGAATTGAAATTGCCAAAATTTGTACTTAAAATGAGCATTCAGGATTCCCACAAAAATCTCAATTCTATCATAATTGTCAATTCGAACCAAACACGAATCCCCTAAGGAAAGTGACTTTGAAAAATATGAATCGAAAGAACCAAATGGACCCTAAGAGAAAAGAGTGAGGTCCTACTTAATCTGATCTAAACAAATGATTCCCAATCAGGATTGCGGAGTTAACAATGTCATTTATTGCTAGGAGAAGAAAAACTATATTGAGTTTAAAAGGTCTCACTTAAATAATGCTTCTGTATCAGTGCTATTAAAGATGTTTATCACAATTGGCAATACATTCACTTACAAAACGTACAAAACGGGCAGATGCACCAAGAGATCATTTGAATACTTGGAAATACATTGTCTAATAAATATATTACTGATGTAATATATCACTGGCATAGTACATTGCTCCAAATGGATTGTTACTATTTGGGTAGCATCGAAATATAACCTGAAAAATACATTGCTATTGTTTGCCTATGTTTGAATGAGCTGGAAAAATCCATTTCAGCCAATGCATAATTAACGGAGCTGCAAAAATTGTGAGATCAAAAAAGAAGGTGATGCTCTACTAGGCCGATTTTCCCAAAACAATCCAAAAATGGTGATGAGTTATCAAAAAACCCAATAATGGTGAAGACTTCTACTGGTGTTGGAGCATTGCTTTTAGTGATAGATATATTCCCCTCTTTGTGCAAGGGGAGAGTTATCTCCTACATATTTCATGTTTTAATTTTATTAAAGGGCATTACAGTCTTCTTTCGGAACATCCAAGTTTGAGCACATATGAAATTGTGAGAGAGGCTGTTGAAATGTAATCAATCATATGACCATCGTCCTGTGGGACTGTGTAAAACAAAGAGGTATTTTAGGGGAAGGAATGGCGGGAAGAAAAAATAATGCCATGGATTAATAAAGCCATGTATAACAAAGATACCAAAGGTAAACAGCTGGGACAAAGAAGAATCAAAGCCTACTACTGAACGCTCTCATGTCATCCTACTCCGAACGAAAGAACCCAGAAACTGTTCTAAAAAAGCCCAAAAATCATGATGATTCTCTGTTGGGCTTATCTTCCAAGAAAAAAGAAGAGAGAAAGGGGTTGAGCAGAAGCACATGCGAACCATTAGTTAACGCTAAAGAAGAGAGAGAAGGATTTAGAGAAAGAGGAGTTAGGGCTTACCAGAAAAGAATAAATAGTGATGAAACTGTGCTAGGTTTTGAGACGAGCTTGAGAGAGAAGTGGATGTGAAAACTAGAGAGGGCGAACGGTTTTTATTAGAGTGGAGAAAAGGCTATAAAGAGAGAGAGGAGTTAAGGCTTACCAGGGAAGAGAGACGATGATAATGCTCTGCTATGTTTTGAGTCGAGCTTGAGAGACAGAAGTGGACGTGTGAGAGAGGGAGAATGGCGGGAGATGTGTATTTAGGTTACCCGTAAAAATTACCAACTCAAATGGGTTAAACTGTTACATATTTCTCATTTCCAAGGTGAAGTCCATTTAGAGGTTATCAGCACCGTCAATCCATCGTTGGAAGGCCACCAGTGATTCGCGAGGTGTGAATTCTGCTGCAGTGTGCCCAGCCCCCTGTTAAATAGTCACAGCATGACTTACATCTGAATGTACAATAACAAACAAAACATTTATCGAAACTTTGATGGAAGAAAACATTGGCATTTAGATGGATCTCTCATACCTTGAATGTAGCAAAAAGCAGGTTGTGCTCATATTGAACTGTGTATCTGCAATTCAAAAACATTGATTACCCCCTTTGCTTCTAGTTATGCATACTATCCATCAATGTTTCAAGGAAATATACTAAAACACACCCTTGAGCTAATTTTTGTATCATTAGCTCACAAGCCAAAAGGTAGATCTATTTGGCAATGAATTATGTCAATGTTCCATAGTCAACCTGATAAAAAAGCTCCCAGAAAAATGAGGGAAAAAAGAAAATGTGTTCTTCTAGGAAAGAGAAAATGCAGTAAATACTGTCCATCCATTTCAGGAAAGACAAAATACAATTAGATGGAAACCTTAATCGATTTTTGTGACCATAATTTTGTAGATTTTCTTGTAATCACCAGATGAACAATTTGACAATTAATAAGATTTGATTTAAGTTCATGAAGGCGTAGATCTAGAATGAATAACAATCAAAGTAAAGCGGACCTTCAAATAGTGTCGAGAAATGTAGTTTCAATACTGGAAATCTTTGTGATAGCCTTAAAATATAGATTCATCTCTAATTATACAATTTCAAGCTTAAAAAATGGAAAAAGTTCATATAAGGATGCAACCTTATAATGTAGAACTACGGATGCACCTCAAAAATCCATCGGAAAAGGTAGTTTTAATGTTGAAAAAACCGTTGCTTGATCATCTTGACATCCAGATGTATGACCATGAAAAATAAAAAGATTTCAAGTATCAGAAATAGTGCATTTTACATCATATTATGTACATCGTCCATATTTAAGATTTTCATATGTTTATAGATCTACTTGATTTTAACCATTTTTTAAATTTAAATTTATAATTAGATATAAAATAGTATTTTGAGTATAA
>NW_006497735.1:2202957-2216509 GCF_000471905.2 Amborella trichopoda
AAGATCCCAAAATGCATTACAAGATGCACTATTTTCAAAACTTGAAATGTATCTTTTTCTCATGTCCCTGCATCTTGATGCTAAGATAATCAATTTGAAAATATTTGGGCACCAAAACAACCTCTTCTAGTGAAATACTTGAGTCGCGCTCTAATTTGATTGTTTAGAGCCTCGGCTCTATATAAACTTTTTCCATATATAAAAGAGGAAGATGTACGTTGCTTCTATCTTTAACCAATATTATGGACGATAAAAAGTTAAAAAATGATAGTGGGTTTCAAAAACTATGTAGTTTGTACAATATGAGCACAAGTATCCCTATTTAACATGTTACCTTTGTTTAAAAAAAATAAATTAAAAAAAAAAAACATACCCTGCTATCTGGGGTCCTACGAACCATGGTCGCCAGCTCTCCAACTCTGTATAATTCAACCTTCTTATCCATTCCAAGGTTCCAATATATGGAGCAGTCATGTCATGGTCCCCACTAGAACAACAAATGTGAAATGGTTTTTTATTACAATTCCAATCAAGTATTTCCACAACAAAAAGAAAAGGAGATAACATGAAAGTTAATGTGCTTTTGCTGGAGGGTCTAGGACACTAATGAATTAGAGCACCTTTTGAAAGAATAAATTTTTGCTTAAGAACAATGATTTCATGCAACAGTTGTGTCACACTTCAAGAAAACCATGTTTTTGGTATTTATATGACTCCAAATTTTGCACACACATTCCCTTCATCCTCATAATCAATCTTATGGGCAAAAAAATTCAATTTGCACCCTAGATATGGTAAAAATTACTACCCTCCAACAATGAATCTAGACCGTCCATTGGGTGAATTTCAAGATCAAGGCCTTGACAAATTCAAAATCACTTTTTTCTTTTTAAGAATTGTTAATCTAATGATTATAACACTATATCAAAATTTTAGGAATAAAAAACTCCTTTTGAGGCCTATATCTAACCTTCTTACTAAAATGAATGCCTTATATTAATTGAGCTATAAGAACAGTTTTTAGGGCGTTTTTTTCAAAATTTTCTTTTTTGTGATTATTCTTTAGAATGAAAAGAACAGACATCTAAAAAATTGCGTCAAACAAATATCTTTAACATGGTTTTTTAATGTGATTGCATTATATTATGATACAACCGTTGCATGAAATCATTACTCTTCGCTTAGAGCAAATATGCATTTAGGGAGATCTAAAGATTAAATCGATGATCACTTCAAGACTTGTCATCCTTATCTTTATGGGTTTGTTGTAGCTTACACATTTGGGCTTCAAGTCATGGTTGTACTGAAGAATTAATGATGAATTTTATTTCCTAAGTGTGTTAGGTTTATGTTACTCCATTTTGAGTCCTAGAAACCCAAGAGTAGTGAACATTTCAATCTTCCCCGAAAATCAACCTTTTAGAACGATGTGTACTTGAAATATTAGAAAGTTGAGAGTCATTATAGTTTTATTAAGTTGTCTCTTTGCCTGTTTTACAAGTTAATCTCCTCACTTTGTTTAAACTTTTGGAAAGATGCTTTACATTTTTTGTGGCAGTCTAGTTCTTCTAACATTACAAAAGAACTTTTTACCTATCACAAAAGAAGCTACACGATTAGGGAATTTAGAAATTGAAGATAGCTTGGGTTTTGCTCTGTAAGAAAGAAATATGGATCAAACCTCAACGAATACCTTAGTAATGGCTTATTCAATTAAGTTTACTAGTCCTTAGGCCTTTATGTATGATTCTACAACTCATGCCTAGGTACCGGAGAGTCTCAAGCAAATGCGATCCATATGTCGGCTTTCTACATTATTACAACTGCCATCCATCTAACCAAACCCCATATCATTTAGATTGTAGTTTAAACACTAATTTGCAAATTCAACCACTCATAATACTCTTATCTAGGTAGATGTGGAAAAATCTGGGAATGTCAACCTTCATATAAACCCTTCATATAAACCCTTCAACTCAAACCCTAAACTTTACCTTAACTTCTCTAAATCTTGTCCTCAGAGACATAGCCTAGGTCTAATCCCTTTATGCCTCTTATTATCCACTTCTATTCCTTATAGAGGATCTTGATAAATCCACTGCCTAGTATCCTAAATCTTAACCTAATTAGAACTTCAAAACTTTTTTCTGAGTTATCTTAACATGTTGCACCCATGTAAAAGCCAAACCCTATTAGTCATTATGTACTCTTGCTACATAGTAAGTTGTTTGTTGAAACTTACCTTGAATTCAACCATGTCAACTGAATGAGCCATGCACTAGGGCACTCACTTCTTGGAAAACCAAATTGATGAGTGTTTATTGTAACTAATGGATTGAAAGAATACCATGTAAGAAATTCTTGAGGTATTGGTCAAAAGAAGAGTTCATATATGTAGTTTGACTAAATAGCGATGGGAACAGAGGAAAGCAACAAGAATGAAGGTAAGAAGCACTCCAATAATTCATCTTTTATGGAAGGTAATATTTCAAGTGTCCAACCTTAAAGAGTTGATGCCATTCCTTAGACGGATACCACTAACATTCATAAGGTGGAAAATAAAAAGGTTTGTAAAGGATGACTAAAGCCTCAGAGCACAAAACCATTTGTCATGCTCAAGAGTATCTGTTAAAAATCCATTTATTACTATAGTTTTTTAAAGTAGGAGTTTGGATTGCCAGTTATTAATTTAGCAAGTGATCTCATTTATTAACGACGTAGTTGACACTGAATTTGTAGTAGAAGCAATTTCCAAGATCATGAAAATAAGTAAACCTTTACCCCATAAAGAAATTGAGGATGTAATTTCCTTAGTGAAGAAAACCTTAAATCACAAGATGAGGATAATATAATAGAAAAATTAAGTGAATTAGATATTATTGCTTCAACTCCTTTATCAAAATAGTAGATCCTTTCTCAAGACATTTTCAAAATAGTAGGCATATTTATAAATGAGGTACTCTGTAAAGTGGCAAGTGCAACAAAGAATAGCACTTGAGGAGAACTGCTTCATGCCAGAAGCCATTTAAGATTATTCCAAAATTCATAAACAAAAAATTCAAGAGTGATGTAAATCACTTTTTGTAAACATAAGTTTCGCTTGAAAGTATGTTCAATTGATACAAAACTTTATATATCTTGTGTAATTCACATGTTTAAAGCTTCAAATCCGCATATTCATGTTGAAAGCCTTCTGGAAACGTCATTGACAAATTTTATTTTCGAGTGCAAAAAACCACATATCAAGGAACTTAAAATTTCAGGAAGTTGATTATTTCTTTGAATGACCAGTTAATCTAGTTTCCAATGTTTGTGTAGGAGTTAAGAAAGGTTATTTTCATGTTTTGTAAGAGTCTACTTCTTTAACTATAAAGTAATTAGTTTCCAATGTTTGTGTAGGAGTTAAGAAAGGTTCTTTTCATGTTTTGTAAGAGTCTACTTCCTTAAACTATAAAGTAATTGATTACCTAATTTTGAAGAATCTGGAAAATTAAGAAGTTTTACAAAGTAGAGATATCTTACGTTCAAATCTTAGTTTAAAAATTAGCATGTTCAAACAATTTGAGTAATAAAATTTACGTTTACAATTGTGATGGGAATAAGAAATTTCTCAACTGTTTTTGCAAAAGTAGTGATTGTACAACTTTTGCCTCATATAAGAGAAGGTCCTCCAAAGATTAGGGCCCCTCTTCATCTTTCGATGGGAGATTCCCCAAAGTTGTAACATGTGCATTGTAGGTTCTCCCTTCTCCTGTAATCTTGAGCCCCCTTTCGTTCTCCTCTTGTGATGCACATTCCAATATATGATGTTCCAAGACCAAGTTCGTTTTCAACTCAAGCCATAGCATAAATCTTACTTTAATCCATCTGAACATTTACTTTACCTCATCCTAACCCTTTCTATACATCCAACCTCTATAGCCTTTAAGCTTAAGATTAAACCATATATTTATCCTAATTAAATCATGGAACCTATTCCACCGTCCTCTTATTTTGGTGGACCAGCTAAAATCTTGCATCTTCAACCTCCGTTAAATTTTTTAACTCCAACCTTAAACTTTAATTTAACCTTATCAAAACCTTCCCCATAGACTTGGCCTAAATTTCATGTTGAAAAGGCCTGGGATAAAGTAGATTGGGATGTTTTACAAGAAATTAGGTGGCCTAGGGGGGCTAGACAAAAAATGAAGGAGTTGGATTAGAGGTTGTGTTGTGAGTAATCGTTTTTCAGTGCTCATCAATGGTAGTCCCTAAGATTCGTTTAGAGCTACAACGAGATCTTGTGTGCCCCTTTTTTATTTGCGTTAGTAGGGGAAGCTATGAGTCCTATGTTAAGGAAGGTAGAAGAAGAGGGTTTCATTACATATCTTAAAGTTTCAACTGCTGTTCCAAGCATTTCTTACCTTCAATATGCCGATGCTACATAGGATTTTTTATGGTGTAGACGTAAATCATATTTTTTTTATTTTTTTAAAGAAGTTTCTTGAGATACTATGAAGTTGGTTTGAGACTCAAAGCAAATTTTGAGAAAACTAACCTGGTTGGCATTGCTTTTGAAGTGTTTGGTAGCCTAGCTACTCTTTTTGGCTATAAAATGGAACAATTTCCCATAAATTACTTTGGTTTTCGTATGTGCATGCCTAATGGAGTGGTCCACTAGTTGGGGAGGCTAATGAAAGCATTTCTTTAGGGTAGTAGCCAAAATAAGAGAAGTGAGTTGGAAGAAGGTTTATACTCCTTAAGGATGGGGGTTTGGGAATTGGGAAATTAAAAGTTATGAATAAACATATATTTACTAAGTGGTGGTGAGGAGTACTCTAGAAAAAGATCATTTATGGAGACAGATACTGGTGGCTAAGTATGGCTTGGATAGTATTCATGGTTGGTTGGGATGGTAAGAAGTGGTAGGGCATGTTCATCTATATGAAAAAGAATTCTTCATTATAAGCCCATTTTAGAGCGGAATGTGAGGTTTGCCATTGGAAATGGAGTAATTTTTTTATTTTGGCATCATACATGGCAAGGTAGAATACTTCTGTGAATTTTACCTCGCCATCAGAATGTGTGGTTCCAACTTTTTCTAGTTGCAAGTGCCCTAGACTCTGAAATCTTGTGGTTCCAAGTTTTATACTTCTGTGAGAAGTTGAATGCCTCCTTTACACATGTTTACCATGAGTTAAATGGGGAGGCAGATGATCTTGCTAAGCAAGGTACACATCTAAAATAGTGATCAGGTGGTTCGTGAGTTACCATGAGTTTATACTTCATATTTTGTTTGGTGTAATTTGCTGCTTGTTGATAAAATTAAAAAACATTTTTCAAAGACAATAGGGGGGAGGGGGACTTAAAGGATAGATAAGGTGGGCCTCCAAAGAATAAACAATGGTTAAATTTCAATGCCTTGGAAGATACAAATTGTTGAACAACACCCATTTATCACCTTTTGCTTTGGAACCCCTCCCATCAACCATTTAGGCAAACACTTCCTAGTATGGCTCTAACTGATCATTTACTAAAAGAACACAAATGATATATGTAAAATTAAATGAGAAAATAGGCAGACAAATGAATAACCTGTAAATAAAGGCTCGATAACCTTTCAATGTGAGATTTAAGTGATGTTGGATCAAGCTTATCTTTTCATATCGATATTTCAGCTCATCGGTGCACCTTTTCCACCTTCCAGCTACTTCTACCTGTCAACACCATCCAAAGTTGTTAACTGAGCCAAAGGAACATCTTGCAAATACTCTTATGGGAATCTATGCTATGAGGCTTTTTACTGTTTGCAGAAGGTCGTCATCTTTTCTAACACTTAGCCATATAATTCAAAAGTTTGACACGAGTTACGAAGCTCAAAAGAATGTGAAACACATCATCATCACAAAAACATCATCATCGTAACAAAAACAAAAATTCATAGTATATATTTTATCATAAAAAACTTTGGAAAAAATTTATGTGAGTCAGTAGATGCAAGAGCCCACTGACCCACAAACGTCAATCTTTAAGAAGGACATTGCGTAAAGTGCACTTGCCATAAGTAGCATATGGAAGGTAACAAAAAAAACAAATATTGAAGAAAGAACATTTCAAATTTTATTTAATTTTTTAATATTCATAAACATCTTGGCCTGGAAATCTGAATAAAAAATCCATCCCTAAAAATTTGAAGAAAAAATCCATCGTTAAGATGGAATTTAGAGAGGGAATGCATGCGTACATATGAATCGGCTTACTCATAGAACCATAAAAAGAAATGTTCTCAAAATTATTCGAACTTAAAAGAAATAGTGGATAGGAAATCTAGTCTCGTACAAATTGGCATGACATATCTTGAGAAGACAATCAATAATCATTAGGATTTGTTTTTCAGATATGATTCACCAAAAACAATTGAACAAGGCATGTTAAAAGCCATCCAAATCAATTAATTTTTAATGTCTAGTCCATCTGTCGTGGATAGCATGATATGGAGCATAAAGTTTAAAAAAAATATTACGAAATAATTTGTTTTTCATCTTTCTTCTTCTTCATAATATGGTGGTAGGAATCAAACTGGAGATGTAGATTTAGCATTGTTAATACAATTACTAACCATTAAGCTCAATTTTTTTTTTTCCAAAAGTCCATGGAAAAAAAATAATAGAGTTGAATTCCTTTAATATTGAATGTTGGTTTTAATAGTCCCTCTTGGATGATTTTGGCATGGAGAAATCCTCAAACTTTCTAGGAATATAGTTGACATAAGTAGTTCCACAAAGCAAAAAATATTTATAAAGAGTCAACTTTATCGTATACAAAGCAAAAACTCTCAAGCCAAATTTAGAGTTTCACCTTGCTTTGATCGTTGAAGGTTGATACCTCATGTAAAGTGCACCTTCTACGACATTATTTTCTAGGCCTGCAAATAGTGAATTTAAAATTTTCTTTAATTGTTTGAAATTGTTTTCTAGGTTGAATAAATACTCTCCAAGATTGGGGTTCTAAAAAAGCTCCTCGACTAGGCTTCTGGGCTAGGTTTTACTAAGAGAACAAATAGAAAATCTACTCCTACTAGTCTAAGTAGGGTGAAGACTATAACTTTATCTTACCCCGTTCCAAGCCTGGGTGAAGGAGGTTTGTGTTAAGTAGGCAGCCAACGTAAAACTTTGCCAAAACATTATATTTATCTTGTTCCAACTGCAAGGCCAAGCGGTCGTTGCATGTATCTTGGACGGTTCAAAGATTAGCACATAGACAATCTCACTAAGAATGAATAAAGTTCAAAGTTGGAAGCACAACCCTATGAAAGAAACTTGCCTAATCCTCATTATACCACATATCATGAATCTTACATTATTGGATTTTAGTAGAAACCATTAGCATGGACCGAAATTCGTATGGATTTTTTTTTTTTCCTTTTTTCTTCATCTTCGAAAACTTCTACTAACAAGTAATTCTTTGGGTCCAATATTCTATGGGTGGTGTCAGCAAGACTGAAAACTACAACATGGTAACTAGGTATGAGGGTGCTAACCACCACGACCCACCCCCTTTCCTAATATCACAAGCTGTTGTTATCCAAGTGACTCTCATAATTGTCTTCCAGCTAAAACAAAGGTCCAAATGCTCTTTATCCATGGTTCGGATGCTCCACATTTGATAATCAAGTGTTGCACTAGGAGCTTTTTGGAAGCTCCAAATCAGTCCTTAATGGCGAGAACGATTTCGGAGTGGAGAAGATTAATTTTGAAAGCCTTTTGAGGTTCCTTACCCAATCAACTGACTCTTGTGGCCCAAACACCTACCATGGGATTCAATTTTCTTTTCTTTTTTTTGAAATTTTGCATAAAACTACTAAATCACTAAAAAATGAAATTCAAAAGACAGAACAAAATCAATTTTGAGTTTCAAAACTAGAGGTGGCTTTTCAAACCATATATAACATGTGTTCTTAGATTTTCTTTTTCTAGAAATTGATCCCAGAATGACCAAGATCCACAAATTTGGGGGTTCTAAAAACATCCCCCGAAGCATACTTTTGCTCAAAGGACTACGTGTACTATTTTGAAAATTTGGTGAGTTTGAATTGAGTCACCTCAATCAGAACTAGCACCCAGCAATTCCAGATGACCAAGACCTGGGTTGCCGAAGTCTTTATTGAGTTTATTGTAGTCTGGTACAATCTAAGAATGGGCTTAAGACTGGTTGGTCAGGTGGTAGGGCACCACAACATGATATTTTAAGTTCCATACTTACCATGGGTAGATATTTTGAGTTCCATTTCTACCATGGGTAAAGAACCTAATCCCTAGTTGACTTAACTGATCCAAAGCTCGTTCCTGGTTTTAAAACATTGGTTAGTGTGAAAACAGTGCACACAAATTTTTTCCCTATGTTTGTGTAGAAGAAAGCTACAAATAGCTCTATACTCGTGCAAGAAAACAAATTATTTCCCACCTATTCGATCTCCATCAGATGGTTTGTAGTGCATGATGCTAGATGAAGTTTATGTTTTGATCTAGTATGGCTGAGGGCATGCGTATTCTCAGCCTCAAGCACATGCAAAAAAATACAAAAAATAAATCTACATAAATAAAATCAGAAAATACACCTCCAAAATTGCAGGAGTATTTTGACCATTTTATGTTTTGAATAAATATTTTTAAAAAAAATTTCATATTCACTTTAAAATGATCTCAAATGTCCCAAATTTAAAATAAATAAAATACCCCTCAAAAAATGCTTTATAAATTTTATGCCAATATGACTTGTAAAAAAATTAAAATAAAATTCATTAACTAACAAACAATCTCAAATATCAGGAAGAGATCGCACGGTCGTGATGTAGACCATTTTTATCATACAAATAAAATCTGGAGCACAAACACACACGTAGACAAACAGAGACATGGAGGGATAATGTTGCATTATACAATATGGGAAAGGTTTCTATACTTCCCCTACAGCATAGAAGATCTATGCTTCCCCTACCATCCAGCCGTCCAATTTTGATCAAGAGATCCACTCACCGTTTGATCTTAGATTTGACATCTTAAAGCATTTTATTTTTAGTTTTTTTATATAAATTGTACGAATATGAAATTTAGTACGTGTCATCTTCTCCTTGGGGTGCACCTATAAAAAATATTAAAAATAATTTTTCGATAAAATATAATGACCAAAATACCACTTGAAACTTTAAAAGGTATTTTGGTCATTTTATTTTACTGGAAATATTTGTTTTTATATTTTTGGCTAATAGAGGATTGGACGTCCAAAATTTGGTGTCAAAATAGTTTATAGAAAAAAAATTAAAAATAAATTAGTGTAGAGACATGACATTGTGATTGGGGCAAGTATATTTGGTGAAAAAATAGTTCAAAATGGACAGTTGGATAAGGGGAAGTATATAAGTTTTATGCTGTAGGGGAAGCATAGAAAGCTTGCCCATATAACATTGTGCAAGTTTTCCTACGCCAATTTTGGTGTTAGATGTCACATTTTAGGGAAATTTTCTAGCCTAAACATCCTCTTGACTCTAGCTAATGTCCCCATGGTAAAAATTTTGGGAGAAACAGAAAAAAATAAAACCTAAAAGTTTAGAAGAGAGTGAAAATGATGCATTGCTATTCGTCTGAGTTGGTGCATGGTAGTTGAACTGTTATACTTGCTCAAAATCTTTACTTATTTTGAAAATTGATCTAGTATTTTTTAGGAACATAATAACAAAAGGGAAAAAGTTTATGTAGAGCCAAGGCTCTAAACAATAAAATTAAAGTGACCTTAAAAATTTTATTAGAAGAGCTTATTTTGATGCCCAAATATCCTCAAATTGATCATCTCGACATCAATTGATCATCCTCAAATTGATCATCTCAAATCAATGCAATATATTATTTTTTGTTTTTCATTAATGCTTGTTTCAGCTTTATTAAGTTTATTAGCATATGGATTTGACTTATAGGAAGCATTATATGTATTTGTTTTAAATAAATACTAGGATTTTATGGTTTGTGTGTTCCTTTATTTCCTTTAACAATTCAATTTCAATAAACCATAGAGTATAGAAAACATTTACACTTTTGACAGATGTTAGTTTTGTTCCTAGTGTTTTTCTTAAAAAAATATAGTTTACTATATTATTATGATATTTCATTTTTATAGTTTTTACTTTTTAAGTATTTTTCCTATTTTTTTAATTTTTAAATTATGTAACCAATTCGACCGTTTAACTAGTCTGGTGGGACCTGTGCCCTCATCAATTTGGTCACTGCCTCGTTCCTGACAACATTGATTCAAACAACTAATTTTTGGGTCCATATAGAAACCATTTCATGGAGACCGCTATTCCACCAATCTTGGTGGAATATTGATTTCCTTATTTTGCTTCCAAAACGTGGAAATACATATCTATGGAGAGACCACCCTAGGAGTCCAAACATGCCTTAATAGGTCTTTTCAGTCCGAGCACAACAAAGTGGAAATTGCTGAGCACAACAAAAATTATATAGGAATTAACAAAGGAAAAGAAAAACGAAACACATTTACTCCCAAAAAACTGCAATTATTTCATGGACCAAGCTCAAAGTTCAAAAAAATTGTCTCGAACTTTATGACACATCCAAGCTATCAAATTTCACATCAAATGACTGTAAGGAATTGTGACTACCGTGTATCAAAAGTAAATTATCTCATAGTAAACAATCCATATTACTAAAATCTTCTTTGCTCATTACATGGTAATTCCACTTATGCATCCCTCGTTATTGTAAGTTCCAGATATTATTCCTCTGAAATCCTCTTTTTCGTTTTAGATTTTTAGGTCATAGATTTATTCTACCTAGAGGTCCATGCGACATATTTCCATCCTCTTGGGAATTCCCCAATCTAAGTACATGTATTTCACTTACGTAAAAATAGGAGCTGGTTGCCAACATGGTCTCCATGGTCGGTGCTCAACCTTTAAGGCCTGTTTGATAACTGGATGCAAGTTCATGAATTGTAAATTGGAAGTTCTTAAAGAACTGTAAATTAGATGTTAATAAAAAAGTTCTTGGTTTCTGTGTATGATAACCTCCCTAGAAAGTTAAAAAGTTCCTGGTTTCTATGTTTGATAACCTCGAAAGGAGTTAAGAAGTTCCAAGTTTCTGTATTTGATAACTTCCTGGGAAGTTACAGAAGTTCTGGGTATCTGTATTGGATTAGCTTTAAAGAGGCAAGATGTAAAATATTAAAATTGAAAGCTAAAAATTACCCTAGGAAGCTAGATAGAATTATTTGGTGTTTGCAGTTGATTGGAATGTTCTTAGTTCAATCTCTATATGAGACTGTTAGCAGAGACAAAGATATTGAGGAACAACCTCATCTTGCTATATTCTAAAACTACAAGGGGCCCCTCCATGTCAAGACCTTCCGTTGAGACTTCCCATTGTGGATCAGTTGTGCAGAAAGGGAATGATACTCACCAACATTTGTCTTTTCTGCAAAGAAGATGGAGAGACCATTGATTATATCTTTATTCATTGTTCTTATGTGGCTGCTCTTTGGGAGTGGATCTGTCGAATGTCCAATTGGCAGGGACTCAGGCCAGGAGAGGTCCCTCAACTGATGCAGCAACTTTGGACTCCATCTTTCTCGTCCCTAGAGGTCAATCTGTGGTCAATTACTGTTGCTGCTTCTTTTTGGCATCTATGGAAGGAGTGAAACCTTCGAATGTTGGAGGGTATGGTTAAGATGTTCCCACTTTGTGTGCAGCTATTCAGTGATTGATTGTCGCATGGGCGTTCGCTACTCTTCCTCTTATTGAGGTACCTAAAGAACTCATTCTCTCATTTCAGAGGCATCTTGTCATTCAGGTTGTTGACCATCCGGCCTAGTAGAGTTTGGGCTAAGCCGCCTGAGGGATGGGTTAAGCTTAATTTTGATGGCAGCGTTAGAGGTCAGATCTCTGGTTACAGGGGTTTGCTTAAAAATCATAGTAGAGAGATTATTTGGTCTTATCATGGCAAGCTACATCCCTGTGAAATCAATGAAGCGAGAGGTTTGGGTGCTAAAGATGGGAGTTTCTAGGCTCAATCATGCACATCACAAAATCACTATAGAAGGAGACTCCACAAATGTGATCAGATGGTGCTCGCTTATCGAACTCCTTGGAGACTTATTACAGTAATGGATGAAATTCTAATTATGCTAAGCGGCAGTGATATTTCCTTTGTCCATGTTGACCAAAGCTTCAATTTAAATGCTGATCTGCTGGCTAAGATGGCTATTTTTTTGTTCTTTCTTTTCTTCCTCTACCTTTGTTTCTTCTGTTGTATTCCTTTTTCATTACTTTAATGAAATAATTGCACTTCTTTAAAAAAAAAAAAAGGTACATGTAAATATTTAAGAAAAATGGTTTGATAGGGCCATAGACCTTTTAAAATAAGTAAAGTCTCACCTCAAAATTCACAAAAAATTGCAATTTTGGCATCATAAAACTTTCAAGTCGATCATCTCAACCATACCATTTAGTAAAAATTAGGATCTCAAGCCCTAAATATAGTATATATTGTAACAAATTATCTAGACCGTTCATTTCGCTTTGAAAGTAAGTGTTCATGGATCTGAGATCTGTCCATTTTTTAAGTTTCAAATTTCATAATCAATGTTGAAATTGATTTTAGAGCCGTCATGAAGATTTTCGATGCCCAAAGTGCTCTTCGGATGAGGATTTGAAGTGAAGCTTTAGTTTGTTTTCATACAGCCTAACTTATAAAAACTGCATCCAATATGTAATTTGGAGCGAGACTATATTATATTGATTAGGGCTCCACCTTGTATCAATATTAAAAACATAATGTAGTTTGAAAGCTGTCACATTTTAAAGCGCTTTCATTTTAGTCACGCTTACACAATGTGTAATAGTTAAGACTCTAAAGTCTAAACTATCAAGTAATTAATTACTCCTTTTCTTATATTAATATTTTAAATGTTATTTCTTAAGGTGTTTAGATCCCCTGAATCAACTATGGTGATGTCTGGCCTTTGTATAACTTCAGTATAGGAATGCCGATGTACTTTAAGCACTTCAAGCATATGGAGAGAATGATTTGTGATATTAAAATCTTATCCTTAAATAAGTTCGTGTGTTTCGAACATGTTAGAAGATGCCAATACTGATTTACCAGCTAATGATGGTATTGAGTGTGGTTATTTGATTCTAGAGGAGTTCCCAATTTAGGTCATTGTGATACCACCTTGTTTTTTTTTCTTTTTTTGGGTAATTCGGTGGGCAAGATAGGTCCCTAACCATTTTTCATTAAAATTAGAGAGAGCAAAATTAAAAACCACTTGGTAACTAGGCATGGGAGAGCTACTAGCACAATCCAGCCCCTTCCAAAAATAATTGATATGTTCATGGTGGGAATGGAATGTGGAACTTTAAGCGCATCCATCGTAAACCACCAATGCTCCAACCCCATTCCCATCACAATATAAAAATATTAGGTCGAGGTCATCTATTTGACTCTCTCTCTCTTCTTTATATGTCAACCATGGGAATGGAGGGTGGGAGATTATGTTGAAG
>NW_006497735.1:2235802-2272603 GCF_000471905.2 Amborella trichopoda
GAGCAATCTTCTAGAAAGATCAAACTTGTAGAAGATTGTGGGCTCTATTGATTAGGAAGTTGCGTATCTTTGAAGCCTCCGTAAGTTATTTCTATCCTTATTTGACAAGTTAAGATAGTTTCCTAATTTTTTTTAAGAGATGAAAGAGATTCTTTCCATGTTTTGTGAGAGTCTAGTTTTCCTAAAACTATGAAGGAATTGCTTGCCTAATTTTCAAAAATCTAGGAGACTAGGAAGTTAAGGAAAGTAGACATACCTTGAGTTCCAAACAAATTCTAATAAAGAAGGATTATGTCCTCTATAAATACACATGTTAGTCTATGTTCAATTCCAATCAAATTGAGCACTGCAATTTAGCTTTTCAATTTTGGTGAGAAGCGACCTTTGTTTAAGATATTCCACAACTCCTTTTATAGAAAGAGTAGCTGGAAATCTCTATCCAAGGTATCTTAGAATATCCCCCAAAGGTTAGGGTCCCTCTTCATATTTCCTTGAAGAGATTCCCCAAAACCTTAGCATGTGAATTTGAGGCTCTCCCTACGTAAACTTGGAACCCTTCTTTCCCCCAACACATGCCAATCTCAGGTTTCGACAAACAAATTCAAGCTCAATTCAGGCCTAACCAATCCAATCTCTTGTACTTTACCTCATTACTATCCCTATCCCTACACTTAATCTCCATAATCCATAAATCTAACTTTATCCATCTTTTTCCGAATTTAATCCAAAAACCAATCCCATCATCCCCTTATTTTGGTGGAAATGTTGAAGTGTAGCAACTTGAGCATCCATTAAATGCTTGACTCAAAACCTAAAGCTTACCTTAACTTTACAAATCTTCCCATAGAGGCTTAGCTTATAGTATAATCCCTTTATGCCTTCAATCATCCACTCCTACTTAGTATAGGAGACGTAAATAATCCAAATCTCCAAAAACCTTATCTAGCTAGTACTGAGTAACCTACAGGAATCCCTTGCTTTCTAAGCCCACCTCATGTGGGAGCCAATCCCGTTTGCTGGCATAAGACGTAGTAGCGAACTACTCATTTAAAAATATCACTTCTAACTTAACATGGAAGTGTTGGCCATGGAAGCTACTATTGCGTGACTTCCAATTTCAATTTATGTTGCAACATGCGAACACAAAGCGAATAAATAAAGGCAAACAAATAGAAGAAAGCATACCTTGTCGGACATGACATGCTTTTCATGAAAGATAATGGAATAAACTTGAAGTTGCAAAGCCAAGTAAGGTAAAAGGCTGAATTGCTTTGCATATTGATAGGGTTTTGTGCAATGAAAGTGGTCACATCAATGATAAATCTTGTTTAAAGGCCTTTACTTTGTTGATCCCATCCAAATTGTTCTTAAAGTGACCTACTATAGTTAAGTTCATAGTGGTGAAAGGATTGCAACGACATCATATTATAAAAAGATGGAATTTCAAATATGTCACCATCATCATCATCATCCAAGCCTTATCTCAATTATTTGGGGTCAGCGAATCATATTCTTTCATTCTTCTCCATCAAGGGCCATAGTTTCAGGAAGACCTCACTACGCCTGGGTGGTGCAGCACGTCGCTTAAGGGGAGCGTCGAGCATATAACATAGGTTCAGAATTCAAGATAAGAATTTCAAATACGTAAAACATAATTATCTCTATTAACATATTGACTCCAAGTAAATACGTAAAACATAATTATCTCTATTAACATATTGACTCCAAAAGGAGACTACCTTCACATCTGTTGAACATGCAATTGCCTTGATACTAAAAGAGTCGAATTATAGAGAATTTATTCAACAAACATATTCACAAAATCACCCTATACCCTATATATTGTAAATTTACATCATAGTATCTAGATATAAAAACAGTTTTTACAAATAACAGTTTTTACATTTCCCTTTTTTGAAAGATGAATATATAAAAACCAGTAATAAAAAAAATCACCATTATGGTGGAAATTTATTACGACAAATTATGGAGAAAAGGAGCTAAAAAACTAAAATGTTTGGTAGAATAACTTCCCAATCCATCGTTGATGTGTCGATTCTACTTTAGGAAATAAAGTGCCATTATTTTCAGAAAGAACCTCTCTTAAAAATGTTTTGTAAAAGCAATATTTTGAAAAACCGACAGGGTGATCGCTGGGTCGATCAATATGGTGATCGAGATTTGGAGATTCGGTAGGGAATCCATAAAAAGTTAGAACAGATTATAATAATTGTCGCCATTAGGCACTTCAAGGTCGTTCGAGAATTGGATAACCCCATCAACTATTTAGGCACATAATGTTCTTTTCTTGCTTGGTTATTTGATCATTTACTATTAGAACTTAAATGCAAAATAGAATGTAGTAGCAACAATTACACAAAGGAATAACCTATAAATAAAGGCTCGATAACCTTTCAATGTCAGATTCAAATGATGTTTGATCAAGCTTATCTTTTCCTTTCGATATGTGAGCTCATCAGTGCACCTTTTCCACCTTCCAGCAACTTCTACCTATCAATACCATGTAAATTTGTTAATTGAACCACAATATATCTCACAAATATATTATTAATATTAGAATTGATCAAATTAAATAATTCAATTGCTAAAAATTTCATCCACAGATGGCATGAAAGCTAGAGAAGGCAATAGATAATAACTCATTGTTTTCTAGAATGGTTGTTTATTCTTTTTGGGTAAATTAGAATGGTTGTTTCAACTTTCAAGTGTTCTAAGGACAAGCCAAATAATTAAGGCATCGTATAGTCATCCATTTCATAATTATTAATGGAGTAGAATGTGACTAGACTATGTGATGTTAGAAACGCATATTACTAGAGAAAATTTATTACGTAAAAAATCACTGAACAAGAGAGCTGATTTCTCTCCAAGTTCCAAGAATAGCTTTCTATTTTTTATGGTCCCTCTTGAATGATTTTTACATACCTTTCCCATAACTATCGTATTCATTCTTGAGTGATTTCACTCAAAGAAATCCTCAACCTTTCTCATATCTATCATTGAAAAGTAAAATTTTGCTAATGTACCGTGAAAGTGACGATAAAAATAATTTTAATAACAATTTTTTTGTCAAAGAATTGGTTGAGAGAGAAGATAGATATGAAAAGAGAAAATAGCTGTCAGCCATTGTGGATAACCAAGAAAGGGGCAGATAACTCTTTGATTTGGTTGTGTTTTGCAATGGTCTAGCTAGCATTGATGCTTATTCCCTTACGATATTAGACAGGTTTTTGCATCCAATAGTTAAGATTTCTCTCTACCCAAATCAATGGTTAAGCCTTCCAACTCTATAACTCTCTCTCTCTCTCCCTCTTAAAAAAAATGATTATTTGGGCTTTTATTGAGATGTGGCCCAAAAAAAGAAAGAGACTGCCATGTGCCATAGAAGATGGTCAAATGAATTATGGGAAATAAGACTGTTATAGTAAATAAAAAGTGATATTAAATACACCAAAAAAGGGAAGAGAGAGAGACCATGAAATAAATGGTGAACATGATGCCTTTGTGGCCAAATCCCAACACCCCCACTTGGCCAAAAGGCCAAATATATTAACGTTCCTTGGCCATAAGGTTTTTTCCATATAAGGTTTTTACTCATTTTGATGTGGCCTTCTTGAAGGTTTTGTCCGTCTACAAGATTAGATCATTTATAGCATTGGGTGCCTCTTGAGTGGAAAATTTATATTTCTCCAAGTCCTATCATGGTCACATGCTTGGAGAACATTTCAGTAGTCCTTAGTTAAGAGGTCTACTATTATATAAAAAGAAGGCAAATAACTTATTGTGTCTCTCTTTTTTTTCCACTCTATCTTGGTTATAGTGTTAATCAACTTCTATGTGTCTCCCCATGGAGCTGATTGCTCCACTTCTAATTAATGAACTTGCAGCTTGGTTGTCACCAAATAATTGAACTAGTTCGTTGGTTATTTTCAACTTCAATCTGTAACAAAGTAGCTTATCCAGATGATAAAAGTAGAAGCTTTAGTACAAGCAATGTATTCTGCTTCTATTGTAGACCGAACAAGACAACCTTGTTTCTTGCTAAACGAAGAAACATAACCTCATTTGAAAGAGAAAATATGTCCAAAAGTGGACTTCCTATCATTAGGATCTCTTGAAAAGTCTTTATTAGAGAACCCTAGAATTTCTAGGTTATTAGCTTGATAACAAAATTTATAATGTTTGGTTTCTTGGATATATTTAAGTATCCTTTTGATTGCTTGTCTATGAGTGATAGTTGGGTTGCTTTGAAATCTACTGACAAGTCCAATTGCAAAACAAAGTTCAAGTTTTGTATAAAGCATAGCATACAAAAAGAACAAATAGCATGTTTGTAAGGAATATGTCCATTTTAGCCTTATCCTCATTATTGATTGGACATTCTTTCTTTGATAGCTTCATACTCTAACAAATATGAATTTTCATTGGTTTGCTATTTTTCATAAATCTTTGAAGAATATTTTCTAGATATTTTTCTTGAGATAAGTAGAGAATTCTAGAATTTATATCCCACATAATCTTTATTTCTAAAACGTCTGATGCTTCTACCATATCCTTCGTTTCGAAATGTGAATTAAACCAAGATTTAGTTTTATCTATCATTTCTTTATCATTACTAGTTAATAGAATAACATCCACACAATTTAATCCCACTATTCTAAACATACACATAGTGATCCACAATGTTAGCTATATAGCCAATTTGGAAAATTGCCTTATGAAAAGTTAAAGATCATTGCCTAGATGATTGTTTTAGACCATACAGTGATTTTTTTGAATTTTTATACTTTTCTCCTTGACTTTTAACCATGTATCCCTTTAGTTATTTCTTATAAAAATATTATTTTACTTCTCCATTTAAAAAAGTTGTCTCAACATCTGATTAAAATAATTCCAAGTAAGAATATGCTCCTCGCACTAATATTATCCTTATAGATGCAATTTTTCTACAGGAGAATATGTCTCTACATAATCTACTTATATTTTTAGTAAATCATTTGGCTACTAATCTAAACTTACATTTATCAAAAGTTCATTCAGCTTTGAATTTCCTTTTGAGGATGTATTTACATCCTATAGCCTTCATATCTTTAAGTAGATGTACAAGTTCTATAGTTGATTTCTTACAATAGAGTTAATTTCATCATCCGTAGAACTGATCCACTCAGATGACTCAGATCAGTTGATTGCTCCGTTAGAACCACACATTTCATCTATCTCATCCTCCTTAAGTATACACAATATTCATCTAAATGGAGAAGAAGAGCTCTAGATCTCTTCCCACCCTCTTTATTTTTGTTTCTCACTATTCAAGTTTTCTTAAAAATGAGCATCACAACTCTCAATCAAGCTTCTATTGTCATGATCAAAAAACCTAACACTTAGAGTTATCGCAATACCCTATAAATGAAGATTTAATTATTTTACGATGGAATTTGTCTCTTTATGGATATGGGATGAGCACATGCGCAAGTCATCCTCAAATTTTTAATGTACTTAGATTTGGTTTTCTTCTTGTCCATAGTTCATAGGGGTCAATTATATAGACTTTGCTGGCATTGCTCAAAATGAACATAATTGTATTGATAGCCTCTCCCAAAGAATTTAGAGCTACATTGGCATGACCCATCATAGATCTAACCATATCTATTAAAGTCCCATTATGACTCTCAGCTGCACTATTTTGTTGTGGGATATATTGTAAGGTTGTTTGACGTGTTATTCTATGGTCTCCACAAAAAATTGATTAAATAATTATGAGGTGTATTCTCCTCCCCTGTCAATCCTTTGATTTTTTTATGTCTGTCCAATTGAATTTTCATTTCTGCATTATATTCCTTAAATGTTTCCAAGGCATTGGGTTTTTTACAGATCACGTATACATATCCATACCTAGGGTAATCATGTATAAATGTTATAAAGTATTTCATACCTCTATGTGTCTTGACATGCAATGTTTAAATAATTATTGGGATTTTTGTCCTTTAGGGAATGGCTTCCTTATCAATTTTTCTGAAAGGCACGGTTCACAAGTTTGAAATTCAATTTCTCTAAGATTAGGTATTAATCCTCTTTTTACAAACTTTTGCATTTTATCTAAGATTGGTTTTTTACAGATCACGTATACATATCCATACCTAGGGTAATATGCCTTAATCTCAAGTGCCACGTATATGAATCATTTTCAGTCACATTCATTGCCATATCGATATATAAATAAGTAACAACATTCATTCCATCAACAACATTAAGATATTATAAGTTTTCAAATTTCTCCTCCCAATCATTAATTTGACCATCTCTCCTAATAGACACCTTTCTAGACTGGAATTGGACTTCATAGCCGTTTTGATATAAGCTAGGGATAGAAATAAAATCGCGCCTCATATTGGGCACAACAAAGTACCAATGAGGAAGAAATTTATATTCCTAGGTAACTCCAGCTTGTAAGTGCCAACACTTGGCACAGCAGAAAAGGTGTCTATTTGGTTTTGACTTCAAGTCGACAAAACCATCCCTAGTTCTTGAAACATGCTTAGTTGATGCCAAGTCCACCCACCATCCTTTGAAATCATGGTTAGCCACCATAGACTCAAAATCGACACAAACTGGGTCAAGCTTCTTGTTGTTCTTGTGGTTGCTCCTCTATTCATTGTTCATGTGGTAGGCATTATAGGAAACATTTTTATTAGGACATTTAGGTTTAATATGCTCTATCCCTCTTCACTTATAACATTTTGGCGGGTTATTGAAAACCTTTTCTCCTTGTAGTTCAAAATCTTTTCCCTTCGCTTTAATCTGTTACTGTTATTTCAATCATTATGAGACCTAGGATGGGAATTTCTAGCAGAAGTTTGGAAAAAGTGTGATTCTGCATTTCCCTTTTTATTTCTTCTTTCTTCCTCTATACAATGATTACGGGTTCTCATGAAGGAGGGAGACTATTCAAATACTATTGACACTTGCATCTAAGGGGGAATGGGGTTTCATGTTGCGACAAGGTCTTTAGCAAGAACAATGATTTTGTTAGCAGGCTCTACTACACATTCATTTTCCCTCATCCTACAAGAATTATATTTTTGAAATAAAATTTGAATATATATGGGTTTATGATACAGATCTATTCCTTTCTATCAATGCTTTCGGAGGTTTTATAATATTCAAATACCCTAATCAAATCAGCCACCATAAAAGTAAGCAAGGTAGTTACCCTAATCAAATCAGCATCCATAAAAGCAAGCAAGGTGGTTTTTGCCAGTTGTCATCTTCCCATTTGTCATGTTGTCTTCTACTTTAGGCAGTTGGGTTTAAACCCAATTCAGGTTTAGTAGAGCACAAAATACAATCCATCTTGCTTGAATTAAGATGTAGTTCATTTTTCTTTTCTATGAATTGAAGTTTGTCCTGTTAAGTTTTTCAATTTTAGATAGTTCACTTATCATCAATCTAGCAGCCTTGATACCAAAAGAGTATAGGAATATCAATGAAATTCAAAGTTTAGATCAACTGACCACTTTCTTGATAGATGATTTACTGACTTTTCGCATGATGATGATGATGGCACCTCTCTGATTGACAGTGGGTCACAGTTCCCCTTAAGTGGAACAACAGGTAGCGACCTCAAAAGAATTCCTTATGACTATGGACTGGCTACGGTTTAGATGGTTCTAGCATTTTGCCTAACAGTTGGCATGGTAGGCCAAAAAAAAAGAAGCCATGTGCAAGAAAAGAAACAAAAAATAGTTTTACATATATATATATATATATATATAGAAGATATCTCCATAGACACTTTCTCTATTATTGTGAGTGTTGAATCTATATGTATACTTAAACGGTATGCTTGAACAATAAACAATGAATGAGAATGAATGATGTTTAATGGAGATACTCCTATTTATTATACTTGCAACGACCATACAAATAGCTAGTTGTGGAAATTGATATTTGTTGGATAGTTATAACGAATCTGATAATAAATTGTGTCGGCGGTGGTTGTGCTTGCTTTCCTGTTAGGATTAATTTATTATTTTAATAGGTTTTCTATATACAATGATATGCTGAGGCTAACTCTTCCAACTTGAATGCATAAAAATACCAAAAATTTCAAAAAGATAGAAAATAAAAAAGATGAACAAAAATGAACTACAATCATTCCTTTCAGCACCAAATTCCTTTCATAGGTAAAATTTAAGATTCACACTTTCAGTGGTATATGGCAAGAAAATACTCAGTGCTTATTGTCTTAGTAATTTCATTTTTGCATGTTTCTTGGATGTTGATAGCATATTTTATAGTCAATTCCTCATTTTGATTTATTAATCCCAAGTCTCACATCTCTTAAATAACTATTAAAGAGCCATAATGTGTTCTCTTCTACCTAGAGATTTATATGGACATGACTCATCATTCCACTAAAGCTTCCCCATTAAAATATGTTATGTACAACATGATTGAGAAACATAGAAGGATCATGACTCCATTGAGAAACATAGAAGGACCAGGACTCCACCATTAACCAAGAAAAGTAACATGATGCTATCATATTTTAAACTCATATCACATCTAGCACTTTCATTCTTCATCATGCTAATGCAATGATTATTACTTGAGATCCTAAGATATCAAATGATGAATTTAATAATATTTCATTCCTTTGATATTTATAGTGTTATTTTTCAATTTTGTTAGAAACCAGAAATCAACAACTGTGATGTTTTTTGCATATGTGCAACTTCATTATAATCTACCTAACATAACCACTGCAAGAATGTGGTGATGTTATGTTTAATCAACCCCTCTTTCCAACTTGTTGGAAGAGGACAATCCGTATGCATATTTACTAGCCAATGGAGGTGTTAAGAATGCTTTCTTTTCTCATAGACAAATTGAGATAGTGTTTTGGATCTCTACAACACTGGCGTTCTTTTGTTCTACAATTTTCTCACTTGCACAAAAAAGAGCAACCATTAAGATGGTCATTTTAAAGAAAAATAGTACCGGTTGTGCATGCAAATCCCTCCTTGAAGATTCTGAGTCAAATAGCACCATAGGCCGGTTCTCGTAATCCTAGAATTGCAACATGAAGTAATACATAACCTCAGTTCTATATAGAAAAATCTCAAAAGGATATGTACATTAACATGACAGAACAAAAGAATATATTTTTTCATATTTTTTCCTATTATGGGTAGACCGTAGAAATGTTTCTACCTTATTACAAACTATGCAATAAGCATCACTTAATTTTGTTAAGAGAAATGATATTGTTTTCTACTCGGTTTGGTGCTCCACCAACCTCAAGAAGCAATTTTAAGATTTGAGGGCTAAGACAATTTTGAACCCCCTAATATCAGTCGATTCAAAGTTTGATTTTGTTTGGAATTCTCCTCCAAATCTCAATCCATCCCCCATCGAACTGGACATACCAGATTTTATTTGAGAGCCACAACAAATTTAAGGCATTTTTGGGACTCCAATATTGTTTGTGGTGTGAAAAAATGATTTGCAAATATTTTTGCCTCTTCCCCACTATAAAGTAGTTTTTGAGGTGAGTGGAGCACCAAGTTTGGTGCTTCGAACGCAGCACACTATCATTTTCCTTTAGTCAAATATTTGAAGGAATAACAACCAAAATCCGTACATCTAGTGCTTCCATTAAAGATCTCTCCACATTTAAATATGACTCACATAGCAGTAGATATCCCGGATGCGATGATATGTATTTGCATTTCTCACAGCTTTTCCAATAATCGCTCCTGGACAGTCAATTTGGTAGCCATTTTCTTCACAACCATAATTCATCCAAAGTCTTTCCTCCTCATAGCTGATACTACTATGGATTCCCAATTCATAGTGGCAGTGGGGGAAAAGAACATGTTCAATATTAATCCCATCAGTATTCTACAACAAATATAGAGACCGGTAATTTCTTAAACAATTACAAATTTGAATTCCAAATAGAAAGCTAGGAATAGAGTGCTACTTTGTGATAAGCTTCCATGTTCTTTAGACAATCGGGTTCGTTGGAGTTCCAATAATTCCCTTGACAAGATATTCTTAAATCTTCATATAGTTTATCTGAAATCAGTCCCATTCGATGAGCAAATGGAACCCTAGAATTGTAAAGGATATCATAATCTGTATGCTCATTGCCTACGGAATAGCCTTGATATACCATCAAACACGAACATGTATTAGAACAAAAATTAGACACTCAAAAGGTTACATATACCAATGTACACTTAATGACCCTTGTGACCAGATAGGGAGAACCACATATTAAATGGAAAAATGTCATTAAATGTTGTAGGACACCATATCTTATATACAACATTGATAGTTTAGTATACTCCAGTATCTCAAAGACATCAGCTGTATTCTAAATAATTTAAATTGAAAAGCAAGCGCTCAAATTCCAAATACAAACATAAATATAGAATGTAATCTTCTCCCTAATTTCTTGTAGACAACTAAAAATAATCATCAACAAAGTCATAACCATGGTTTGAAAAAGAGAGGAAATCACAGTTACCTTGAAGTTTATGTTTGGCTTCACACCTGCTTCTATACCTGCACTATAAACCTACTGGTAACATATCAAGAAGAAGCCTACAGTAGATTTAGGAGTTACGTTATAGTACCATGCAGCAAATACGATGGCTAAATTGTAAGGATTAACATGTAGCAAGTGGAAAACCTACATAACATTATGAACATAATAAGTACCTAAAATGATTTATGAATATAACAAGGACTGGACTGAGTTACCCTTCACAATTTCTAGTAACAATGTTGGGACATAAGCTCCAGCATACGAGCATCTAGTAATGTAAAGTGGATTAGACAAGAAATCAGGGTACTCGTGAAACCACTGCATTATGACACTGTAAGAGACAATTGCCAACTATATGTTGTGAACTCAAATGGTGCATTTGTTTTATGAAGGAGAACGCAGTTTCAGAAACCGCATTTTTAGGGGAAGTGGATACCTCGAGTACCATGGGCAACCATGGAACTCACGGTACCTATTATTTAAATTTAAATATAAGGCAAGTGGATATCGCAATGTCCCCTTTTTATATAGCATTCCCCTGCTAACTCCTACTATACTGGAATACGAGGTTTCCAAAACCACGTCTTCCAGTTACCAAATGTGGAATAAGAAAAAAGAGGTGGATAGCGGACCTTTAAAACAAATTTATATAGATCTGAAACAGTCTTGGCATCATGTGTTTCATAATCATCATTATTATCACATATGAGAATCCTGCACCAGCAGGTGAATCCACCGCAACAATGTTGGACACCTATAAAGCAGAGGAATTTGAAGTGGAAATTCCCTTTTAAATGGATTGAAAGAAACATGCCCATTGGCATCTCATAGACATACTAAAATTCATTAGCTAAATAATACATGGTAAAGAGAATCCAGGCAAAAGCTCATTGTTCTCACATTCTATAGTTTTAAAACTTTAAATGGTATGAACATGTAGCTTTAGATCATCAATAGAAAATTTCACATTTGAAAGACAAAGATAATAGAGATTTTGGTATGTTTCAACATGGACAATACCTTGGTCCAAGGGAAAGGATTTAATTTCACTTTCACCCCATTGATCAAATAATCCTTATCCTCCTCAATCTTAAAAGGACCTACAATGAGATAACCTTTTAGTAATATAGTTTGCATACTAAGGTTCTTAATGTCAAGCAAATTAAAATTCACCTATGATCAAGTAAATTAGACAAACAAATATAAAAGGTAGATCAAGCTCTGGAAACTCTCTAATTGATTACCTCGACCTCAAGATATTTACATATTGGAGAAAAAAAAGATTCTAAATCCTAAAATAGTACATCTTGTAACACATTATCTGGTCAATCCATTTTAAAGATTCCCAAATGTTTGTAGATCTACTCGATCTGACCATTTTTTAAATCTTAAATTTTATAATTAGAGGTGAAAATAGATTCTTTGAGCATCATAAGGATTTGCAACACCAAAAATTGCATCCTTCGATAAAGTTTGGAGATGCACCCTACTTTTATAGTTCAAGGTTGACACCTTATGCAAGGCACACCCTAATATAAATAGAATACCAGTTAAGGAGCTTATGATAATTAGTACATGTATAAATTATTCATACTTATCTGGCAAATAGTGAAAGTTATTCAAAGATCACTATGACATTAAACATATAAGTATTTTCTACAACCTAGTTTCCAACATCAAACAAAATTACATCGTGAATGACATTCGATTTCAAGATGTTCTCAAAGCATACCATGCGTTACTGAGGTCTCAGAAGAATGTTTCTAAGATGTTATCGGCAATGAGAAAATTATTTCAAAAATCATCAAAAAAAAATGACTTTCAATAGTTAATGGGAAATGCAAGATTGGGGCACACCATTTTACGAGATTAAGAGTTATGATCAGGCTATAAAACTAAAGTAACTTGGAAACATGTGTCGTTTATCATAGTTGTGATACAAAGTAAAACTAGCTTTGATTTACCAATCATGAGATTCTACTGCTAAGGAGATAAGTGTGACTATGTCGTATTTTCTATATACCAATATTGATTATAAAGGGGCAAATAGCTCAAGAACCCAACATCTTGGATGTACCTCTCTCAATTAGAAAGAAAGTTACCGGAACACATTTAAAATAGACTGTTGCATGCCAGCACAAAGAGGAATGAGTCAATACATGGTGATATGATGTTTTAGGAGGCAAAATGTCCTACACACCTCTTTCCTTTTCAGTAATCATGTCGTATCCTAGGATCTTGTTTACGCTAGGATTTGCATCGATCTCTGAGTGAGATTAACTCAAATCTTTTGTAGAACAAGTTAATTTTAGAAATCAGTAGAGAGAGTGGAGTTGCTCAAATTATGGGATATTAAATAGTGTAGATCTATACAGATCTAGTCATTTTCGGCATTCAATGGTACTGCCAGCTCCAAATCCGTCTATTAGACCTTAAAAAGCTTCTAAAATTTAACTAAATCTAATAATAAAGAAATTTTCAAAAAAATAAAATAAAACAGAAAAACAAATAACTAAAAGAGAAGAAAAGAGCACATATCTGAGAAACCCAGAGTTGGGGCCCGTATCAAGACCGAGGCGTTGATTTACACCTTTTGATTCCTTCTCTTGCTTTCATGAAGCATAGCTCTAAGGTTTTGGATCTAAGTGAACTTGTTCCTAGGATATGGTCTAGATTTTGAAGGGATTTTTGAAGATTTTAGGCTTAGGATCTCTAGCCTAAGTTTTTTTAGCGATTTTTCATAATTTTCTAAAGATTTTCCCCAATTTTATAGGTTTTTTGGATTTTTCTATTTCCTGGGGTTTTGGACAAATTTCATAATTTTCTAGGCTTTCTATAATTTTTTCTAATTATTTAGGATTTTTTCTAATTTTCTAGGGTTTTTTTCCTAATTTCTTTGGGAATTTCCTCACTATCTAGGAATTTACCTAAGGATTTTTCAAGGTATTTTTCAGTGATTTTTTTGGGATTTTAGAGGGGGTAATTATAAGCTTTGATTGGGCTAGGGTTGAAATTTGTTGATCTAATCTCCTAGTTCTAGTTTGATTAGGATTAGGCTAGTTTTTCAAAATTTTCCAGAATATTCTAGTAAAAAACCGCTTCAAATCTGGTCAAAATGGGGTTTAAAACACGTTTTGGCCCATTTATGCCTGTCAGATCGTGCAACAAGCAACACGTCGAGCGTTGCGACACATGCCGAGTCGCGTAGGGACCAAAATGTTATCATTCTGAACAAATTTCCCTGGGCCATAACTTTCTAACCGTAAGTGGGATTCAAGTGATTCTTAGACTATTGGAAAGCATACAACCTCCTCTATAATGTAGAACCAAATTAGGTTAAATTTGAGTTAAGTTTGAGGGGTCTACAAGACTAGGTTATCAAGGTCTCGATTTTAGATACAGCTTAAGGTTTCCAACCTACGCCCGATGCCGTTGCAGTTCAGGATGACATTCGGTCCTTGATTCTGTACTTTTTCTATATGGATTAAGGTTTCCAACCTACACCCGATGCCTTCGCGGCTCAAGACAGGGTTCGATCCTTGATTCCATACTTCTTTTATATGGCTTAAGGTTTCCAACATACGCCGATGTCTTCGCGGCTTAGGATGAGATTCGATCCTTGATTCCATACTTCTTCTATATGGCTTAAGGTTTCCAACCTACGCTCTAAGCCTTTGCGACTCAGGACGAGGTTCGATCCCTAAAACTCATGCAATCCGAAAACCCCAAACCAATAGTCAATGTTGGCATTAGCCCAAGGAACAAAGTTCGGAATTCGGGATTGTTTTAAACATAAAAGGACAATCACTTCTGACCCATCCAAGACGTAAGGTTAAAAGCCCCAAATTTATCTTAAGGTTTGAACCGCTGGGCAATGGTGCAAGACCTTACTGACGATAGATGAGACCCCACATTAGTAGTGAAGATACAAGGACTGATAACCGAACGCACGGAGCATTTGATTTCAGAGCCAAGACTTGCCATGGAAGATCAAGAGAAAATAAGAATCTTTGATCTCCAGATCGACATCTCATGGATAGTCCAGCAAAAATTTGAAGAAACCCTAATGAATTTTTACAAAATTGGGGCATAGCTTCTGCCCAAAACATTGAATCTGAATAAAAAAAACAACACTGTGTCACACCCCAAGTTTTATATCACTAAAATTCCCGAGATGTGACAGACTATTCTTAAGGAACAAAACAAATTCGAAATTTTTACTATGTATTGCTTAAAAAAATATATCCATTCACAAGCTTTCAGACTTGGACACTGCACAAACGAACAATACGGCTGCAATTACTCTAAAAATTTTACAATAACTTGATGAGTTTGGCTACTCAGTAGGTGACCATCTTTATCCTTAAAAATCATGGTTAGAAAGTGTAAATATTTTCTAAACAATGCATATTAAGCAGAATTTCAACGTATTGATTTCACACATTCTAATGCATGTTATTAGACATATTCATTTCTAATCTTACCCATCTTGTATTCCTTATTGGACGAAGAAAATAAGCATGATACATAAACCATATGCACATGATTCATATCAAGATCAACAATAATCTAAATTTAGTAGTTTAAAATATTACTGTAATTAAGTATAAAATATGATCAAACAAGCATTCACAACAACAGAAGTACTACAATAGAAGCACTAACCTCGGGTGCGAGGTTAGAACTCCTACCATCCTGTAGGGAGAAGCACCACCATCGAGTAAATCCATTGCGTAGTGCCTCACACACGCATACATCCCCAGCGCGCTTTAAGGCATTTGATAGGTGATTGCCTTGCAAGACACTACTCCCTACGCCACCATGGCTAGGAGTTTGCACTATCTGGATGCCAATCACTATGAATGGGGGAGAGAACACCTAAACATCTCCTGCCCCTATTTCCTTCCTATCATGGGGCGTTGGGAAGGTCACACTTGCCGGCACAGTCAATTCAGGTCATGCAATATGCTCAAAGCATGCCAAGGAATCACATATCATCACAAGAGACATCACTATGTCAATAGCATACAATCACATATTATCATGCCTATCAAAACACATATATATCCTCTAACAGAAAAGCATGGTTTAGCATAATTCATGAGATTTCACAAATACCCTACCGGCGTCTCAAGTAGGTCACTTATATACCCCACCAGCATCCTGAAGGGGTCCACACAATCCCTACCGGCGTCTCAAATAGGTCCACTTATACCTCACTAGCGTACCAGCTGAGGCCACTTAATCCCTACCGGCGCCTCGGATAGGTCCATTTGTATACTTAAAGTATTTCTGAAACTCCTTAAACATCGGGAAGCAACAATATCATATATTCAAAATATTCTTGAAATCATTAACATGACTTCACATGAAGCAATTTATAGCAATCTCTTTCACTAATATTTCCATAAATAACTAGTCAAACATTTTGGGCAATAATTTCAGAAATGTAGCAGTTATGAGAGACATTGAAATCTTTACACAATAAACATTCTATAGATAGTAGAAGAATCTCATGGAAATCCAGAGTTGAATACTGCATTTTCAGCTATCTAAAAACTCTTAACGATAAACGGAAATATCACAATTTAATTAGATGTAGAAATACCACTTTTTTTTAAAACTATTTTACAGAAAAATGAGATCACATACATGGCACAAGCATATGACCAAAACCCGAAAACATTGAAGGAGAAACTCAAGCATTCTATAGATTGAATAATGCGACAGCTCCTTTTATGTGAAGGTCACAACACGAACTTCCTCACTTTGAAAGCAAAGAGACAAAAGTGTCCAAGGACTTAGAAACTCCAACTTCCTAAAACAACCAGCCCAATTCAAACTTCAACAAAGAACATAGATAAGCATAAAGCCCCAATATCACAGCTTTCCCTTATAGACTAAAAGCTCATAGCCGAGCCACTTTCACAGCACTATGTTGAAGTAAAAGGCTCCAATGAATACTAATCAGGGCTTTACACATGATTTGAAGGGATACCAAGCCCCGTGGTTTCTTAAACTTATCCAATTCACGAGATATTGGTCCACAAAAACCACATTTATCCAATTAGAGATGGCATGAAACAAACTTTGAAATTGAAAGACCGATAATGCTCCCATATGTCACCGTGATGATCTCAGCAAACAATTTATAACTCGATTCCAAGGTCACCGAACCTGGAAGCCTGAGCCAAAATATGCACAGCCAGAAAACAACAAAACCTTCCACTACGTAATCCAGCCACAACAAACCTAAATTCATAATAGTGGACTGAATCAAGGACTTTAAAAATTGCGCTCTTCTACGATGCCAGACTTTAACGGAGAGATACAGAGGTAGAGGTTCAGCTAGAGAGAGAGAGAGAGACTTTACTGCTTCCTTAAATTAGCAGGAATGTCATGGGCTTTTAACCCATAGGGAGAGAAAATGTTTATCAAAGAGAGAGCGCGAGAAACGCTTTTGTAGGGAGAGAGAGTCCAACGCCCTTTTTAAAACCCCATCTCATGCTTTTTAAACTTTACATTTGACATGATGTGTAAAGATGGCATTGAAATGCCAACAACAAAAGCCCGTTTCAACTAGAAAAAGTGGTACATAAAAATTGAAGGTGAGGTGTAAAAAGGAAGTAGAACCGGTGATAGTCTCTAAGGACCAAAATGCACATATGGACCAGAGATGATAAAATGTTTATTTTGAAACATTTTAAGAAAAGCTATAAGTTATCGACCAATGAATATTGGAGAGTCAAAGCTAATACAGAAAGGTATAAAAACAACTATCTAGACACTTAAAAGTTATAGACCTATCGTCCTCTTATAATGCTATCTTATGATACATCACTTTATGTATATATTTATCTTTTACTTTACTATTCCTTACTTTATTTATTAATCTTTATTAGTTTATTTCTTTTCAGTTTTAGAAAAATTAGGGTCATCACATTTGGAAATTTTGTTTTGAAGCAATACATAGTAAAAATTTCGAATTTGTTTTGTTCCTTAAGAATAGACCGTCACATCTCGGGAATTTTAGTAATATAAAACTTGGGGTGTGGCAATTATGCTATTAGAGCGCCAGGATAAGATTTTTGGCCTAGAATCTTAGAAGGACCCTTAGGTTGAATAGGGATAGACTAGTAACTTGTGTTTGGATGCTCATGTTCTAGGTCAAGATGTCAAGGACTCGTGGTAGCAATTCGAACAAGAATGATGGGAACATTGACATTTTCGGGAAATTCTTTAGAATGCTCAGGGCCATGACTCAAGTCATAAAGGATTGTATGCCAGCCCCGGTTGTCCCCGCCCCAGATCATGTAGATGGTGGAATGATTGAAAGATTCAAGAGATTTGTACCACCAGCATTCTTGGGGTAAGGATGAGCAGAAAAAACTGATAAATGGAAGAGGCTAGAATTCTGATAGACCCTAGTTCTTCTCATTCTTTTGTTGCATCTCATTTTACATGTCATTTAAATGTTGAACCTTTACCTCTTGACTATGCTTTAGAAGTATGCACACCAATGGGGAACTCTTTAGCAACCGATACGATGTTCAGACAGTGTGGGGTATGGCTTGAGGGGTGAGTCCTGCCTATAGACTTAATACTCTTAGATATTCAAGACTTCGATATTATTTTGGGCATGGATCGGTTGTTCACACACCATGCCATTGTTGACTGTTATGATAAGAGTGTGACTGTAGACTCCCTACTCTGCCTGAACTACACTTTCTCGGTATTGGGGATGCTTCCCCTATACAATTTATTTCTGCTCTTCGGGCTCATCGTCTTCTGACTAAAATATGTGTCGGGTATTTAGTCTATGTGATAGAAAATCGAGATGTGTAGTCCAAGCTGGAAGAGATCCCAGTAGTAAGGGAACAACCCGAGGTTTTTCTTGAGGAGTTGCTTTCTTTACCGCCAGTAAGGGAGATAGGATTTGAGATAGATTTGGCCCCTGGCATTGCTCCCGTCTCCAAGGCCCCATATTGGATAGGCCCACAAGAATTGAAGGAGCTGAAGTGCAATTGCAAGAACTATTAGAGAAGGGGTTCATTCGACCCAGTGCGTCTCCTTGGGGTGCACCGGTACTTATTGTAAAGAAAAAGGGATGGGTCCATGAAACTTTGCATCGATTATAGGCAGTTGAATCAAGTAACAATGAAAAACAAGTATCCTCTGCCTAGGATTGATGACCTCTTCGACTAACTTCAAGGGGCTAAAGTGTTCTCTAAAATTGACCTTCGAACAGGTTATCAGCAAATGCGTGTCAAGGAGGTAGAAGTTCCCAAGACTGCATTCAAAACCCGATATGGTCGCTATGAATTTTTGGTGATGCCGTTCAGGTTGACCAATGCTCCAGCCGTTTTCATGGACATGATGAATAGGATATTCAGACCCATCTTGAATAGATTTGTGGTGGTCTTCTTTGACGATATTTTGGTGTATTCAAAGAGTCATTAGCAGCACCTGAGAGTAGTGCTTCAGACTCTTGAGTTCAGAAAAGTTATATGCTCAGTTAAGCAAGTGTGAGTTCTGGCTTTCTAGTGTGGCCTTTCTTGAGCATATTGTTTCTAAAGATGGCATCGTCGTTAACCCCTCTAAGAGTAAGGCCGTGATCAAGTGAAAAAAAAAAAAATTGACAAACGTTGCAGAGGTCCGTAGTTTCTTGGGGTTAACAAAATATTACAGGCACTTCGTAGAAGGATTTTCAAAGATAACGCTCCCTCTAACTCGACTGACCCAAAAGAATGTGAAGTTTGTATGGTCAAATGACTGTGAGAAGAGCTTCTAGGAGTTAAAAAGGAGACTGACCATGGCTCCGATCCTAACCTTACTTAAAATGAGAATTTTGCAGTTTGCATCAATGCCTCTCACAAAGGACTCGGATGTATACTTATGCAGCGAGGGAAGGTCATTGCCTATGCCTCCAGAAAGTTGAAGCCGTATGAGCGGACTTATGCAACACATGATTTGGAGCTTTCGGCTATAATATTCGCCCTGAAAGTATGGAGGCATTATCTCTATGGAGCCAAATTTGAGATGTTAGCAGACCATAAGAGCCTCAAGTACTTGTTCTCCTTTTCTCCCAAAAGGAGTTGAACATGAGGCAAAGATGATCGATGGACCTGTTAAAAGATTATGATTGTGTCATCCAATATCACCGGGGCAAGACTCATGTTGTAGTAGATGCTTTGAGCAAGAAACCCATGACATCAGTGGCTCATCTGATGATTCTAGAAATGAAGTTATTAAAAGAGATAATGGATTGGCATCCAGCTCCGCTCCTTAATGGTGAGGTAGGTATGGTTGGTAGCATAAGGGCGGAACCCAACTAGTTCAACTGGTTCGACTGGCACAAAAAAGGGACCCTCAGCTCATAAAAGTTGTAGAAGAGATAAAACTGGGAAAGAAAGGCGAATTCTCTATAAGCAGTGATGACTTGTGGAGATTCAGAAGTCGGATCTGCTTCCTGAATGATGAGAGTGTAAAAAAAGCTATCTTGGAAGAAGCGCATCACTCCCATTATACTATACATCCCGGAAGTATTAAGATGTATAAGGACTTGAAGAAAACCTTCTGATGGAATGATATAAAAAAGGAGGTGGTATTATTTGTGTCTAAGTGCTTAACATGCCAGCAAGTGAAAACTGAGCATCAAAAGCCCGCTGGGTTATTGCAGCCCTTGCTGGTATCAAAATGGAAATGAGAGCACATTTTTATGGATTTTGTTTTGGCTGGCCTAGAACGAGTTCAGGGCATGATAGCATTTGGGTCATTATAGATTGGCTGCCCAAAACTACCCACTTCTTGCCGATCCGCCCGACCTATACTTTGAACCGACTGGCTCATTTGTACATCAAAGAGATAGTGAGGTTATATGAAGTTTCGATCAGTATTGTGTCCGTTAGGGACACTCGATTTACTTTTATATTTTTTGTTAGTTTGCATTCAGCTTTGGGGACAAGACTCACCTTTAGCACTACCTTTCACCCCCAGATTGATGGGCAATCAGAAAGGACCATCCTGACCTTGTAAGATATGCTAAAAGCTTGTCTCACTAACTTTATGAGAAGCTGGGATGACCATTTACCCCTGATTGAGTTTGCTTATAATAACATATTCCAAACCAGTATTCAAATGGCATCATACGAAGCCCTATATGAAAATAAATGCAGGTCACCCATCTGTTGGGACGAGGTTGGCGAAAAAAGATTTTAGGGCCAGAGATCGTCCAAGTAGCCTCAGATAAGATAACATTGATTTGAGAAAGGTTTAGGACAGCTTAAAGTCGGCAGAAGAGTTGTCGATAACCGAAGGAGAGACCTTGAGTTTGAGGTGGGTGATCGGGTCTTCCTACAGGTGACACCAACAAAGGGCATTATGAGGTTCGGCAAGAAAGGGAAGCTTAGCCCGTGCTACATCGGACCCTTTGAGATCCTGAAAAGGATAAAAATCGTGACATAGAGACTTGCCTTACTGTCCGAGTTGGCTAACATCGATAATGTATTTCATGTACCTTTACTATGGAAAGTATCAGCCTGATCCATCTCATGTCCTGAAATATGAGCCTATGCCGATCAGAGGACCTGACCTTTATTGAGCGACCAATTCAGATACTGGATAGGAGGGTGCAGTTGTTACATAACAATGAGATTCTTTTAGTCTATGTATTGTGGCAATACCATTCGAGGAAGGAGTCGACCTGGGAACAGGAAGATGAAATTCGAGAAAAATACCCTCATTTTTTTAACAATCAGATACGAAAAATTTGGAGGACTAAATTTCTGTAAGGGGGAATGTGATGACCATATATTTTTTGAAATTAAATAATAATAATAATAATAATAATAATAAATATTAATAAATAAAATAAAGATTAATAAATAAAGTAAAGATTAATTAAGTAAAAGACAAATATAAGCATGAAGTGACGTGTAATAAAATAACATTATAAGAGGACCATAGGTCTGTAACTTTTAAGTGTCTAGGTAGTTGTTTTTGTACCCTTCTTATCAGCTTTGACTCCCTAATATTTATTGATCAATAACTTATAGCTTTTCTTAAAATGTTTCAAAACAAACTTTTTAATCTCTGCTGGTCCATATGTGCATTTTGGTCCTTAGAGACCATCACCACTTCTACTTCCTTTTTACACCACACCTTCTAGTTTTATGTGCCACGTTTTCTAGTTAACGTGGGCTTTTGTTGATGGCATTTAAATGCCATCTTTACACATCATGTAAAATCTAAAGTTTAAAAAGCATGAGGTTGGGTATTAAAAATGGGCTTCGACTCTCTTCCCCTACAAAAACGTTCTCTCTCACTCTCTCTGATAAACATTTTCTCTCTCTACGGATTAAAAGCCCATGAGATTCCTACTAATTAAATGAAGCAGTGAAGTCTCTCTCTCGCTCTCTCTCTAGCTGAACCTCTACCTCCGTATCTCTCAGTTAAATTCTAAATTTTGGAAGAGCAATTTTCGAAGTTTTTGATTCAGTTGACTATTATGAATTTGGGTTTATTGTGGCTGGATTACCAAGTGGAAGGTTTTGTGGTATTTCGGTTGGCCTGGATTACTGCATGACCTGACTTGATTGCGCTAGCAAGTGTGACCTTCTCGACGCCCTATGATAGGAAGGGACTAGGGTTAGGAGATGTTTAGGTGGTCGCTCCCCCATTCATAGTGATTGGCACTCAAATAGTGCAAACTCTTAGCCAAGGTGGCATAGGAGTAGTGTCTTGCAAGGTAATCGCCTATCAAAAGCCCCAAAGCGCGCTGGGATGTATGCATGTGTGAGGCACTATGCAATGGATTTACTCGATGGTGGTGCTTCTCCTTGCAGGATGGTAGAAGTTTCAACCTCGGACCCAAGGTTAGTGCTTCTAGTGCAGTACTTTTGTTGTTGTGAATGCTTGTTTGATCATATCATATACTTAATTACAGTAATATTTTAAATTATTAATTTAGATTATTGTTGATCTTGATATGAATCATGTGCATATAGTTTATGTATCATGTTTATTTCTTTGTCCAATAAGGAATATAGGATGTGTAAGATTAGAAGTTAATATGTCTAATAGCATGTATTAGAATGCGTAAAATCAATACGTTGAAATTCTGCTTAATATGTATTGTTTAGAAAATATTTATACTTTCTAACCATGATTTTTAAGGATAATGATGGTCACTTACTGAGTAGCCAAACTCATCAAGCTATTGTTAAATTTTTCAGGGTAATCGTAGCTGTATTGTTCGTTTGTGCAACAGAAGAAGTTTGTAGTCATGGATAATTCACCTTTATAGCTTTTGTTCTATCAAAATTGTATTTATATATAGATCCTGATGTTATTATAAGCTGTGAAATAGACTTTGTACAAGTTTGAAAGCTTGTGAATGAAATATTTTTTTTGAAGCAATACATAGTCAAAATTTCGAATTTGTTTTGTTCTTTAAGAATAGACTATCACATATCGAGAATTTTAGTGATACAAAACTTGGGGTGTGACACTGTGTCCAGATGACCAAAAGCAAAAGTTGGAGGCATAGCCCCTGAGCATCGACTCCAATCAAAAGGACGGGTTTGGCCCTGGAATCACTGCACCTTTTCCCTGTCATGAGCAGATGCTCAGAAGCTGGGTTACAGTCAGGATGAATGGAGGTGAGAGAAACAAGCAAAAGATAGGGATAAAAAAAAAAGTGAAATGTACAAAAAAAATCCCTAAATGAATTGAAAAAAGGGGAAAACTTACTATGGATATCCTGATCTGACGATTGACATTGGAAGATCTAAGCCTCGCGGACTACAGGTCTTTCTTGCAGGGGAACCAGAACTAGATGTTCTTCATAAGGCTAAAGGATGCCAAATGGCAGATAAAAAGACCAGAAGCAAGGTTTGAAGGTTCCCTAGAAGGGCTAATAGAATAAGTTTTAGGGCACAAGGAATGTTCTTGCGCTGCTGAAATATTGAAGATTGCAGGAATCTGTCGGAAACCCTAAGAAGGTCATCGGGAAGACAGTATGAATGCTGGCCTACAGAGGACTAGAGGGCACGGGCATCAATCAAATGTAGATAAGAGATGTTTAGAGGAAATTTCTTCTCGCAAAAGGTTTAAAGCCAACCGAAAACACAAAGGTCTGCCGAAAGAAGCATAAGGTCACTGGAAAAGGTTGCGTGAGCAGAGGTTTTCCGTAAAAGGCCGAAGTTAAGAATGAAGTGATGTGAAGATATGAGCGTTTAAAAGGGATAGGACCCTTGGCATCCTTGTATCAAAGCCCGAGATCTCTGAAGACAGGATAATGATGATTGGCGCACGTTTTACCAAGCAAGAAGTTGGGAAAGACTTTTGTCCTATTACTTTTACCTTATTGCCCTTAGCATTGTTTGAAATGTGAGGGCAAGCGTTTCTATTTTCGAAATCGAGCCTATCTTTCACCAAATAAGGAGATAGATAATGCAAACCATCGGTGTTCGAAATAATGCACACATCTGGCAAATGCGAAGATGATGCATAATGCAAAATTATAAGATGCAAGCACAAAATTAGACAAAAAAGGAGCTTTATTGATAGAGAAGGTTGGGACTTAGCCCCATTACAAAAAAAAAATATTTGCCTAGCCATGCCTCATACCATTACTCCCCAAAGCGAATCAGCCTTGTGATCCTGGCCAACTTCCACTTGACAGAGGCCAAGAGATCCTTAACACGCTCGAATTCTCCCCGATAGAAGTCAGACATGTTTTGGTTTGGTGGTGGTTCACCTCATGACAAAGCCGAACCACCAACTCCCTAAGGTGGGCAATCTCCCCGGATTTTGGATCCAGCATCAGCCCAGCCTCTAGAGCCGCCTAGGGAGTCATAATTTGCGCAACCCCCTCCTCTGAAGAAGAGGCTAGGCCCACGACAGTGAAGGTCGTAGGGCACTTCCGGCTGCCCTCACCTTGTTCAGCAGCAGAAGGTATCTCAATGGCATGCTCCTCACTGCCACAAATGACGGTAGTGAGTTCGAGATTGACTTGGAAACTTAGTCTTCTGAAGCATCAAAATTTCCGGCCTATGCCTACAGACCATTAGCGACAATTCCTATTTTCGGCGCAAGCTTCCCAATCCCTGGCACATCTTAGCTGCACTTTCATTAGAATTTGAGTTCTCTCCAACTCTGGCAATGGGAGCATCACTCATAGAGTCAGAGCTAGTACTATCTTCACAATTTCTGGATTTTTAAAATTGATATTCCTGACTTCGTTGTTCACATTCCTTTTCATTGCAATTCTCAAAAACGAGTGGGTAGGCTGCACCAAAACTCTCCCTTTCCCTTTAACTTTTACCTGATTTTCAGCCGCAGTTCTTTCTCCACCCTCAACATTCTCCCCCTCATTGTTATTATTTCCTGAAACCTCTACTCGTTATTTTAATTCCTCTAACATTTCATCCTCAGAGGCATTAAACAACGCAATAATATTTCCAAATACTCCTTATCAGTATCTTCTAGCTTATTATCATTCACCAATTCATCATCATTAATCTCATAATAGCTACATCTTCCGGTTGAATCACGTCGGGAGGCGGCACAAAATCAACCTCCTCCTCTGACCATGTATCCATGTTGTCCCTAAAAGAGATTGTCATAGATTCTGGATAAGGAAAGATTACCTCATGTGTTCCCCCTCCTCATTAACCACCACTATAAGCAGCCCCTGCTCCTTCAGAGGAATTCTCAGCACCATCTCCACAGCCCTCCTATGAGCCACCTTTCGGAAAGGTTGGTAGCATTCTAGCATTCTTGCTCAAAAATCCAAAATAAACTGGCGAAAAAGGCCTTTATCTGCACTCAGCAATAATCTAGCCAGAAGCCAGAGATCAGGTTAAATAAGCACCACCTCATTAGAAGATTGCGAGCCTGATATACAAGAAGGCTGGGAACCAAAAACACCAGAAGGCTTTTGGAAATCAGACCCAAACGATTGCTCTAACAAGACCACCCCTACTTGTTGCGAAACTAGAAAGGCCTCCGCATTTTCCTGCCCACCATAAAACCATCATCATCATGCCTATTCACATTTTCTACAGAACCCAAATCACGTACCTTCCCAATAGGCAAATCAACACCATTCCCAAGAACTTGCCCCTTACTTTTATCCTTTGAACAACCTTCGCCGCAACTAATGTTATTAATACCCGAGAGTCCATCACATGATGCTTTCCTTTATCCTTAATAGAAGCTTCCACCTTTTCCCCAAAGAAAAGTAAACAGATTTCAATGACTTTGATAAGAATTGATATCCAATTTAATTCATTTACCTGCTTTATTTTTAGGAACCCAAGTCATTTTCAATCTCAAATTTGAATTAGAAAAATTTGACCTTAAAGAGCTCGCATCACTGATTGTGACATGTGGCCCACTATCTCCTTGGAGTACCGAGATTCTCCATCCTCGCCATGGAAGGTCTTTATCTCATCTGCAATCCCTGCAAATTCCTCTGTCGATAAAAAACTCTATTTTTTGAGCGAACTTCCGTCCAATCATCCTGTGAAGAGGGTACTTCCATAGTTTAACTTTAACTTCTTGTATCAAACTTTACCTCCTTCTACAGAAACATCAATAAGAAAGTCCTCCATATTGACTACAAGCCCAATTTTTTTGGTTAAAGGTGAAAAGCCATTTCTTAGAACCTTCACCCTAACAAATAATAAATATATTCCCTATAAGGACTCCAGGTCCACATCCACAAAGTCACCAAAGAGATTGTCCAAGAAACACTCTCACGTTCCAAGCATGAAGCATAATACCCCATAACCTATCCAGAAATGACTCTTTGGAACAAACGAAATATGAGAGTTGTATTTCCAAATATCCCAGAAATGACTCTTTGCAACAAAGGAAATATGAAAGTTGTATTTCCAAATATCTAAAGTCAGAGCTTACCTCTGACCCTCCAAAGTTTGATCCCCAATATTTTCTTAACCTCAGCCTCTCATTTCATATGGAAAATAAATCTACAATTATCAATCCACTTAACCAAGGAAAAAGTTTATATATGGATGCAACCCTATAATGTAGAACTACAGATGCACCTCAAAAATCCATCGGAAAAGGTAGTTTTAATGTTGAAAAACCCTTTGATTGATCATCTCGACTTCCAGATGTATGACCATCAAAAATAAAAAGATTTTAAGCCTCTGAAATAGTGCATTTTACAACATATTATCTACACCGTCCATTTTCAAGATTTTCATATGTTTATAGATCTACTTGATTTTAACCATTTTTAAAATTTAAAATTTTATAATTAGATATAAAAATAGATTTTGAGATAATTCTAAGAACATTTTACATCAAAATTATATACCATGATAACATTTGAAGGTGCACCTTACCTCTACAGCTACAGATGCATCTGTAACAACTGCACCCTTTAACCAATGGTTCACCACAAATAGATCGTTTGAGGGGGGCAAAAAAAAAACTCACAATCACACAAGAAGAATAGAAAAAAGACTCAACTTTATCAAAAGCTACTGAAGGGATACCAGCACTAAGCTCTTGCATCTCTATCAAACCCTCTTAGTCACACTATCACTCTCGCTCTCTCTACATCCCTTGAACCCCCATCTCTCCCATCAGATCTTCACACAACCACTATTAATGGTCTCTCTGCAAAATGCTCCATCAAGTGATCCCAAGGCTTTACCTAATGAGATAGGGCCTTCTTCCACATTTAAGGATATTAATGTTATAGTTTGGTTTTAATAGGTGAATGCAAAAATCTAAACCAAAATTTTCATAGGATCTCTTCTTGCTCTTTTACTTCTTTTTGGTTCTAAAGCCTCACTTTTATTATTTCTATGGGTTCAATGTAAGTATCAGATTCGTTATCTTGTTCAACATTCATTAGTAGAGTACTTATATTTTGAAGCTTACCTTAATCTCTCAAAAAAATTAGCATCTCCTGGTTCAGTTATTATGTCTGTATTTAGTTTTAAAAGTTTGGTTGCTGTACTCTTTTGTGTGAATTCTACAAATACACATCTGGAGGTTCTAGGTCCTATTTTTTTTTACTTTTAAAGTAGGTAATCATACATCTGTTGGGTAACATCACACCTTAAGAAAATTTTAAAAAGGTTTCTTATTAAAAATAATTCATTTGAGTTTTATCTACTTTTTTATATGGTACTCTATTAATTATAAACATGCTGAAAGCTGAAATTTACTGCATAGATTTAAGGTAAACTAGAGTTTCCCAATATTGAATTGACCATTTCTATCAATTTCCTATTCTTTCACTCGGCTAAGCCATTTTGTTGGTAGGTGCAAGGAGCTTGGTGTATTAACAAAAACAAGCAAAATCGTTTGATTAAGTTTCCCAACCTCTTTCACTTTTTAGGATTTAATTTTTCATATTAAGTTGATTTTGAACTTTGAATTTGAAAGAAAATTGTAACTCACACTCTTAGTTGAGTATCAACTTTTTTCAATGTATTTAAATTCCAAATAAATTTGAAATTAAAAATCTTCATGTCCCAAAGTGCTCCAACTGATGATACTCATCATATGTCATAAATTGTGTTGGTGTGGTCTTTGCACACATAATCGTCCTCCCTCCAATTTTGTCGCAGTTGAGATTGTTCCCTAGTCTCTTCTTCAATCGATGATCACATAGGACATTGTGAGTGTCGTGAACAAAAACATCAACTTTTCTTGCCGCTTTTTGATGTACGTTTCATCTAATCGAGCCTAATTTTGTGTTATTGATTCATGATTTTGATGGAACTCATGGAATTCTACATTGGGTTACCTAGAAATATTGTCTTGAATTTTCAAAAGAAAAAATTTTATATAACGTTGACAACTTAAAATGTAGAATTAAGGTGCACCTGTAAAATCTTTTAAAAAAGGTTGTTTTGATGTTAGAAAAATATCTAATCGTCTCGACTTTGAGATCTATATATATAGAGAAAAAAAGAGATTTCAAGTCCTAAAAATTGTATATCTTGCAACACATTATCTAGACCATTCATTTTCAAGATTTTAGGAGGTGGATTTCATTAGGTAGGCAGCCAACATACAACTTTACCACATCTTATCATAAACCATGAACCTATGTTGCCCTTGATAAAGAAAAATGGAGGTACCAAATTTTTATAGCAGACCCCAAATATTTGGGATAAGATTTAGATGATGATAATGATGACGAACATCTTAGTTTGTTTCAGGTTGTAACCTTATACAAACAACACCCTTGCCAAAAAATGCCGGTGTAATGGGGGTTGTAAACGTTTGTAGAGGCTTATATAAATTGTTGAAGAATGACATCCCAATATTAAGGCACACTTGAAGTGCTATCTCACGACAATATATGGCTCCTAGTTACTAAAATCAGTTTGCAATATGCTAAAGCAAGGAATTTGCCCTTGACATACCTGAAAATAAAAGTATGTTACTATACCTCGATTGTCTAATGAACTAGAAAAGTGAGACAATGATTGCACGAGTTTTAGATAGAGAAAGTAAAGAAATTAGAAAGAGTGGCACTCCTGAAAATTCACCTACCATCACTACTAGGTAAATACAATGGCGTTTTAGAGAGAGAAAATAAAAATTGAGAAAAAATCAGCCAGAAGGAAAAAACGAATGTGGGGATCCGAGATCGCCGTCACAGTCTATAAGAAACCAAAAAGGAAAAATTACGAAAAAAAAAAAAAAACCCAATACCACAGTTTCTATGCCCAACCTAACTTTTTCTTTCACTTTTTTCCCCAAAACAAACATTCTATGCAAATACCCCCAAGGGAAAAACTTCATTTTTTTTAGAAGGAAATGCCCTTGCTGTACACAAAAATCATTTTGACCAAATTTGATGTTGACTTTCGGACCCTAGTAGCACATTGCCGAAGCGCACCATCGCATTGCCAGGCCTATTATTCCATAAACTTAAGTGTCGGACCGCCTTAAGACAACTACCGAACCGAAACTAAGTACTGTCAGACCGCCCTTTACATAGTGTTGGAGCCCTTGAATCCAATAACATCTACTGTCGGACCGCCCTTTGTAACTGCCAAATCACTGTAACTCCAGATTTTTTACTGTGTCGAACTGCACTTACATAGTACTGGAGCCCTATAACTCCAGAAGTATCTACTGCCAGACCGCCTTTTGCAACTGCCGGAGCCATATGACTCCAAAAGCTTTACTGCCAGACAGCATTTACACAGTGCCAGAGCCCTATGACTCTATAGTGTTCTACTGTCGTACTGCACTTACATAGTGTCGGAGCCCTATTTTGGTCGGATAGAGTAGAAGCCCTATTTTGGTGGGAGAGAGGGAGGTGGGGGGCCGCCATCGGACCAGGTTGGCCCAAGGCCTAGCAAAGCCCAAAATACTTTGGCTTGGCCCTTTAAGGTCCGGCCAAAAAAAGTACCCAAAAGGCCCACCCCGCTCGAATATGTAATATTAAAGCCCAGCCCATGTCCCATTAAGAAAATTTGAGACAAAAAATTTATTTTAAGAAAATTAAAAAATATTGGTTCTCTAGAGAGAGAAAGAGATTGGATTTTTAGAGAGAGAAAGAGAGATTGGGTTTCAATAGAGAGAATGCACTTTTAGACAGAAAAAAAAGATTGATTTCTAGAGAGAGAAAGAGAGCTTGGGTTTCTAGAGAAATAGAGACTGGATTTTTAGAGAAAAAAAAAAGAAGATTACGTTTCGAGATAGAGAAGAGGAATTGGGTTGAGATAAAAAGAGAGATTGGGGTTTCTAGAGAGAAAATGGATTTTTAGAGAGAGAAAAAGATATTGGATTTCTAGAGAGAAAGAGATATTAGATTTCTAGCGAGAATAGGTTTTAAAGAGAGGAAAAGAGATTTCTAGCGAGAATAGGTTTTAAAGAGAGGAAAAGAGATTTCTAGCGAGAATAGGTTTTAAAGAGAGGAAAAAAGATTAAGTTTCTAGATAGAGAATGTATCTTTAGAGGGAGAGAGATTGAGTTTTTAGAGAGAGAATATATTTTTAGAAGGAGAGAGATTGAGTTTCTAGAGAGAGAATGGATTTATAGAGAGAGAGATTGAGCTTCTAAAGAGAAAATAAGTTTTAGAGAGAGCAAGAAAGATTAAATTTCTAAAGAATGGATTTTTAGAGAGAGAAATTAGAGAGAGAAATTGGATTTCCAGAGAGAATATGTTTTTAGAAAGAGAGATTTTATTTTTAAAGAGATTGGGTTTTTAAGAGAGAAAGAGAGATTGGGTTTCCAGAGAGGATGAGTTTTAAGACCGAGAGAGATTGGGTTTCTAGTTAGAGTGGATTTTAGAGAGAAAGACAGATAGAGTTTTTGGAAAGAGAAAGAGAGATCAAGTTTCTAGAGAGAGAATATGGGCTTTTAGAGAGAAAAGGACCTATTGAATTTTTAGAGAGAGAATGGATTTTAGGGAGAAAGAGAGATTGGGTTTTAGAGAAAGAACATGGGTTTTCAGAGAGAAAAGGAGAATTGATTTTTAGAAAAGAGAGATTGGGTTTCTAGAGAGTGAGTGAATAGGTTTTTAGAGAGAGAAAAGATAGGTTTTTTAAAGAGAGGAAGGGTTTTTAGAGAGAGAAAGATACATTAGGGTTCTAGAGAGAATGAGTTTATAAAGAGAGATTGGGTTTTAGATAGAGAGAATGGGCTTTTAGAGAGAGAAAGAGATTTGATTTCTTAAGAGAGAATGGACTTTTAGAGAAACAAATAATGGGTTTTTAGAAAGAGAAAGAGAGATCGGTTTTTGGAGAGAGAATGAGTTTTTAGAGAGATATCGAGTTTCTAGAGAGAGGATGGGTTTTAGAGAGAAAAAGAGATTGACTTTTTAGAGAGAGAATGGATTTTTGAAAGAGAGTGAGAGAGAGAGGATTTTTAGAGCAAGAGAATTGAATTTTAGAGAGGGATTGAGTTTCTAGAGTGAGAGACAATGGGTTTTTAGAGAGAGAACGAGATTGGGATTTATAGAAAGAGAATGAGTTTTTACAAAGAAAAAAAGAATGGATTTTTAGAAAGAGAAAGAGGGATTGGGTTTCTAGAAAAAGACTCGGTTTTTAGATAGAGAAAGAAGGAGAATGTTTAGAGAGAGAAATGGATTGGATTTCTAGAGAATGAATGAGTTTTTAGAGAGAGAAAGAGATATTGGGTTTCTAGAGAGAGATTGTGTTGAAAGAGATATTGGGTTTCTAGAGAGAGATTGTGTTTTTTAAAAACCCTAGAGGAATGGGTCACTTAAAATATAACAAGGAGATATCTTCGAGATGAGAATTTTCGATGAATGAACCAACTTTAACAGTTAATTCTTATTTGAGTCCTTCATCTTTTTCTTACTCGAATATATCCATAGGCTCGAGCTCCCATAGGTTCAAATCAAATCTTACTTGTCCACCTCTCCATTTGATGAGAAAGTTATGTATCCTTGATGCCTTTTGGCCGACTTCTTTCATTTCTTCTTGTTCTTTATCAAATATAGGATCTTCATAAAAAATAGAGTCACTTTTGCCATCAAGGAATTATGATTCCAACTAAAGATCCAAACTAAGTCGTTCTTCACCTTCAACAGGTTCTTTATCAAACATTGGTTGGTCACTTTCCCTACTATAGGCTCTCGACACGGAGTGTACGAATAGAATGGATTCTTGAAAACAACATCCGACTCATTATTGTTGTTATAGTGTGTGGGGGTTGGGTTTTGTGCCAAACGTTGGGTCAGCTCCTCAACTTGCATTCTCAAATCTTCTTTCGCAATATCTAGGAGGTCTCGTTCTCGTTGGATCGGCTCATTTCTAGTACCTAGCTATCGCGCACGTCTACGAGCCATGATGCCTTACTGATGAGCACCACAATCCCATAAGCATCGACACCCTGATACTTCTCGACGTAGCTAAAAATTCACTAGCCGCCAATACCCAATAAATACAATCGCGTTTTAGAAAGGAAAAACAAACATTGAGAAGAAATCAGCAAGAAGAAAGAATGAATGGTATAGTGCCAGGCCCACAAGAATCAAGAGAAGAAAAAAGAGAAAATTACAAAAAGCCCCCAAAGCTAAACTTATTATGCAATTTACCCCCAACTAATGTTTTCCTCTCACTTTTTTCTCCAAATTCCCAGCAAATACCCCCAACTACCCCAAACTTTTTTAAAAAGGCAAAACTACCCTTACTTTACCCTTTACCCATGCCTTCCCTCCTCTCATACTTTACCCTTTACCCACGCCTTCTCTCCTCCCATACTTTACCCTTTACCGACGCCTTCTCTCCTCCCATACTTTACCCTTTACCCACGCCTCTCTCTCTTTCCTTTTTCCCACGAGACCTAATTTTTTACTGCAAGAGGATCCACAGTTAACAGACACACTCACGGTTCAAGCTCCGTCCCTCTTTCTTGTGCTCTCTGCCCGCTCGAGCTCTCTCCCTCTCCCTCTTTGAAGGATTTTTTGGCCCGAATCCAACCCTCTCTCTCTCTATCTTCTATTGTCTCCTTGAATTTAGGGCCCGATCTCTATTTGTGAAACAACTATCAATTTCTTCGGCCCAGCCCAAGCCACTTAAAAACAGTGTCACCAGCACTTAAAAGCAACACGTAACTCCAGTTCTCCTTATTATTAACTAATATGTAACATCACCCTAAAGCAAAGAAAAAATATAAAATGATAATTATAGCAATGGATCAAGTGCTCCGGCACTATGTAAGTGTGCTCAGGCAGTGGAACACTCTGGAGTCACAACGCACTGACACTGTGTATGTGCACTCCGGTAGTGGATCAGGCGCTCCGGCATTGCGTAAGTGCACTCAGGCAGTGGAACACTCTGGAGTCACAGTGCTTCGGCATTGTGTATGTGCGCTTCGGCAGTGGATCAGGTGCTCCGGCACTGCGTAAGTACGCTTCGGCAGTGGAACACTGTGGAGTCACAGTGCTTCGACACTGTGTAAGTGCGGTCCGGCAGTGGAGCACTTTAGAATCACAGCGCTCCGGCACTGCGTAAGTACGCTTTGGCAGTGGAACACTGTGGAGTCACAGTGCTCCGGCACTGTGTAAGTGCGGTCCAGCAGTGGAGCACTCTAGAATCACAGCACTCCGACACTGTGTAAGTGCGGTCCGACAGTTGAACACTCTAGAGTCCCAGGGCTCTAGTACTGTGTATGTACGCTCTGACACTGCGTAAGTGCTAGCAGTGGAACACTCTGGAATCACAACACTCTGGCACTATGTAAGTGCGGTCTGGCAGTGAAACACCCTGGAATCCCAGAGCTCTGACAATGTGTACGTGCGGTCCGACAGTGGATGATACGTTTCGACATTGTGTAAGTGCGCTCCGGCAGTAGAACACTTTGGAGTCACAACACTCCGTCACTGTGTATGTGCGCTCCGGCAATGTGCTCCGAAAGTTAACGTGAAATCTGGCCAAATTAATTTTTGTGTAGAGGAAGAGTATTTCTATCTAAAAAAAATGAACTTTTTCTCTTAGGGGGATATTTGTATAGAAAGTTTGTTTTTAAGAAAAAAAGTTAGAAAAAGCTAGGTTGGGGATAAGGTACATAAAAAGTGTAGTCGTGGGGTTTCTTTTTGTAATTTTCCTTAGAGAACCCGCAAGGCTCTCTCTCTCTTGAACTTATTGTTGTTTTTTTAACATCAAAACTTCACGCCGTCCAAAAAACAAATTTTTTTTTTTTTACTATTTACGTTGTTTCTCTCACTTTCCTTTTAACTAAGGATTAGCACACCCATAAAAAATAAATAATAAATAAAAGGAGGCACGTCAGCTATCTTCCAAGGACGGAAGGTTTCCAAAAAGGTAACCTCCTATATGATAAACCTTGCTAACTCATACAAAAGCGAAAATAAATAGACATACCAAATAAAGTTACCGCCCCTAAGAAAAAAATGATAGACTATTTAAAATAAACAAATAAAAAAAAAAAAAAGAAAGAAAAAATAACATCATCTGTATTTATTATTCCATTGATCACAATCTAACTCCTACACAAAAAAAATCTGGCAAGATAATTTCGACTGCATCGGAAACAAGACATAAACAGTAAATGAGAAATTGAAACCACATTAATAGGTTGAGAAAGTGAATGTTAACTTGAGAGTTGTGACTTCTCATTTGGATTGTTATGATGCCCCTAATAGTCACTAACTATTGTAACTGAATGTCCAACATATTATATGAATACAGAGATTGTTTACATATAAATAAGGGAAAAGCTTATATAAAGTCGAGGCTCTAAACAATAAAATTAGAGCCTACCTCAAAAATTTCAATAAAAGAGGTTGTTTTGATACCCAAATATCCTCAAAGTGATCATCACTGAACATGAGAAAAAAATCGATTTCAAGTTTTGAAAATAGTGCATCTTGTAATACATTTTTTGACAGTCAATTTTCAAGATTTTTCAAGTTTTTATAGATTTGATTGATCTACATTATTTTTTAATCTTTAAATTTTATAATTAAATATAAAAATATATTTTAAGGCTATCACAAAGATTTTCGATATCGAAACCACATTTCTCGACCCTATTTGAAGGTGGACTCCAATTTGATTGTTTTGAGCCTCGGCTCTATACAAACCACACCCTATAAATAAATCATTTTCTATTTTTCATTCTCCAATGCAGCACAAAAATCTCACTGCTTCTCTCCATTTACAAAACTATGATTTAAAATGACAATATTTTGAAATAATACCAAGTATTTCTCAAATAAAATATAATAAAATATTTTTATCCACCAATTACAGTTATATTTAGAAGAAAAAAAAACAAGACAGTTACATTGCTCATCTATCTATGAAGTAGTTGTGATTTATAACACACATTTTGATGAGCAGATGAAAGGATGAAATATAGTCTTCTTCTGTAAATCACAAATAGAAAACATAAATAAAAAATACCAACCGTGGAAGTATACAATCGCGTTCATTCCTGAACAACCAGGACCACCATTAATCCAAAATACAATTGGATCTTTTGAAGGAATACGCTCTGATGTTGCAAAGTAGTAATACAGGTACCTTCTATTCCCTTGATTACCCAAGGTGATATACCTGCAAGCTCAATGCCATTAGCATATAGCATAATTGGCAACTTGTAGCTATGGTTACTGAAAGAAAATAAAACAAATTAATTCTAGATTGTAATACTGGTAGATAAAGCATGCATCAAAGAAATGGAATCTAAAAGATCTTTTATTATCTATTCATCAAACACATCCCCACCCAATTGTATCACCTTCCCATAATTATGAAGTATGGTCAGGTATACATGAACTTCTTCTTTTTTTGGGGTTTGTACCAATGTGATCAGATTTGTTTCGCTTTGGCAGAAGAGGCCGACGTCTTTACAGTTTTGGCTTAGACCGAAGTGAAACAAAGCTCCCGTGCATCCATTTCAACGCTTTGGGCCCCTTCAGCCTATTTTAGTCTGATTCAGCATCTTCGGAACAAAGCACCAAATCATTTTTTTTTAAAAAAAAATTATTTTTAAAATAGTTATTATTCTAATATATTTTTATATATAACTATATAAATTTATTTTTAATGATTTTTTTTTTTAATTTATAAAGTGTTCTTCTGAATCCCTCAAAACACCAAATTACTTTGTTTTTCCGATCAAACTAAAGTAGGGTCTAACAAAACTGGTTTATACATGGTTACTTCTTGGTATTAAGACATGAATATAGTCTCACGAACTCTGAGGGAACAAATGGGGTTCAATATCCTGGGCATCGAAATGCTGGAGAGATGAATCCATAAGCGAAGGAAACTAACGACAAGTTTTGTGACATGGGTGCTATGTTAAGAAGGTCTTTGGGTTTAGGGCTGAGAATTTACTCGGTTTGGATCTAAAATTTGAATTTCAAACCCTATTGTCACACCTCAAGAATTTATAATACAGATATTCTTGAGATGTAACAGTCAAAACATATATACATCTCTTGATAGGACAAATTTACAGTGGCGAGATCTTACAAAGTAACAAAAGAAAGCTAGCACAACAACAATATCTTGTAAGGTTGATCTTGACTAGCACTCAAAATGAATCCGCATTTATCCTGAAAAAAAATGTTTACCATAATTTGATGAGTTTGGCTACTCAGTAAGTGATCATCATAATCTTAAAAATAATCATTGTTGAAAGATATCAATATTTTCAAAAAGGAGATCTATTAACAGAAATGCATCAACAGTTTCACTTTCAATAAATGCATAATT
>NW_006497735.1:2272623-2298838 GCF_000471905.2 Amborella trichopoda
TTCCGGCATTGTGTAAGTGCGCTCCGGCAGTAGAACACTTTGGAGTCACAACACTCCGTCACTGTGTATGTGCGCTCTGGCAATGTGCTCCGAGAGTTAACGTGAAATCTGGCCAAATTAATTTTTGTGTAGAGGAAGAGTATTTCTATCTAAAAAAAATGAACTTTTTCTCCTAGGGGGATATTTACATAGAAAGTTTATTTTTAAGAAAAAAGTTAGAAAAAGTTAAGTTGGGGATAAGTTACATAGAAAGTGTAGTTGGGGTTTCTTTTTGTAATTTTCCTAAAAGAACCCGCAAGGCTCTCTCTCTCTTGAACTTATTGTTGTTTTTTTAACACCAAAACTTCACGCCGTCCAAAAAACAAATTTTTTTTTTTTACTGTTTACGTTGTTTCTCTCACTTTCCTTTTGACTAAGGATTAGCACGCCCATAAAAAATAAATAATAAATAAAAGGAGGCACGTCAGCTATCTTCCAAGGACGGAAGGTTTCCAAAAAGGTAACCTTCTATATGATAAACCTTGCTAACTCATACAAAAGCGAGAATAAATAGACATACCAAATAAAGTTACGGCCCCTAAGAAAAAAATGATAGACTATTTAAAATAAACAAATAAAAATAACAAAAAAAAAAGAAAAAATAGCATCAGCTGTATTTATTATTCCATTGATCACAATCTAACTACTACAAAAAAAAAATCTGGCAAGATAATTTCGACTGCATCGGAAACAAGACATAAACAGTTCCGTTGAAATGAGAAATTGAAACCACATTAATAGGTTGAGAAAGTGAATGTTAACTTGAGAGTTGTGACTTCTCATTTGGATTGTTATGATGCCCCTAATAGTCACTAACTATTGTAACTGAATGTCCAACATATTATATGAATACAGAGATTGTTTACATATAAATAAGGGAAAAGCTTATATAAAGTCGAGGCTCTAAACAATAAAATTAGAGCCTACCTCAAAAATTTCAATAGAAGAGGTTGTTTTGATACCCAAATATCCTCAAAGTGATCATCACTGGACATGAGAAAAAAATCGATTTCAAGTTTTGAAAATAGTGCATCTTGTAATACATTTTTTGACAGTCAATTTTCAAGATTTTTCAAGTTTTTATAGATTTGATTGATCTACATTATTTTTTAATCTTTAAATTTTATAATTAAATATAAAAATATATTTTAAAGCTATCACAAAGATTTTCGATATCGAAACCACATTTCTCGACCCTATTTGAAGGTGGACTCCAATTTGATTGTTTTGAGCCTCGGCTCTATACAAACCACACCCTATAAATAAATCATTTTCTATTTTTCATTCTCCAATGCAGCACAAAAATCTCACTGCTTCTCTCCATTTACAAAACTATGATTTAAAATGATAATATTTTGAAATAATACCAAGTATTTCTCAAACAAAATATAATAAAATATTTTTATCCACCAATTACAGTTATATTTAGAAGAAAAAAAAACAAGACAGTTACATTGCTCATCCATCTATGAAGTAGTTGTGATTTATAACACACATTTTGATGAGCAGATGAAGGATGAAATATAGACTTCTTCTGTAAATCACAAATAGAAAACATAAATAAAAAATACCAACCGTGGAAGTATACAATCGCGTTCATTCCTGAACAACCAGGACCACCATTAATCCAAAATACAATTGGATCTTTTGAAGGAATACGCTCTGATGTTGCAAAGTAGTAATACAGGTACCTTCTATTCCCTTGATTACCCAAGGTGATATACCTGCAAGCTCAATGCCATTAGCATATAGCATAATTGGCAACTTGTAGCTATGGTTACTGAAAGAAAATAAAAACAAATTAATTCTAGATTGTAATACTGGCAGATAAAGCATGCATCAAAGAAATGGAATCTAAAAGATCTTTTATTATCTATTCATCAAACACATCCCCACCCAATTGTATCACCTTCCCATAATTATGAAGTATGGTCAGGTATACATGAACTTCTTCTTTTTTTGGGGTTTGTACCAATGTGATCAGATTTGTTTCGCTTTGGCAGAAGAGGCCGAAGTCTTTACAGTTTTGGGTTAGACCGTAGTGAAACAAAGCTCCCGTGCATCCATTTCAACGCTTTGGGCCCCTTCAGCCTATTTTAGTCTGATTCAGCATCTTCGGAACAAAGCACCAAATCATTTTTTTTTTAAAAAAAATTATTTTTAAAATAGTTATTATTCTAATATATTTTTATATATAACTATATAAATTTATTTTTAATGATTTTTTTTTTTAATTTATAAAGTCTTCTTCTGAATCCCTCAAAACACCAAATTACTTTATTTTTCCGATCAAACTAAAGAAGGGTCTAACAAAACTGGTTTATACATGGTTACTTCTTGGTATTAAGACATGAATATAGTCTCACGAACTCTGAGGGAACAAATGGGGTTCAATATCCTAGACATCGAAATGCTGGAGAGATGAATCCATAAGCGAAGGAAACTAACGACAAGTTTTGTGACATGGGTGCTATGTTAAGAAGGTCTTTGGGTTTAGGGCTGAGAATTTACTTGGTTTGGATCTAAAATTTGAATTTCAAACCCTATTGTCACACCTCAAGAATTTATAATACAGATATTCTTGAGATGTAACAGTCAAAACATATATACATCTCTTGATAGGACAAATTTACAGTGGCGAGATCTTACAAAGTAACAAAAGAAAGCTAGCACAACAACAATATCTTGTAAGGTTGATCTTGACTAGCACTCAAAATGAATCCGCATTTATCCTGAAAAACAATGTTTATCATAGTTTGATGAGTTTGGCTACTCAGTAAGTGATCATCATAATCTTAAAAATAATCATTGTTGAAAGATATCAATATTTTCAAAAAGGAGATCTATTAACAGAAATGCATCAACAGTTTCACTTTCAATAAATGCATAATTAAGTATAATCCGAATAATTGAAATGCATATAACACTTTAACGGCAGTGCATAATTCAAATGATTTCACAAAATACCCTACTGACGTCCCAAGTAGGTCACCTATATACCCCATCAACGTCCCGATGGGTCCACTTAATCCCTATCGGTGTCCCAGATAGGTCCACTTAATTCCTACAGGTCCACTTATACCTCACTGGCGTACCGGATGAGTCCACTTAATCCCTACCGGCATCCCAGATAGGTCCACTTATACCTCACCGGCGAACCGGATGAGTCCACTTGCATACTTAAAGTATTTCTAAATCTCTTTAAACATCTGAAAGCAGCAATATCATGTACTCAACATATCACTGAAATCACTAATATGAATTTCATTGAAACCATTAATAACAGTCACTTTCAATAACATTTCAAAAATAACCAATCAAATATTTTGGGCTCAAATTTAGAAAGGTAGCAATTCGTAAAGACATTCTAGCATAACTGCCAATGTATAGAAAACTCTTATAGAAATTCAAGAATACAGAATTATCACAATTTATAGGATGTCAATTCACAAATAAACATTTCACAGACAATGCTATAATCAATTGCAAAAATATCAGTTTTCAGATAATAAGGCAGTCATTTGCACATGAATTTTACAATGTCTAAATATTCAAAAACAGTAGAAAGAAATCTCACAATTTTAGTAAAAGCAGAACTATCACATTTATTTTTAATAATTTTATTTCTAAAATTTTCTAACAATAGGCAAGAAAAATAAATAAATAAATTTATTTATAAGAATTTACAGCATTTAAAATTTCTAATATCACAATTTTATTAAAAGGATTATTTTTCAAAATAATGAGCTTGCTTGCGCATAAAATTTATCGCTCCTAAAATTCATGATAATAAGTAAAAATAATTATTTCATTTCATTTTTAAAAAGAACGGATTATTTTTCAAGATAATGAAGTCATTTACATTAACTCCGAAATTGGGAGAGCATCATTTTCATCCCACACACAAATATCGGTACTTTCTTCAGATACTTGATCTGAATGAATAATCTTTTCCAGTGAAAGGAAGCATATAAGTATCATTACCTAAACATAAACTCTAACCATGCTAGAGAGAGAGAATTACCTAAACATAAACTCTAACCATGCTAGAGAGAGAGAAACCCGTTGATGAGTTTTTTGTTTGAGAGGAAAAAAAAAAACTACTGATGATGGTGTTTCAACTTTAAGAGAGAGAGAAACCCGTTGATGGGTTTTAGTTTTAAGAGAGAGAAAGAGAAACCCGTTGTTGGGTTATAGTTTTAAGAGAGAGAGAATGTCGAATAAAAAAAGGCACCTCAAGGTGTTGTTTTAAGGAGTTTAACATAAAGTCTTTGAGATGGTGGACCTAAGGTCCACCCAAATAAAATTAAACCCTCAAGTATATTAACAATAATATAGTTTTATATATTGTTAATATATAAAAAAATAGTAATATCTTAATGGTATAAAATTATTATTATCATTACTGATATATAATTATCATTTTATTTATTTATTTTGTATTTATTTCTGTTAGCACCGTTAATATTATGATTATTATTAATTTCTTAATAAATATTTTTATTTTTATTTATTTATTTATTTATTTTATTTTATTTTTTGAAATTTTAGGATTATTACACCTATGCAGATCCAGGTATGGATCCAAGATTTGGATCTGACGGGTCAGATTTAGATCCAAAATTTGGATCTGAGTGGTAATTTTGATCAGAGCTATGTACAGGTGGATTCGATCTAGATCCGACCTAGTTATTAAAATATTATATATTATCTTTTATATATACATATATTTTATATAATATGTTTTTGTTTTATATATATATATATATATATATATTGGATCCGGTTGGATCTAGATCCCATGTACCTTTTTGGATCCGGTTCCAGATACAAATATTCTGGATCTGATCGGGTCTACATCGGGATCGGGATCCCATGTATACTTTTCATATCCAAATATGGATCCCAATGGATCCAGACCCAATCCGACCCTGGATCCTGACCCAATCCGATCCATTATCAACTCTATTTGGGTTCCTCTCATAAAAGTGCCACAATTCCCAATTATTAGTTTGTATTAGGCCCTTAAAAACTGCCGATCAGAATTAAGAAGCACTGATTCAAATTGAATCTACAAGTAACTAGGCATGTCTCATTACAGAGACGGGAATCAACCTCCTCCTATCTGATTCGCCCGAATCAATGAGAAAATACTACAATTCTTTCAACGAATTGCCAACTTGGATTAGGATTCCCATGTTTCCATTTTTTTTTTTATATTTGCTTTTTTGTAAAAAAAAAAAAGAAGAAAGACCATGGATCAATCTTTACTTGGAAGGAGAAGGAGCAAGGAGGCTTTTGTTCTATATTTATGCAAGCAACCAATATTATGAATACCATTATCATTATCATAGTCTTTTCCCAATTTATTGGGATCGGCTAATGAATCCTGATCCGCCATTATGCTTTATTAATGGCCAATATTATGAATATAATAAACTGAAATTTCACTCCTTTCTTCACAAAAACAGAGTACATGTATGTAAAGACCTTTGAGGACTTCAAACACTGTACCCTTACAACTACTTTTTTCCTCTCTGAATTCATAAATCTTATACGAATTTCGCATGGAATGCTCTGGAAAAATATATACCAAACATGCATGTTATGCACGCATGCTTTGGACCACACCCTCTCGTCCAAGGAAATTATCACCCAAGTAATCTACACAAATTTAAACTTCAACCTTCTAAGGAATTTTTCAGATTTCCTACACTAAAGATTCCAAAAAATAACGATCACATATTTTTAAAATACCAAAAATGATCCCAAAATCAATTATTTTTTTGAACCCTCCCTTATAAGTTTGATATTCCATGTTTCTCATACCCTGCAAATCTGAAATACTTCATTTTTTAGGGGAGAAATGTGGGGAACTTGGTTTTGAGTCCTCGTGCAAACGAGCTCTACCTTATTTTTCCTTTACTTGATCTTGAATGAAATGAAACCAGTATTGTTGTACTCCCTCTTTTAGTGAGAGCAGGGTTCTTTGCCAAGGCAATTGCCGACTTGTGGTCAACATTGATCCGTATTAGAAATTCTTGAGGATTTTGCAATTCTTTAAGAAGGTTTTTGCTGCCACAATGCACGACAAATTCTTCCATACTCGTCTTCAATAGTAGAGAGTGTTACAATCAATTGATTTTTTATAACTATGTAAATGTTGTACACTCCTTGTTGAAAGCATAAACAGAAGTTAATTTTCTCTCAATTGAAGTCTCCATCCCGATTACTATCCCTAAACCCTACAAGATCAAAATTATTAACCCAAGAATAAAATATCTATGATTAACCAGAGAATTCTCTTTTTGCACCTTCATTTGGACCTTGCATATACATACTAAGCTAATTCCATATAAAATACCTGCCTTGTACATGTTAAGTACCAAAGGCTTCCCATAATACTCCTAAATAAGGTTTTAAAATGAGCATCATCGCAACATAGTTACCCATTTTCAAAGGTTCTTTGATGAATCCAACAGTAGTCTCACATATTACTAGTAGAAATAACAAACACACACAATGAAATAATTGATGGATTACAATATCATGAGAAGACATTGATGCATGTCCACAACAATTCAAAACCCCTAAAGCATTCCATGATCAACAACAGTTAACAGTAAAAAGCAAGAGTTCTATTGTGAGAATCTTGATGATTACCCTGCATAATGCTTAGAAGGGAGCTGGCCATCAAAACCAGGAAAATGCAGCACCTCTGCACCATCAGGCGCTGACATCACAAAGTAAAAGCATAGGAGAGCTGCAGTAGTTAGGAAGAAGAAGAATGATGAAACTTGAGTGAGGGGAGCCATGGCCGCTGCAACTGTGAAGAGTGTGTGAGTAAAAGGGATTATTCAAAGCCCCATTCTTGCATAACAGCTGCCATTGCCATACAATATATCAAATAGTAGATTAATGGTGAATTAATTTTGTTTGTTTGAATACGAGAAAGGTTAGACACTAGTCCATCAGCTTCTCTCTTGTACCGAAAAGTTTAGAGTGATGATATTGGACACTTGTTGATTTGATAATTGGTGAATAGAAAGTCATAAAATCAATGAGAAAAACAAACTAGAGTTATTTATGCATGACACAAAAACAAAAGGGAAAATTTTATAAAGAGCCGAGGCTCTAAATAATCAAATTAGAGCCTATCTCAAAAATTTCATGAGGTTATTTTGATGCTTAAATATCTTCAAATTGATCATCTCAACATCAAGATGCATGGATATGAGGAAAAAATAATTTTAAGGTTTAAAAATAATGTATTTTGTAATGTATTTTTGAACCGTCAATTTTTAAGATTTTCAAGTTTCTATAGATCTGTCGATCTACACTATTTTTAAAGCTTTAAACTTTATAAATAAAAATAAAAATATATTTTAAAGCTATTACAAAGATTTCCAATTTTGAAACCACAGTTCTCGATACTATTTGAAAATAGGCTCTAATTTGATTGTTTAGAGACTGGGCTCTATACAAACCACACCCAATACAAAAAGTTTTATTTTTTATAATTATTAGGTGAAAGGTTCGACTCGTGTCTTGTCTTTCTTTTCCAGTTTGTCCATTAGTCCAATGTTACTGACATGGTTTTAAATTTCTATTTTTTATTTTTACTTATTTTTACTCAGGGCCAGTTCGATATCCCAAACCTTGGACCGCTTGTCCAATAAGCGAGCTCTAATCGCTATTCTGTAGCAATAAGGCACATAAGTACTGGTCCACGTCCTGAACCTCAGAACCCTTAAACCTTGCCGGTCCAAGTTTTGGGACATCACACCACCACAACCTCACGAATTGTTTTTTAAAAAAGATGAACTTAAACTGGATATTTGCTAAAAGTGCCTCCACACCACCCACCAGGTCATCTTTTCATGACCAAAGTGCCTCCTCCCCGTAGCACCATTTTTCTCTCTGTATGCCCCCTCTTTCACTCGTTCCACCATCTCTCTCTCCTTCCTCTTATCACTATTTTTCTATCTACACCACCTCTCTTCCCACATACCACCATTTTTCTATCTCTACACCTTGACAATAGAATACAGATGAAGGATACAACAAAGAGGCCAATCCTTGGAATTTATTAATTTAAATCCTTGTCACAAGACAAGAAGGTTACTTCTTATATTACAAGAAATCTGGTTATACAAAAGATTGTTATGATTTAAAAAATAAGCAGATGGCTAAGAGAAATGATAGCCATGATGAAGTAAGTGCTATTTATGATGGGGTTACTTTAGTGTTGTATCCACAACATTATCTACTGAAGATACTTGGTTTTGTACTCTGGTGCTTCATTTAATGTTTATCCTGAAAGATCATAATTTTCATCATATACAAGTGTAGATAGGCATTTTTGTCTATCTTAGCGATAAACGTGCACGTAAGATTTTGGGCAGTGGAAACACATATAAAAAAAGTATGATGTTATTGTTTGGATATTTAAAAATGTGAAACATGTGTAGAATTTGAAGAAGAGCTTATTTGACTTCCTTATCTCAATATGTGGCCTCCATCAGGCAAGGTGGAGTACTCAAAGTTTCAAATGGGGCTCTATTGATAATGAAGGAAGTCTAGGAAGAAAACATATATATTGTTAGGAAATACAACTGGAAATGAAAATGTAAATTTAGTTGTAGAAGAAGAAGTTCGGCAAGAGGTACATGGTTTTGGCAATGGAAAAACTTGATGGGGCAAAGCAAGTTCTATATTCGGCAAAGTAGACAAATTAAGAATTTGGAGTTTCACAAGAGGATATAAAGCCAGAAGCACCTCTCTTCAAAGTAATAATCTAAATTTGGTGATGAAAGGGCTGATGTTGCCATGATTTGTATTAAAATTATCATTTCATTTGTTTGTTCTTCGATTGACTTGTATTTAATTTAGGAAGAAAATATTGGAATGGTGGGATGGGCACTTGGAAATTTAAGAAGTATAGGTAAGTATTGCCAAAGTTTTGATCTTATGTGAGACTTTATCGGAATGACTTATGCAAATGATATCGATGATATGAGATCAAGGATTGTGCTCGTAGGTGTAGAAGAAATAATTCACCAAAAGCATATGCGAAGGCAAGATGGCCCCAAGAATAGAAGGATAAGTGCGTTGAAGAAGGTGGAGTTTGCATGAGAACCACAAGCACAAAGCAGGGTGACGAAGGCATTCTCATGGATGTGTTTTTTATCTGGAGAGCTTGCAGTGTTGGCTATGTTATCTAGTTTTTTTAAAAAAAGAATAACATGATATGGATGGATAATAGTGCATTTGTGGTGATTTTAGAGACTTGGTGATTTATCTTCAAGTATAAGATTGTTATTTTTGAAGCCAAATCACATATGTAAGACTTAAGTTTTCTTATACCCTGTTTTGTGCCTTGTTGTTACCCAGTTTTCAAACAAAAAAAGAGGTAGCTCATGTTCTATTTTATTGTGTTATAAAGAGTAGAAAGGGTAATTTACATAAAAAAGAGGTAATTCGTGAAAAAGAGGTAATTCAAGACGTAGTTCGTAAATGGGAGGTAGTTCACAAAAATGAGGTAATTCGTGAAAAGGATGTAATTCATTTATATTTCTTTTTTACTTTTCCCTCATATTTTCTAGACCATTGAATTAGATCTATCCAAGGACTGTGGTGCTTTGATAGTCCTATATACAACGGACTTGTTTCTATTTTATTTGAGAGAGAGAGTAAGAGGACGACTGTGAGAAATGAAGGAGAGAGAGAGCTCACGTTAGAGATTTTGAGGCCCTACTTTTACCCTGTTTTGAAGAGAGAGTGGGTAATATGAGAGAGTGCTGTTGTGGGTTTGAAGTAAAACCAGTTCTAGTGTAAGGAAGTCATATGGAGGAAGCCTGCCAGCGTTGTAAACGGACTTAGTAGAGAGAAACCCCTTTGGTTGAAGGTTTTTGGGTATGCTTCACCTTGTAATCTTTTTGAATTAGTATATAAAGTCTCGCACCATTATCTAATAGATGTAGATCGTTATTTGTGGCTAAACAACATTGAAGCTTGTGTCATTTCATAGTTGATTGTTTTTCCATTATTTTCATTGTCCGAGATTTCATATAGCTTCTATTGTATGTTTATGTAGACTGGATGCACAATAGTTATTCATGCTTCACACCCTTGCTGTTTGCACCACTTTCGAAAAGCACTACTGGTATAAAAGCTTATGCTCAACTCAATACCCTCCTTCATATCCTCTGTCAGAGGAAATAACTTCAGATCAAATCAAGGGACCCTTATTTGCATACTGTGACTTGATGTTCAAACAATATTTAAATAAGAAAAAAAAGTAAGTTTCATACTCTCTTATCTAGATAGAGCCTCTAAGGGTTTGGCTTTAGGATGACCGGATGATTGGGTTTGGCCTCAATTGTGATATTGCACGGCTTATGTGTGTCCTCATAAACAAAATTAGGGTTTCTTCATTGTTATGGTTTCTTCCTTATAACCAAAGAAGAGGTCCGAACAAATGGGCTGAAGGAAAGTTCAAGAGAGAGATAGAGAGAGAGAAGACAATCCAAGCCCTCCCGGTCGCCTCCGGGCCCTCACATGGTTCGACCTAGGTAGTGAGTTCTTAAACCCAGTAGGAACTTATCCATTACCCTACTAGAGCCATTCATATGCCTGGTCCTAGTAAGGCTAGATGAGTCTTTGTAATAGGAAATATGGGATGTAAATCCAAGTTGTTATGAAAATGAACAATGGAGATGTAGTTAGGATTTTTCATTATTTTACTATTTTATTTTTGAAAAGAGTAATATACAGGCATGGAGGTTTGAGGAGTTTGTAGTTTGGAAAAAGTCTAAGTTTACAACCTAATTTATAGAGTAAGGTGGTAGTAATGTCGTCTATTATTTGGATGGTGTAGGTATGACATTATTTTAAAAAATGTGTCATTTTCAATGTTATTTTAAAAGATGTGTCAAACCTATATCATCTAACTGAAATAAACAATATAGTTGTTACTATATAAAAACTGTAGATATGTCAAATCTACATCATCTAACCAAAATGAACAATGCAGTTGTTACGTATAAAAACTGTACCCTTTATCTTAGCTTACTAGTTCCCTCCATTTTATCTTAGCGACCGTGGCATTTATGTTCCTGCATGATAGAATCTCCCAAGGCCAGTGAGCTTTTTATAACAATATTATTATTGAAATAGAAAAATTGTATTTCTATTTGAATATTATTATTTTCTCTAAATCGTTTCTTCTCATTTTTTTTTTTCCCATTTCTCTCTTATTTCCACATAGGATATGCACTTTTCTAAGCTTTTTAATTTCCCTCCCTATTGTCGTTTTTCTTGGTTTTTAACTTTCCCTTCTCCTTAAAAACATCGGGAATCCCAATCATTCAAAGGTCTCATTCTTATATTTATTCATTAATGATACAAGGTAATGTTTGGTATGTCCCACTATTCATGAGTAATATCAGTTCCCCCCTCATTACATGAAAAACAGAGACATTCTCTTGTCCGCCTGCTAAATGTTTTCCCGAATTAAGGTTACAGTCAGCAAGCTCCAAACACCGCACTTTCAGTCTACAGAATGATTGAGTTTAGGCTGAAATTAATTTCATATTTAAAGAGAACTCAATATAATGTGTGAAACTGAGGTCCAATTTGGATTGGTGTCTCAGTTATTGCACCAAACAACCTTTTTCCATTCAAGCAGGGCAATCTTCGATAGCTATCGGTTCCACACCAAACACGAAATTCAGTGGCCCTGAGCATAAGAGGTTTTATGTAACTTCAAAGCTATCCAAATGACACTTTGGTTTCGGTTTTGGTTTCTCATTTCTTTATACAGCGTAACATCACTTTGTATTAGAAGTGCATTTTAGCAAATATTTGTTGCCGTAAAGATGTCACCATGGTTATGACTTTCCATGATCACTTTTGAAATTCATTGAATATGTACTATTTTCTTAAAAACAATGCACCCTATCAAAATCAAAGGACAGTCACCTAAATTTTCATCATTGGGAAAAACTTCCATTACTTGTGATATGATTGAAAAGGTGAAAACACATCCATTCTATGGATTTGGTTGGGCACTACTTTTATCATTCTACACAGCAAGGACAAGGGCATCATTTGCATAGAAATTCTACTAGAGTTGTTGTTTATAAGAAAAATTTAAGTATTATCTTGAGCAGTACAAGTTCACACTACTGGCAAGAAAATATTACTTGCGCAAATAATATGTATATCACATACTTCTCACAAGGTTAAAGGCATCAATTATGTGTCCTAATCGTGATGTCTCCCATTAAGAACATCAGACATCATCTGATCACATACCATGAAACTCAGCATCTGAAATCATCTGGAATTTCCAGACATGAATGAATACTTATTTCATAGGGAATCACTGCCATCAATCCATCGTCTGTAAGCCTCCAAACCCTCGATAGGTGTGTATTCTGGGACAGTATGGCCTGATCCCTGTCAATTGTCACACCAATCATTTTCTGTCGAACTCACATAGTAGCAAGTGGTTCTGAGAAAATCTTAGTTGAAATAAAGAAGAAAATGCAGTTTCCAGGGTTATGAACATCATCACAAACCACAAGGCTGTAAGTTTGAAATCCACTTATTTAAGAAGAAAAATAAATAAAAGATATTGATGACGTTCAATGGGATTAACAGTTTGAGTAACATGATACCCTGAATGTGGCGTCCAGTAAATTATGCTCATATCGAATTGCGTACCTGAAAACCAAACACAAATTTGTCACTGCCAGTCATTTTTCAGTAACCAAATTTCCTCTACGAGTATGATAAGGTGGGGTGCATGAATAACCATTTACTGAACATATATAAAAATTTCATTTTTCCTTTGTTGCTTTGTATGAATAACCATGATTCACTGGCCTCATAAATGACAATGGAAACCATCAGCCTAACCCATCTAGTGTCGCACACTCATGTCCACATAGATGACCCTGGCTTATCCAAGAACACCAAAATAAAAAGCTGAAAATCAAATGGTCAGCATGCCCTTCTAGATCATGTTACCATGTTTGTTTAGTTAATAGATTAAGACTATATACCCTGCTATTTGGTCGCCTACAAACCATGGTCGCCATTTCTCGATCTTTGTATAATTCAACAATTTTATCCATTCCATGGTTGCGAGATATGAAACAAACATGTCATGGTCTCCACTGAAAACAAATATAGAAAGCAACTTGTTAGAAAATACCCACATGGAGTTTCCAGGAAATCACATAAGATGGAATACATAGAAGCTTTTTAAATTTTCACTCAACTGTTAAAAACAAGGCAGCTGTCTATAGTACAGTCTGGGAGATCTAGTAACAAGCTCACTGAGAAGAGGGTGTGCCAATAATGTATGAAATGGCCATCCAAAATCCAATATACTCGAGACCAAACTAACAAATAAATGAACACTATACAAAGCACATGAGGTCTATACTAAGCAAGACAAATGAATCAAGGCCGATGCATATTTGGAAATAGGCATCAACAAATTTAAAGAATGAAAAGCAATCAGGCGATAAATGCTAATATCAGGCAACACATTAGGCAGCAGTGGCAGGAGCGGTGAGCCACTATCCGCAATCAATGCAATGATGGGAAAACACTTCAAAACTAAATAAAAATGCGATAAAGCATTCAGTCATCACATATTACAATAACACTGTCCAGGAAGGAATATACTTACAATGATCATCACTATTTGGAGAAAAACATTGTGATGAAAATATCACAATAAAAAACAGATTTAAACATCAAAGATGATCAAGAATTTTACAACCAGGCAAGGCTCCATAATTTCACCCATGATAGACACAAGCTCTCTATATTACAGTGTCAGACAGAAGGGTAATTCTGAGATAGTACTACAATTGCATAGCCCATTGATTTAGCAGCAATAAAAGATTCTTTAATCATTCAAAAAGTATGATGTGGAACCCATAAAATGAGCAGATACTTCCTTCTTCTTTTTTTTGAATGAGAAGATACTTCCTTTTAGCACTAAATCAGATAAAAACATGAATCTCATCCATTCATTCACTAATCAAGGATATAAGTAAGTAGAAACTCAAACAAAATTTCCTCTTTTCCTTTACATGTTAAAATCCATGCGCACCACTTTTTCAAAATAATAATTAACTAGTAGTCAACTCTCAAATTTTAAAATCCAATTGCAATTTGCAAATTTAACTACAAGACTTAACAAAAAAGGGGAAAAAAAATCTAAGATGCAAGAAGTGAATTTTGAAATTCATGTCAAATGCATACAAGGTAGACCTTTTTTGTCTTAACAGACCAAGGATATCTAAACCTGATCAATGACTACCCTCGATGAACTTTGCAAACGCCAGAACTAACCTGCGGAATTCCTAAACAGACTTTTTCGACCTTCCTATCCGTATACAAGAAAATGCAGTGCACATGCTCTCTCCCTGAAATTACAATTTTTCACTAAAATTCTAAATAAATAAAACCTTAAGCAATGGAAAAGCAAGTGAAACACTAAAGTATTAAAATAAAGCTGTACGTACATGCAAAAAACACATTAATCACCTTCTCTTATTTGAGATGCTCCTTTTTCAACATGAAAATAAGTATAGAGCCATCTAATTATCCATTTAGGTAAACATTCGATCTCAAATACTACAAAGCGACGAAACATACTCAAATACTACAAACCAACAAAACGGCTAACACTCGATCTCAAATACTACAAACCAATAAAACATACTCAAATACTACAAACCAAGGTACTCGAGACCTGACCGAGTTGAGTTCCTCGGGCGAGTCCGAGTAACTCGTCCGAGTCCAGCTCATTTTTCTTTAAAGAAGATGAAGAAAAAAAATGATTATATAAAATATGAGTGCCACTTTTACCAATGAAGTTGTAGACTGGATGCTGGTTGGTCCCCCTTACATAAATGGACCTCTTTACAAGGCCAAAATTTATTCATTGAGCTAACCAGTAAACCATTCAAGCATATCTGACATAAAATTAAGCTAGTAATATATTTAAAGTTTAAAAACATGTACAACCTACTCGGCCAAAACTCGTGCTGAGTTACTTGGCCGAGTCTGAGCTGCCTCGGGCGAGTCTCAGAACAGTGAGAAAGCTATTTAGGCAAACACTAGATCTCAAATACAACAAACCAACAAACCATACTTCAAAGATAGAGAAACAAAATTACTTGTATATAAAGGCCTGATAACCTTTCATGGTGAGGTTTAAGTGGTACTCAACCAAGCTTCTTTCTTCCACACGATGTGTCAGACGTTTTGTGCACCTTTCCCAAATTCCAGATACTTCTGTGAATATAAAGAAAAGAAAATTTACCTTCACTGAAGAGGATAGACATAAGTATAGATTAATCATAGATTATAACATTGTCACAAAGTATTTATGGGTTGCAATAATTTGCTACGGCTAATGATTCACAAAAAGTGAAAACATAAACAATTTGCTAAAGGTCATGAAACCCAAAGAGAATCTTAGATCACGTGTTATATTAAAACAAAATAAATGTGCACTTCATTGTAGAGGATATAAACAAACTTCACTATAATAGAATGAGATTCTTCATAGTTAAGGGTTTCTCTAAATAGATGGGACTCCAAGACAGCCAATTTCAGAAATAAATGAAATTTGGACTTCCTTGAAAAGGGACGACACGCATCCAAAGTGGGCCACATACCAAATGGTAGGAAATCTAGGGTTTTCTTGTGGAATGATAGCGTTGAAGAAGACAAGAGGTTCAACTTGTTCTGTTGTAAGGGCATGAGTTTTCTAGATGCTAGTATGGTTACAAAAAATCCGATTTAAGAGCATCTAAAGGTTGCTAGTTCATTGGTTAGGCTTTCATAGTAGGTGGTCATAACCAGAAACAAAAAATGATGCAAATCGCATCTAGGAGTTTTTGGCTCCCAGGACATGTTTGTCATTTTTAAGTTCTTTTTGGTCACTGGGACTAGATTGTCATTTTCATAAATTTTTTTTTGTCGCAGGGATGTATTTGTCATTGTCTCTTTGTTTTCAGCCCTAGGATATATTTGTCATTTTGGAATTTGTTAAGGCCTAGGGAATTTGAAGTAGAGACAAGTAATTTATTGTGTAAAAGTTTTCATGAGTCCAAAAGTCAAAATTGTAGTTTCAATGTATAGGAATTTGGCTTCATGGATGGGAACTTTGGTGCAAGAAGGTTGCATGTAAGTATGGGAAATAGGGCACAGGGGTAATCTAGTCAATTTCATATTTTGTTAGGGGTATTTGGATCATTTTCTAATTCAAGATTAGTTTATATGTATGGAACATTATTGTAATAGTTAGTTACTTTTGTTGATAATTGATAATGAAATGTTCTTCCTCCTTGGTGTAGAAAGAAAGTTCCCATCCTTGCGTACCAAGAGTACCTTTAGTTGGAAGGTCATCCTTGTGTACTGCAAGAACCTTGAGTTTGACAAGATTAGGGACCGAAAATCCCCTTTCTGTTCACTCCCTTGTTCAAGTTCAAGGAAACCGGGTCATTGTCGCACAATCAGCCTTAGATCTATACTTTATGTTGCCAGTTTTGCACCATTTGGTATCAAAGAATATTTGCGGGTATGGCTGCTCATGGTAGAGGTCGTGGCCGAAGAAATGTAGGTCATGAACTCAATAGGTAGGTGGCGACTGTGCACAATTTAAAGGAGTTGGTGTCTGTACTTTTGGAAGATAGAACTCAGCGAAATGCAAGAAGATCCCCGGCTGTAGATTCCATCCATGAGAGCTTGTTTGGAGAGCACTGTGAATCGGAGATGGAGACAACTTCACTTATTTCAGAAGCAAGGACTGATTCATGTGAAAGAGTGGGTTCACAAAGGTATCAACAAAAGCATGAGTTGGATAGTGACTCAAGTGTCCAAATTGAGAGCAGTAGGCGAACACGATGCCATGAAGACGACTCAGGTATTAAAGTCGACTTACTTGAATTTTCTTATTCTTTATCACCAGAAACGTTTTTAGGTTGGTTGAGCGCAGTAGAAAGATTCATTGAATGGAAGGATTTGTCAAATACAAAGAAAGCAAAATTAGTTGCGATTAAGCTTCTGGGACTTGCATCCCCTTGGTAGGATTAATTTCAAGAGGCAAGACTTTTTTTTTTGAGTAAAGTTAACTTTGTATTGCTGTAGAGTGTTAGAGTACAGAAGAGGGATCCGAGAGTACCCACAAGTCGGGTCTCTCGGTGAAAAAATAGTTCAAGAGACCTTGTACAAAAATTGGGTTTATAGACCTGTCCTATCACAATAGGTATACTTGTGAGTTACAAAAAATGGTGCTTAAGATTTGCCCGATTACAAGATCTGTACTAGGTGTAACTAAACTCATGTATGCCCTCTGTGGTCCAGAGAAAAAAAGGAAATGGACAGGGCGGGGTCTTCTGCTTGGGCCCTAGCTCCATCTTTCATCAGAAGATCAACGAACTCATTGGATGTCCTCTAGGTATGCTTTCATAAGACGACCATATCCTTGCAAGTGTAAGCAATCTCATCAAAATTCGAAGATAGGTACCATGGAGGTGGTAAAGGGCCTCCTGCCCAGGAGATGACATTTTGAGCGTCTCCTTCCACCAGCAAGTGTGATCCTCATGAATGGTTGAAGCTTTTAAGACCCAAGAGCAGAGCCATGGCTTCAGCATACTGAGAGTCTTCGTATCCTAAGTGCTCGGAATAAGTGAACAGGATATTGCGATGATGGTCTCGGAAGACACCTCCGGCTTCAACAGGGCCAGGGTTCCCTAGAGAGCAATCATCGAAATTAAGTTTAATGATGCCTTCTGGAGGTGGCAGCCAGTTGTTGGGTCTTTGGAGCTTCTGTGGTTGGAGATAGAGGATGTTTTCACATTGGCTGAGAAAAGAGTTTGCTGAAATCCCTGAGAAGGCCCTGTAGAGAAGTGACCTTGTGGAAGAGAACTAAGACTACGTTTTTGTGGCATTTAAGACCTTGGCATTCCTTTCTAACCAGATGACCCAGATAGTAGCTGCGATGGCATCCTTCCACAATATTCTACAGGCATTCGTCCAATGACAATCGTAGTACGAGGAGATAAGAGCCGTGACTGAGGGTGGAGTGACCCATTGAAGGTGGAATAGCTGTAGCACTTGGCTCCACAGGTCATAAACAAGACTGCAGTGAATGAAGAGGTGTGGATTCGATTCCTCCTCACTCAAGCATATAACACATCCGTTGGGGATTGGAATCCCTTTCTTTTGGAGCTGGTCAACTGTGAGAGCCTGTTGAGAACAAGCAATGCAATTGAAGGTCTGCACTTTGGGAAAAGCAATGGTGGACCAGACCTTGGAAAGGACAAAGATAGGATTGAGTGCGAAGATGGGGGGTTGAATAAGTCTTTTGTACAACGAGGCCACTGAGAAGGGACCAGAGGGAGCAAGGGTCCAGACTAGAGAGTCCCTCCCAAGTGGAACTATGAAGATGGGATCCAAAGCAGCCGAAAGTGAGAGGAAAATTCTAGTTTCCTCTTCAGTTAGGTTTCTTTTGAAAGAGGGGTTCCAGACTCTTTGACCACCTGACAGGACCATTTCATCTGCTATGGTAGAGTCTTTGTTAAAGGCAAGATGGTACACGTACGGAAAGAGGTCTCTTAAAGGAGTGTGTCCTATCCAGAGGTCTGACCAAAAGCGTACTCTTGTACCTTCTCTAGAATGAAATCGGATGGATTGTTTGAACAGTGAGAGGGAGGAGGCGAAGGACTTCCACGATCCTGAGTCCCTACTCGGGGATTTCCTCTAAAGCACCCAAGTTTCTTTCCAAATCCTGTATTTGCTGTGTATGACCTGAACCCAGAGGGAGTTAGTCTGGGTGGCTAAGCGCCACCACCATTTCCCTAGTAAGGTTAGGTTGTATTTTCTTAGGTCCCTAATCCCTAGCCCTCCCTGGAGTTTGGGTAGTGGGACCTTGTCCCAAGAGATGAGGTGGCATTTGGTTTTCTCGACCTATCTTGACTTCCTCATTAGTTGGTCTAGACAGTTGGCCACTGAGGCTAGCATGTAGAAGATAGACATTAGGTACACCAGAGCATTTGCCAATGTTGCTTTAACTAGTGTAGTGTGGCCTGCCAGAGAGAGGTATCACACTTTCGAACCTGTTAAACGCTTGTCAAATTTGTCTATGACTTGGGACCACTGTCTCTTTTTAGGTTTTCCTAGTCCCAAGGGTAGACCCAGGTAGGTGGTTGGAAAGTCCTCCACATAGCATTCCCAATTTGGAATTAGTGCCCTAGTTTCGTCGTTTGTGAGTGCCCTAGTTTCGGCGTTTGTGAGTGCCACCCCCATCATCTTTGATTTATCCATATTGACTTTGAAGCTTGTAGTTGCCACAAAGCATTTGAGAAAAGGCCGTAGATTTTCAATTTCTTCTGGAGAAGCGTCTAAGAACACCAAGGTGTCATCTGTGTATTGCAGATGAGACTATTGGGCCTTGAGGACTACAATTGAAGCTAGTGAGGAGACCTTCCTGGTACATACGAGCGATTGAGCGACCAAAGACTTCTCTGTGATGGCAAAGACTTCTTTGTGATGGCAAAGAGAAAAGGGGGAGTGGGGATGAGAACCGCAGCCTCTCATCCACTTTCTCCAGAGGTTCCCGAATCCCATTCTTGCCATTGCCTCGTCCAGCAATGACCAGTCTACGTGGTCATACGCTTTTTCCCAATCAATTTTGAAAATAAGACCAGGCTGCTTGGAAATGTGCTTAGAGTGTACGCGCTCGTGTGCCACTAAAGCCCTATCTAGGATTTGCCTATCTTTGATAAAGGCTGATTGAGACGACGATATGATTAGGGGAAGTAGTTGTTTTAGCCTTGAGGCCAAAACATTGGCTAGAATTTTGTAGGATGAGTTGAGCAGGCTAATTGGACGAAAGTCCTTTCATTTCTTTGCCCTTCGACCTTAGGAACTAAAGCAATGAAGGTGGCATTGATTGCTTCATGAAGGATTCCCCGTTGGAATAATTCCTCAAACAAGCTTTTGAAGTCTGGTTGGAATGTTTCCCAAAAGATTTTGAAAGGGGCAATGGGGAATCCGTCTGGGCCCGATGCTTTGTCTTTGGCTAAGTTGTCAATAGCCTTGGAAATTTCCTCTTCTGAGAAAGGGCGTTCTAGCCAGAATGCCTAGTGGTCCAGAAGGATTAAGAAATCGAGGTTGGTCATCCTTGGTCTGTGACCCAGAGGGGCAGTGTAGAGGGTCTTGAAAAATCCAAGGATGGTCGACTCAATTTTCACCGGCTGAACCAAATAGCACTTATCCACCTAGAGGGAAAATATAACATTCGAACTTGAGCAAAAATGAGGCCAAAGTTGTGTAAGCAATTTCATCCTCCAAATTTTGCAAAAGTTGTGTATAAATAGTTTCATCAATTGCATTAAGGATCAAAGTCAATATGTGAGTATATGAAAGACTTCCATCGCTTGTCCTTGCGCATGGGGTTGGATGAGGTGGAGGACCAACTCGGGTTTGCGGTATATCTCGGGTTTGTGGCTTCAAATCCAAGATGAACACTCCTTGAACATACCTGCTTCGAGTAGAAATGGCATATTAGGCTGCATTGCAAGCCAAGGAGAGGCAAAGAAGGGGTACTAGTTGGAGGCCAAGAGTAGGTACGCCACAACCCAAAAGGGTGACACCTCCAAACCACGGGGTTGTTGGCCCTAGTAAGTTAAACTTAAATTTTCTGGTAGTTTATCACTGGAAGAGTTTTTAGATTGGTTGAGCATGGTAGAAAGAAACTTTGAAGAGAAGGATTTGTCGTATTCAAAGAAAGTAAATTTAATTGCAATTAAGCTTCAAGGACTTGCGTCTGTTTGGTGGGATGAAGTTTAGGAAGCAAGATTGAGAAAGGGAAAAGATAAGATTTGAACTTGGGCAAAAATGAGGGCTAAGTTGTGTGAGCAATTTCTTCATCCAAAGATTGCACAAACCGTGTATAAACAGTTTCATCATTTGCATTAAGGATCGAAGTCAGTCCGTGAGTATATAAAAGACTTCTATTACTTGTCCTTGTGCACGGGGTTGGATGAGATGGAAGACCAACGAGTGGCAAGGTATATCTTGGGTTTGTGGCTTCAAATCCAAGATGCACCTGCCCCAACTAGAAATGGCATATCAGGCTGCATTGTGAGCTCAGGAGAGACAAATAAGGGGTACTAGTTGGAGGCCTAGAGTAGGTACGCCACAACCCAAAAGGGTAACGCCTCCAACCTGGGGAGTTGCTAGCCCAGTAAGGAAAGGACATCGGGTAATCGATTGGGGGCTGTACCACCATACAACACTCGATTGAAAGCCCGAAAAACTGAGGTATCTGGTGTATGGTGTTTTCAATGTAATAAAATGGGTCATAGGGCAGTAGAGTGCCTATTGGCTGCTGCCCAACAGCATGCTAATCTAGATGAAGCCGAGGAAAGTAGTGAAAACGAAAAGGTGGCAGTTGCTGATTTTGGGGAGCCGTTGTATGATGAGGAGTTTGGTAAAGATGAACAAGGTGAGGAGGTGTCTGCAGACCAAGAAGACATGTTGCTGGTCCAAAGGGTTTTCTCTCTTCCTAAAGCCCCACAAGATGATAGTTAGTTCAAATCAAATATATTTTGCACCCGATGTACTTGTGATGGGGAGTGTGCAACCTAATCATCAATAGTGCCAGTTGTGAGAACATGGTGTCAGAGGAGGCCGTAGACAAGTTGCAGCTAAAGAAGGTAAAGCACCCACAACCCTACAAGATTGCTTAGTTCAAAAGAGGAGTTGAGGTACCCATTAATTCCCATTGTCTTGTTATTTTTTTTTTTGAAATTTTTTATAAAGATGATGTGTGGTGTGATGTTGCTCCAATGGATGCATGCCATATATTGCTCGGTCTCCCATGACAATGTCATCACAAGACATTCTATAATGGTGAGCGTAACACTAATACATTTTGGAAAGATGCATGAAAGATTGTTTCATTGCCGTTGTGAGAAGAAGTTTCACCTAAATCCATCAAGGAAGAGCGTGTGGCCTTGCTCAATTTATTGAAGCTAGTGAAGAAGTAGGCAAAGTTTTCATGGTGGTAAAAAAAAAAAAGTTCGGACAATGTTCTATGGCGCCCAAAACCCTTAAGCGTCTAATAGATGAATTTGTTCACCTTATGCCGAAAGAATTACCAGAAGGATTACTGCCAATAAGGAGTATATAGCACTGCATTGACCTTATTCTGGGATATAATGAGCCAAATTTACCAGCACATTAAATGAGTCCTAAGGAGCATGAGGAGTTACAACACTAAGTCAATGAATTGCTGTCTAACGGATTGATTCGACCAAGTTTGAGCCGATGTGTTGTCTCGACACTGCTCACACCTAAGGAAGATGGGTCATGACGCATGTGTGTTGATAGTCAAGCCATAAACAAGATTACTATTAAGTACATGTTTCCAAATCCGAGACTTGACAAATGTTAGACATATTGGCTAATTCTTCGGTGTTCTCGAAAATAGATTTGAGAAGTGGGTATTATCAAATTCAAATTCGAGAAAGGGATGACTGAAAAACAATCTTTAAGAAAAACAAAGACTTGTATGAGTGGTTTGGCATGCCAGAAGGATTGTCCAATGTACCTAGCACTTTCATGCACTTGAATACTCAAGTCTTTCAAGATTTCATTCGCAAGTTTGTAGTCGAGTATTTTGATGATATCTTGATATATAATACTGACCCAGAGGCACACTTTAATCATTTGTGCCAAGAGCTTATTGTTTGAGGGCTGAGAAATTGTATGTTAACCTTAAGAAGTGCAATTTCATGATGAATTTGGTGTTCTTGGATTTTGTGGTTTCTTCGGATGGTGTTAAGGTATATCCCGAGAAGGTTTCTTCAGAGGCACACTTTAATCATTTGTGCCAAGAGCTCACTATTTTGAGGGCTGAGAAATTGTATGTTAACCTTGAGACGTGCAGTTTCATGATGAACAGTTTGGTGTTCGTAGGTTTTGTGGTTTCTTCGGATGGTGTTAAGATGGATTACGAGAAGGCTAAGGCAATACTTGATTGACCAATACCTGAAACAGTGACTGAAGTGCAAAGTTTCCATGGACTTGTCACATCCTATAGGCGGTTCATTCGAAATTTCAGCACCATCATGGCACCAAGCACCGAGTGTTTAAAGGGTGAAGGCTATCAGTGGATTCCCATTGCTACAAAGGATTTTAAGGAGATTAAGGAGAGGATGATACCTGCACAAGTCCTTGCTTGCCTGACTTCAATAAGGCATTTGAGGTAGAGTGTGATGCCGCTCATGTAGGAAATGGAGCTGTATTGAGTCAAGAGAAGAGACCTATGTATTTTTCAGAGAGAAACTCAATGACATGAAGCAATGATATTCGACTTATGACATTGAGTTCTAAGCTGTCATCCAAGCTCTTCACCATTAGAGACATTATTTGATTCATCGGGAGTTTGTTCTCTACACTTACCATGACGAACTCAAGCACAATAATAGCCAAAAGAAGTTGAGTGCAAGACATGCTAAGTGGATGGCTTAGTTGCAAGAGTATACATTCACTATAAGTCACCAATCAGGAGAGCAAAACAAATTGGTTGATGCTCTTAGTCGGCAAGTTCATTTGGTGAAGACATTAGCAGTTGAAGTGGTGGGTTTAGAAGCAGTACGAGAAGCCTATTAAGATTAACCATACTTCAAGGACATAACAGAGAGGTGCCGAACAAGCAACAGTAACTCTTACTACCGATTGCTTTTATCCAACGGCTATTTGTTCTATGGTGTCCATATACGTGTCCCTAGTACCTCTTTGAGGGAGCAATTAATTGCTGATTTGCATTTTGGTCGTCTTGGTGGACATTTTGGAAGGGTTTAAACATTTTCCTAAATGAAGGAGAGGTATTTTTGGCCTTCTATGTAAAGAGATGTGTATAGATTTGTCGACCGGTGTATGAAATGTAAAGAGGCAAAGGGACATTTTCAAACCACAGGATCATACACTCCATTGCCAGTTCCAAATAGGCTGGGTTGATTTATCAACGGATTTAATAGTGGGTTTGCCAAGGACAGCAAGAGGCCATGATTCAATTATGGTGGTAGTGGATAGGTTTTAAAAAATGGCACACCTTACCGTGTAGACAACCCAGTGATGCCACTATGGTAGCCAATCTCTTCTTCAAAGAGATTGTACGCTTGCATGGCTTTCCTAAAACCATCACATTCGACCGAGACACTAGGTTCCTGTGCCACTTTTGGAGAACTTTGAGGGGTAAAATGGAAAACAAATTGCAGTTTACTAGTGCATACTACCCACAGACTGAGGTGGTTAATAGGAGTGTTAGGAATATGTTAAGAAGCTTGGTTGGAGAGAATTTGAAAGTATGGGACTTGGTATTACCACAGGCTGAGTTTGCATATGATAATTCTCTAAATCAACTAACCAAGAAAGCTCCATTTAATGTGGTCTATGGAATATTACCTTTAAATTTTCATGATCTAACATCTCTACCGATGCGTGAGCATGTTGATCGAGATGCTTCAAACATGGCTGACTATGTGAAGGAGTTACATGAAAAGGTTCGAAAGAAGTTGGAGAAAGTTACACTAAGTATCAAGATGCTGTGAATCGACACCAATGGCTACTGTTGTTCAAAATTGGAGAACTTACTATGGTGTATCGCAGGCTAGAGCGATTTCCTGTTGGTACCTATGGCAAGCTAAAAGCAAAGAAGATTAGCCCTTGTAAAGTCAAAAAGAAAATCAATGGCAATGCCTATGAAGTAGAGATGCCAAGAGGATAGAATATCTCCCCAGTCTTCAATGTGAAAGACCTATTCAAGTATCATGGTGATGGCAACTCGACGAAGGCAAGCCTTCTCCAACTCGGGGAGAACGATACAAATCGCATCTAGGAGTTTTTGGCTCCCAGGACGTGTTTGTCATTTTCAAGTTCTGTTTGGTTACCAAGACTAGATTGTCATTTTCATAGTCTTTTTTTTTAATCTCCAGGATGTATTTGTCATTGTATCTTTCTTTTCAGCCACAAGATGAGTTTGTCATTTTCTCTTTGTTAGTTGGTCATTTTGGGAGTTGCTAAGGTCTAGGGAATTTGGTGTAGACAATAGAGACAAGTTATTTATTATGTGAAAATTTTTATGAGTCCGAAAGTCAAAATTATGTAGTTTCAATGAATAGGAATTTAGCTTCATGCCCGGGAACTTGGGTGCAAGAAGGTTCCATGCAAGTATGGGAAATAAGTCATAACGGTAATCTAGTAAATTTCACACTTTGTTAGGGGCATTTTGATTATTTTCTAGTTCTAGCCATAGTTAGCAAGTGGGGGAATAATAAAATATCAACAGACCAAAACATCGGTAATAAATCATTTTTATTTCAAAAAGTCGGAGAAAAAATTGAGTAAAAAAATGGATCACCACAAACAAAAAGATAGGTTATGGAATTGTGAACATTTCAGATTTGTTTCAAAAAACATAGTGAAAAAATCAGGTATGTAAAGATGACACAATATAGGATTATGATTTACAGCTGTATAGATATATTAAAGCCATGCAACAATAATTTTATATCCTTACGTCATGAAGTAATACTTGACAATTTTTTGTAGAAACTTTAAATAAATCCAGCAACAATGCTTGCTATGTTGTCACAACACAAAGCATATCGTAGATTTATTGGGAGCATAAAATGAAACGACAACAACAATACTAAACAAAAGAACTAATTAGAAAATAACAAGAACTGTGAACCGAGGTATGGGACTATTTTTCAAGAAAAAAAACAAAAAACACCCTCAATATAGGATTGTAGTTAATTAAAAGAACATGGAACGGCCCAAATATATAAAATGGTAGTCCATCCAAAATGCTATGCTGTATATGCCAATGAAATAAAAATTATAAAATAAAACATGTAATTAATCAACTTCTCTATGGATAAAAACACAAAATGCTTAAGCAAATTCGAATCTCGCGTTGAATTCCCAGCTACGTAAGTCTTTAGTATCATTGAATCTTTCACTTGCTCTTTACAAATATGCTATGAATTAAAAGGGAAAAAAATAAAAAAAATATATATATATATGTGTCTATATATATATATATATATACATATATATATATATA
>NW_006497735.1:2298858-2311473 GCF_000471905.2 Amborella trichopoda
TATATATATATATATATATATTCCATTGGGTTACTCTTCTTCTAATTCTACATATTATTTTAAGATATACGATTGTTTTGGGAACTCAATGGTGAAAATGTTTTACGGAATTTTTTGTTATATCAAAATTTTTAATTTACTCCCACTGTTAATGTATTTATCTTTAAACCAAAATTCAATAATATTAATTTAATGAAGAAACAAAGTTATAAAGGGCGAAATTTTCTAAAAAAAGATAAAATACGAATTTATATCGGTTCCATTAAAATACACGATTTTTTGAAGATCTTTTGAAAAACTCGGAGTTCTTAACAGATCTCAAAAAATCGAAGATTTTTAAAAAAAATCGTGTTTTAAATATAAACTTGCTAACTATGGTTTCAGCAAACTGGTTTATATGTATGGAACATAGCTGTAATTGCTAGTTACTTTTGTTGATAATTTGATAATGAAATCTTCTTCCTCCTCCTTGGTGTAGAGAGAGAATTGCCATCCTTGTGTACCGAGAATACATTGAGTCGGAAGGTCATCCTTGTGTATTACAAGTACCTTGAGTTTGGTAAGAGTTGTGGACCAAAAATACGTTTTCTCTTCATTCCCTTGATTGAGATCAAGGAAGCCAGGTTGTTGCACAATTACCCTCAGATCTATACTTTTTAGTATCGGTTTTGCACTAAGAAATGAGACAAGAATTTGAATCGGTGAATTATGAAACTGTAAGAGGAAGAATGGTTTCTAGATGTGTGGAGACCTATTAGAAACACAATTGACAAAGTGAAGAGAATTCAAGGAAATGCATGTCTAATAGAAAGGATCATCAAAGATATTTAAGATGATTCTAGCTCTGACAAGAAATTTGTATGATATAAATCTTCCATGCCAAATACTTCACTGATCAATCTGAAGCTTCAACCTTGATAAATTTATCTTTCATTATCTTGAGTATCAAATAAAAGTCAGAGCCAATACTTTTTTCTATTGGAATAGTCCGGTCTTGATTTGTAGAATCGTTTCCGCTTGTTAGGAAAAAAGAAATGAATTAATGTCCTTCTGGGGAAATGTAGAATAATACACCTACCGAGACAAAAGCCAAAGGTTTGTCTCGTAGGTCAACACATCGAAGCGACATAAGAACTCAGATTTACATATTGATGCACTGATTTACCATAATAATAAATAGAGCTTGTATTCATTTTTTTTTCCCTTTCCAACTCTAATGTTCATTGAATTCTTCCACCATATTGATTACACCATAAATTTCATCAAACCAAGAGATTTCACTTTGATATACTCCCCATCCATACCAAAGTGACTTACATAAAAAACACTCTTGCTTCTAATATGATAAGAATAATAAAACAGTGGAACAGGAAGAGTTTTGAATGTGAATGCCGCTATAGCTACTCTTTTGTTTGTTTTTTTTTTTCCTTTTTCTTTTTTTTTGACAAAGCCGCTATAGCAACTCATATTTTGTTGCCTACATTTTCTTTCACATTTCATCAGATGCATGCAAAATGTACTAGCCTAATGTAGACGAATTCTAATTTTAAACTTCATCAAGTATTTATGAAAGGAAAAAGCTAGGGAATTTAGGCAAATAATAAAAGATGTTTTAATGGTTGCATGCAGGCAGTGCAATCACAAGACTACCAAACTGCATATGAGAATATTTAAACCCATGGGAACACCAGAACATGACAATGAAAAATTATAAGAAGTCAAAAATACCGGTTGTGCATGCATATCCCTCCTTCCTGACTCCGAGTTAAAAAGCATGCTAGGCCGGCGATTGTAATCCTGCAACCAAAGCATTATGATAAGGAATTCACAGTTTTACACATGATATGTAGTGAAATAATATGAAGAATCAGAGCAGAACTAGACATCCTAAATTAGTTCAGGTATACATGACAACTAACAGGAAAGGGAATGAAAGGTTAACATATAAAAAAGCTACTTACTGATTCCAAGTTACATTCAAAGCCAATGTTGAAGAAAAGGATATAATTACCTATCCTTTGAGGGGGGAGCCATTACCATCAATTAGCGGTATTGGTCGATAAATCAGGAAAATTAGGCGTAGAGTTTTTATTTTCTGAGAATTCTTCAATATCTCTTAGAAATAATGGATTCATATTTAATACATCAATATATTATAAAAGTAGATAAATTTAAAACAAGCACAACTTTAGTCTATATGACCTGATATTCACCAAATACCCCATGATGGTCATCGTATCATGATTGGCTGGACCTCACAACAATATGTATCTGATATGATCACAATTTCTTGAATCTTGACTAAAATCATTCTCCCAAAAAATATACAAGCAATCACACAACAATAGATACTATCAGGAGGATGTTGCCTTTCTGGGAGGCGACGACGCCCATGTGCATGTTCAGCAACTGCACCACCACAATCAGTTTCATACACCATTTCCCCATATGTAGAGTTCCTCTGAGTTATTTTGTTGTTGAGGTTTGTAGTGGTGGTGATGCCCATCACAAAGTGGCAGGGGAGACAAAGGACGTGGTATCTATTGATCGCGCCTGCAGTCTGCACTTTCAGTGTGGGAATAATGACTGCTTAGAACATAATAACAGAATGGATGACCTCACAAAGTAAAGTAGAAAAACCAGCTTACTTTCATATAATCTTCCATGTTCTTTTCCTATTGAGTAACCCTGACATAATAGAAAAAAAGAAAATGTATTATAACCAAATAAAGTAACATGTGGAAGACTGCATTCATCCCAGCAATTCACAACCTTGTGAAAATATTACAACCTTGTACCCGATCAATGGTCATTGTTCCCAGATAATTGGCTATTCTAGGCATCTCTGTTGACCAAATCTATTCTTTACATGATGATTTGTCACTTATTATACAAAGTCTTTGTGTTATCAGGAAAACACCACCAATTTCTTTGAAAAGCTTAGCAGAACCAAATGAACGGCTGATCACCTTAAAGTTTATCATTGGTTTAGTTCCTGCCTCAAGTCCTGCATAAAGACATGAAGTAAATATGTATTAATCAAAAGTAGTGTTGTTCGTACCAAAGCATATATTCAATGTACAATGGGAAAGGTCAGAAAGATAAATGACAATGTATACTAAAGGGTACATAAATTTTTAGAACATAAAAAAATACAATAAAATTATCAGATAATTGAAGAAAATAACATTGGAGAATCAATTCTACCTTCATCTATTAGTAGTGAGACTACTGGTACAAGCATTCCACCTTATGAGCTTCCAATAACATAAAATGGATTCGGCAGGAATTCAGGATACTCAAGAAACCACTGTATCAGAACATCATCAGATACAATTAATGTACAGCTCTTTGGGTTACTTATATATTAATACTTTCTGACCTTTAAAATAAATTCATATATATCTGCATTGATCTCAGGGTCATCAACTATGTAGTCATCTGAGTTATCAGCATATGAGAATCCAGTCCCAGCGGGTGCATCAACATAAATCAAGTTGGACACCTACAAAGTAAATTAAACTAAAAAGTTAAGTTTCAATCATAGATGCGACAGAGAGAGGCAATATCAGTATTGGAGAATGAAAGAACTAATCATGAACTACAATAAAATCTCCCTTAAGAACCATTAAAGAAAGGGTCACAAGAACAACAATCCAGTTAAATCATATTGGACACCAATGTAAATTAAACTAAAAAATAAGTTTCAACCGTACATGCAACAGAGAGAAAAGTTTCAAACCATACCTACAACAGAGAGAAAGGCAGAGAAAGTATTAATCATGAAATATGATAAAATTCCCTCAAGGAAAATTAAAGAAAGGGTCACAAGGACAACAATCCATCAAGGGAAAACAACAATAAGGAAATGGTATCTAAAATAATACATTTCAGAGCTAAGAGAATACCAATAAATAAAAGAATGTAAAGCCCTATAAATATATCTGATCCACACCCCTTCTGGTGATAACAGCTACGGGAACATCAGAATAGCAGGATGGATACCCAAACATTCTCAAACTATGTCATTAATAATTAAATTACTTAAACAATCTTGTGCAATCCCTGGATTTCAGAACAGCCACTTCTAATTTTGTTGCAATCATAAAGTACATCAGGGACACATCATTTCAAACGAGAGAAAAGACATCTTGAAAATCGTAGCTCATGGGATTTACATGATTCTTTGCCATGATATCAGGTTCGAATTGATACAAGAAGCTTAATTTGACAGAGTAACCTTTTTGAGGTGATCGTACTTTCATTGGCCACAGAAACAAGATGAGATTCATAGTAACTTCCAAGGAACTGAACATCTATAAAGCAATCCTATTTTCTCTGACATCCCATTGAGCTACTGCCTTTTTGCTCTGTAGGCATTGTGAAAGATCCAGCAACATAGCTCAAGATATCTCACCCTTTCAGAAAACATATATGGAGGATTGACAACAGATAATAATTAAGAGTGTAAACTACTTTGTCTTGTCAAGCTTGTGGGGGGCTGACAGCAATAAAAAGGGATCCCAATTGCCAAGCCATTACTCAAGAAGGCTAGTTATCGTAGCAAAAGATCACAAGATTACGACTATATGGGATCCATATATAATGACAGAGTTGAAAGAGAACAATAAACAAGCGTCAAAGTGGATTTAAGATAGCAATATTGAATTTTTTTATGTGTCAAAGTATCTGAATCTCAAAACAAAATATTCAAAGATTTCTCCTGAAAAAAACACCCAATCATAACAAAATTTAAAGATGGAGGCCAAGACCCACTCCGGCAGTTCCTTGTGCATGTGTGATTTAGAGAATGGTTAACCAATCGAAGGAACCCATAGAAAACCCAAACCAAGAGGGATAACAATCAAACTATATTTATGAATCAATTGAAACTGCAATTAATTATCGCCAAAAAGAAAATTTTAAGGGCATGGTACATTTTGAATTAAAAATTGAAAATGCCTACATCCTATGAGGCTTTGTGGTAATGAGGTATAACCAGGAAGCAATTTACAATGATCTTCTTTGCATACTGGTCCAAATGGTTAATTATGAGAGATATAACCTAAAGAATACCTACTAATTAAGATGCAAACAAGTAATGTTCAAATACAGACATGCCTATTATGATTACGTACCATAGGAAATGATTCCTTATATTTGATCAAATGTGCAAGCATGTTTATAGCACATTAACTCAATCAACACTAACTTGATATTCAAATCAAAGAGACTGAAATAATGTCTCTTGTTATTAAGTATTCACATTCTACAGGTTGATTCGCAAAGTCTTCCTTAGACGAATAGATAATAAATTGCCATGATTAAACCAGAAGTACTGCACATAGAAACCATTCAATTTAGTGCTACCTTACTCCAAGAATATGGATTCAGCTTGACCCTTGCCCCATTTATAAGGTAATCTTCATTGTCATCAACCTTGAAAGGGCCTGCAATCAGATGGAATCAGGAACTAGAAACATATCCAGTGGCTTCTGCAGTTTGAAGAGTATCTTTCTTCATAATGCCGTTTGAAGAGAATTTAAATGCAGCAAATATTAGCCTTCAGGTAAGTAACAGTCTTAAGAACAACAGCAGTTCAAATTCCATTTACTTTTGACACTAGTTCAATCAATGTGTAAGTGTACTAAAGTCAATACTACATACTTTTTCATTTCATAGTCAAGTCAATTTTGGTTCATTGCCGGAAAATGTGATTCCTTGGTATTTTCTCATTTGTTAATGTGGTATTTTCAGTTCAGATGACGATGAGTGCAGTTATCCAAACACTTTAAAGCTAGGAGATATCCTATAGTAGGGAGTTATGCTCTTTTTCAGATCGATTCACATCGACAGGCATTGTTACATGCCCAAACATGATTTTCTCTAATCTCTATAGCATCATGTAAGTGCTTTGAAATTTATTTACTCTTATTATCATAGAATTGAACCAGAGAAAAACTAAGCAAAAAAATAAAGGATTTGACACAAAACTAAGTTTTCTGGTTATTTGGAACAGAAATATGCATAGGCATTGATAATCTGTTTAATCAAAACAAAATGTTCTCATAATATGTATTGCAAAATTCAGTTTTAAGAGGTTTCCATAGTTGAGGTTAGCATTGTTTGGTTTACATTGACTAGTGTAATTCATTGTTTGAACAAAAATAAACATGTTTCTAGCTCATCTTCATCCATGTTATTGATTGAATTGATCATATTCATGTACTCTTTTAATAGATGACTCAAAGTAGAAATGATCTTGGTGCGTTTGCCCATGAGGGCCTTACGCTCCCTACCTATTTTCATGGGAGGAATCCCATGGCAGTATTTTTCACAAGAGAGAGAGAGAGAGCTTTCTAAATGCACCAAACCTATGTAATTTTCACCATGTTTTTTCTGCTCTCGAACCCCTTTATGTTGGGCGTCCTATCGATGGTCACCAATGAAAATATCCCAATAATTGGGTATATGATTTTAACAATATTAAATGACTTGATGCTAAGTCATAAACTTATTAACAAGAGATAACCTCACGTGAAGAGGTTGTGCGCTTTTCAAAAGAGATATCTACATGTGGTCCCTACATGAGGGACCACATGAGAAGATAAAAAGTTAAATAAAGTTGTCAAAAATTCCACCTAGAACATTATAAAATGCCTCATATTGGTCGTTGGGAGTACTCTATGGGTTGGTGGTTTAACCAAAACCTCTTCTTGCTGCATTAAGAAAACGTAAAGCCTTCTCTTAGAGAAATAAGAAGAGAGAGAAAGTTACTCACAAAAATACTTCTTTTAGAGAGAATAAGAAGAGAGAGAAAGTAACCCTTAAAGTTACCCCAAAAAAGACTTCTCTTAGAGTGAATACGAAGAGAGAGAAAGTAACCATTCTTCTTCTCTCTCTTAGAGAGAATAAGAAGAAAGAGAAAATAACCCTTCTTCTTAGAGAGAGAAGCTTGTTAGAGAGAAAATAAGAAACAGAGAAAGTAATCCACAAAAAGACTTCTCTTAGCGAGAATAAGAAGAGAGAGAAAGTAATCTTTCTTCTTAGAGAGAGAAGAAGAAGAGAGAGAAGTCTGTTAAAGAGAGAAATAAAGAATATTTTCTTTTAGATAGGGAAAACCTCCGGAAAAAAAAAAAAAGCCTCTGAGATAGAGAAGAACCTCAGAGAGGGAAAACCTAGAGAGAAAAAAACCATCAATAAGAAATCAGGGTGTCCAAGAAAGTTTGTTTCTTGAAAGAATATTGTAACCATTATTTTAATAGTCAATTTGTCTCTTTTTCCCATGAATTTAGCCTGAAAATAACTTTATTGCATGTTTCCCACTCACACACATCTTTTTGGTATATTTTATGTCCCATATCCGGGTTCCACTGCGCATATCGGCATTCGTACGAGAGAACTCAACTGGGTGAGCCCAACACCTAATATATAGAAAAATACCAAAGGAATCCAGTTAAGCATCCCCTTTAATACTCTTACCCAGAAATAATATACTCAAAGAAATACTCTTACCCAGAAATAAAATACTTAAAGAACGATAGTGGCATATTATTCACCGTTTGATATTCTCCCTCACAAGTTTCAATATTACACCCCCTTATTTTCCATCAACAAGCAAAGAAAGTGCAGCAAGCTTCCATCCATTTTCGCTGTTTGTTTCTAAACAATGTTTTGGCAGCCATAGAATAGAACACGCAAATGTTGTTTCAGTATAAAACATCTTTGGAATTGTGTGAAAATTTATTATCATCTCTAATTATAAAATTTAAAGCTTCAAAAGCAATGTAGAGCAAGCAAATCTATGAACAGTTGAAAATCTTGAAAACTGTTGCTCTAGATAATGCATATTATATGAGGTACCATTTCCAAAACTTGAATTTGGAGATCAAGATGATCGGATCTGAGGTCTTTCCGCATCGGAACAACTTCTTCTGATGAATTTTTGAGTTGTGCCTTAGTTTGATTGTTTAGGGCCTCAACTTTATACAAACCTTTTCCTTATATATAGCATATATTAGAAAACTTTCTTATACCTAAATAAGGCTCACCCTAGACCTGCCATTTATTCACTCTCAAACCAGCTTAGACCTTGTCATCATGAATTCAAGCCAATACTAAAATTAAATTTTTGGGTTTAGGCTGGCCGAGGCCTACCTTCCACCTTTTCGGGGTCAAAGGAGGCCAGTTAGCACCCTTACCCATTGGTGGCATTACGCTTCATCTATTGTTTTATGTCTACAAGTCTCGTATACAAGGGATTTAACAAGAAGTGTAACATTAAATAATCAAATTAAGGCGTAGCTCCAAACTTGTTATAAATTTTTAGGATGGCCCTAAAATCTATTTGCATTTCTAATTATAAAATTTTGAACTCCAAAATTAGTTTGATTCAAGTAGATATATAAATGCATGAAAATCTTGAAAATAGATAGTCTAGATAATGTGTTGCAAGATGTACTATTTTTCGGACTTGGAGTCTTTTTCTTTTTCCCTATCTATACATTTAGATATCAAGATGATCTATTAAATGGTTTTCCAATGTCAAACAGCATTTTCCAATGGATTCTTGAGCACTTTTGTATATATATTAAACCCTTGTTTAAACTATAGTGTATATATTGATCCAGCCCAAGAAGCCGAAGACATTCTCCAAATCGGCCAAAAAATCCAAATGCTTCCCCAGAAGATGATTCCTCCAAAGCAGATTAATGATATTGCTTTCTAGTATAATCAACAATATACACTAAAAAATCCATTGGAGAAAGCTATTTTGACATTGGAGAACTATCTAATTGATCATTTCAACATCAAGATGTATGGATATAAAAAAAAAAAAATGGTTTCAAGTTGCAAACAAGGTTTTGCTAAGGTACTCCTATACATAGAATATTTCTTTAATGTACTCACCATTTTTAGACACTTGATATCCACTTCACAAAGGAGTAGTTTTTTGTCTAGAGGTATTTTAGGTAACTAATCAGAGGTAAAGTAGAAGTTCTTTATGGAAAGAAAAATATTTATTAATTATAGTAGACAATGACATCATCCACATGATGTGTGATATCACCCATATAGAATATTAATTGCTTTTAAACCGCTCATAGAGTGCAACCAATTTCTTAAAGAAATATCTATTCTACTACTCTAAATGATGATAAACACCAGGTTTCAAAAACATTTTACATTACAAAGCAATGATATTGAGTATCCAAATAATGTCGAGTACATTAAAAAAATATTGTATATATAGGAGTACCCTAATAAAACCGAGACATGGGTTTTGGTAATTAGAGCTATATACACTATAAACAATGCTCATTAAAGTGATAATGGTTATAGCGCTTGAACCTTCCGGTGAGGTTGCCAACTTATTTTTAAATTGAGAAACTTATATAAATATTTTATTTTAAACATAAAAATTAAGGGAAAGAATTGAACTTCATTTCTACCGTCTTTCACTCGAACCAAAACCTCTACCCCTGCACTATCAATTCTATAGCCTTTCACTCTAACCAATACAACATTTCAACTCAATCATATTATATACATCACATATTACAATTTCCATTCTCTTTTTCTTTTTTTTTAATTTGGTTGGATCACCAGTTTTGCCGATTTGAGCGGAATCGGTGGCGAAGGATCCACCACACCAATCTGATTTTTAGAACACTGATAAGAACCATTTTCCAAGGCTGTTGCTTTTCGATAGAATGTCTTAATTACATATCCCATTGCCTTTGCAACTTCTATCTTCATCGTCGTCGTTGTCAAAGCCTTTTCCCAACTAATCACGGATGGTTACATGAGTCCTGGTTTGTCATTCTGCTCTATTAAGGATCATGCCCTCGGTGAGATCATAAGTTATCATATCTTTTCTCACTACTTCCAACCATATTCTTTTGGGCATATCCCTTTCTTTTTTTTTAACGTTCCAATTGAACTAACTCGCATCTCCTAATAGGTGTTGTACTAGATCTGCACTGCATATGACCAGCCCACCTAACTCTACTATCTCTCATCTTATCCTCTATTGGTGTCATACCTAAAATTTTTATAATATATTCATTTCGAACTCTATCCCTTCTTATCTTGTCACCCATCCATCTCAAGATCCTCATCTCCGCTACTCATTCTATAGGTAAATTATGTTTTGACTGCCCGACATTCCAGCCCATAGAGCTAAGTTGGTCTTATAGCTGTCCTATAGAACTTGCTTCTCAGCTTCATTGGTATGCAGCAATCACATAAAATTCAGCTTGCACATCTCCACTTTTCTCACCCAGCTCTAATTCTGTGTGTCATCTTCCTCAATCTCTTCATTTTTCTGGATTATCAACCTAAGATATCGAAAATATATTCTTTTCGGCAATTCATGGCTTGTCAATCTTAACAACTTCCTTGTCTCTACTCCTATTATTACTAAACTTGCATTCCATTTACTCTATCTTAGTCCGGCTAATTTTTAAACCTTTAGATTCTAAAGCATCCATCCAAAGTTGTAACTTTATATTGACGTTGTTTTGAATATCATCGAACAAAACTATGTCAGTTGTGAACAACATGCACAATGGTACCTCATCTTGTGGGTGCCTAGTTAAGCAGTCCATAACTAAGACAAAGAGTTATTTACTCATTGCTGACCACTGATGTAGACCTATTGTCACTGAAAACTCACACATCTCTCCACTAGTTATTCGTACACTAGTTAGCCCTGCATCATACATATCTCTCACTAAGTCGATGTAGTATCTAGAGCCTCCTTTATTTTTCAACAACCACCAAATCAAATATCGAGGTACTTTATCATAAGATTTCTCTAGATCAATAAAGACCATGTGGAGGCATTTAGCCTTCGCCCTAAACTACTCAATCAGTTGCCTAAGTAGGAAAATAGCCTCAGTTGTTCACCGTCCCTGACGCTAGTTTCATATCTTAATCGTTGCTCAATCATTCTCTACCAGAGCTTCATAGTGTGGCTCATAAGTTTAATTCCTCGATATTTCGCACAATTTTATATGTCTCCTTTGTTCTTGTAAATAGGTACCTGAACAATTCGGTATTTTTCCTCCATTCGTCAAACATTTTCTTTGTTCTCAATACCTTGTTGAATAGCTTGGTCAGCCAATCAATACCAACCTCCCCCATGTACTTCTAAACCTCTATCGAGATACCATCTGGTTCTAAAGCATTTCCTTAAGCTTCTTTCACTTCTGATATCCTTATCATTGACTAAACTCAAAGTTCAAAAAATAATTCCTCAACTTCGTGACACACCCCACGCCATCCAATTTGATATCTAATAGTTAAGAGTAATTATGAACTCCTTGTAACAAAAATAAATGGTCTTGTATTATACAATCCTTTTATTGTAAGAATGATGGAAAAAGTATATAAACAATGGAATATGGAAAAATCGATAAATAAATTGAAACAATTCAGAAAATCTAAAAAAAAGAAAATAAGAATAGAAAAATAAGGCAAATAATTAGAAAAATCCACAAATCATTGGAAAAACATCAAAAATTATATTTATTGTAAGCTAATGAACAATTACTAACTAACATAAAAGTGTATTTTGCTACCAACCCAGTAAGTACACAACTGCATTGAGTCCAGAACAACCAGGACCACCATTAAGCCAGATTGCAACTGGATCATTCTCAGTATCTCGCTCTGAAGTAGCAAAATAGTAATACAAATGCCTTTTATTAACTTGATTCCCCACAGTTATATACGTGCTAGAACAAAAAAATCAGAATGCAAGCTAGGCAACTTGTTCTCAATGAAATCATCAATGACAAATCAAGTAAATGAGAAGTAACATTAGACCAGGGAAATCATAAAATTATTTTTTTACATAAAACTAGTGCAATGAGGAATATGATAAAATGTGTAATCCTTTATTAAAAATTCATAGCAATTGCAACAAGAAGTGCCACCTTCCACATGAAGAGCTACTTTGTGTTTAAAATTCACAAGCAACTATTTGAGAAACTATTCTGAGCTTTAGGTTAGCCATCCTTTGAGGTATTTGAATCCCTTCTCCTAAGTCCTAACATTTGTATTCATGCATAAGGAAAAATTATGGATTTCATTTAGAATAATTTACGTATGACCATGAAAACAAATCTGAAAAAATACAAAATGAGTTTTTTTTTTCCTGAAAATTACATGCAATTACGGTCCTCTCTTGGCTTTTTTATTTTTGTTATTTTTGTCATTTGGTCTGATATTAGCAACATTGGTCTGGTTTCAATTTTTTTTTAGGTTTGTTTTTGTGCCTGTATGTAAATTACTCTTTCATTTATGGGATAATCTATAATTCACAATACTTCAAATTACAAATGGTGAAGTTAGAGTGAGTTGTGATGGATGAATTTACTAAATATGAGGTGTATTTTTTTCAAAAAAAAAAAATTTACTTTTTATGATATCTCGTTCATTCAGTAAGGGTGTTTGTGTAAATATCACTTAAAGACAAAAACCTAATTTTTTTTCACAACTATAATGTTCAAGCCGAGAGGATTGATGTAAAAGATTTACGATTCTTGAATTGCAATATTCGATGAGTTACAAGGTAAGGCTTTACTTATTTTGATAGGGCTGCAGCCC
>NW_006497735.1:2312303-2331692 GCF_000471905.2 Amborella trichopoda
ACCTAAGCTGATATCAGAGGCGTCACATTCTATAATTTTGAACGCCGTAGGATGAGGAAGAGAAAGACAAACAAGAGCTTTTACCTTTTGTTTGATTATTTGTACTGCTCGAGTATGGATATTTGTCCATGGTGGAGGATTCTTTTTGAGTCTATCATATAAAGGTTTAGAATCTATAGCAAGATTAGGATAAAAATCACTAACATAATTTAAACATCCTAAGAATCTTTGAAGGTTTTTCTTATCAAGTATTTGATCAGGAAATTTATCAGCAAATTGAATTGATCTATCAATGGGAATAATTGTGCCATGGTGGATCATATGTCCTAGGAACCTAATATTCGTTTTGAATAAATTAATCTTTTTGGCTGATACAACTAACCCAGCATTTTGGACTGCATTAATAAAAGTATGAAGATGCTTAAAATGTTGCTCTATAGATTCAGAGAAGATTAAAACATCATCAATATAAACTATCATGAAATGATGATAAGCATTGAAGACATCATTCATTATTTTCTGAAATTCGGATGGAGCATTTTTTAAACCGAAGGGCATGACATTCCATTCGTATTGGCCAAATGGAACATTAAAAGCTGTTCTATATTTATCTTGTTCTTGAATCTGTATTTGCCGGGCAACACTGACAGCAACGACGAATCACCTTTGTCCCTTGCATTACAACTGTTCAACGAAAATAGAAATAATAATATTTCACTTTCACCTATAATGGGTTCTCGTAGCACTTCTCGCCACGATAAACGCCCAATGACCAATATAATACCATTCGAAGGAGAACCTTTGCCTTTGGCAATCCGTTCCCCTTCACACTCTCCTATGCATCAAATAACCTATCCCGAAGCACATGCTTCAAATCCCATCTATTCTCCAGCTCAGTCTAAATCTGCTTCAAAGACAAATGTACCAAAATCCTCATATATTGAACGAGCTTACCTCATGGACATTACTATTGATGAACAACACATCAATACAGACCCAATAAAACTTGCTCCATTATACCTGCTCAATCACCTAAATCCAACCAATGGTGTAAAAACCAAAGAGTACTATGAAGCCATCCTTATGGAAATGGGATCCATTTCCGTTGTCCATTATTACTAGCAAAACACCAGAGTCATTGCGTACTCAAAGGTTCAAATCAAAAAACTACTTTCCTATGATGAGTGGGGTTGTAATCCCGTGCAAGGAAAAAAATTAGCACAACCCAGATTTCTCTTATAAATACTATAAGTATGCCAAATATATTGAAGCCTGACATAAGTTCTTTTACTACCAAAATCCAAATAACACACACAGCTGGTACATACAGTTCCGGCTACCTATTTTTGAAAGATTCCCCACATGGTTCAAAAACTGGTTCTTAGTGTGGGGCTCAACATCTTCAATCTTACCTCCTGCTTTCAAAACAGTGCAGGAACAATTCGTGGAATACAATAATATTGATAATACCATTGATGTTCACCTCTATTTCATGGCTTTGTATCAAATCCCATGGATCATGAAATGGGATTATACAATTTCAGTTAATACTACTGCTGATTATACTTATATTCCTCGATTGGGAAAAACTATCTCTGTAAAATGGTGAGACATATTCAATATGGATCCCACAACAATCACACCCAAAAGAATACCTCAGCAAACACTTATATACCAGCCAAGCCCAAATACTGCCAACACCTCTTTTGATTTCCCAACCTATTTGAGAAATATGCTCCAATCCAACCCCAATGCCTCAAAAGAAGCCTTAGAGCAACAAATGAAAGAAATATTTGCTGAAGCCGGAAGAAAACCAGTTTCTTCTGAAGAGACTGTACAATCTTCACCGTTACACACCAATCAGTACTTGCACCTTCCTGTAGCAGATCCGGATGACGAAACAGATCCAGAAGAAGATGATCCGGATGAATTTAGCCAGAGACTTTGACGAATAGCCATTCGTAACACTATCACTATCATCAGCAACAGAATATGCCAAAGGATCCTCGATACTATCATCAAATAAAGAAGAAATACCCTCACCGACATATACGCCAAAAGAAGATGCTCTCACCGGCATATAAGCCAAAAGAAGATGCCCTCACCGACACAAACGCCAAAAGAAGATGCCATCACTTACAGATAGTCCAAAAAAGTTACTGTAGCCACTTGCAAAGCACTATAGCCATAATCACTAAGCGACAAAGAGAAACACTGTACACAGATGCTTTTTCCTTTTTTGTTTTTGTCTTTTGTCCTTTGGTCCCATTTTCTGTCGTATCACCTTTTGGGCCTTTGTCTTCTTCCTTTTTCTTTGCTTCCTCATGAAGCAATCTCCCTTATAAAAGGGAGCCTCTTCCCTTTCATTTGGCAGAGGTCATCCAAGCCTGAGAAGTAGGTCGCTCACTCTCTCCTCTCTGCTCCGCTCTCTCTGTCTACTTTCTCCGTTGCTTCACTCTACTTTTCTCTCTCTCTCTCTTCCCCGATGAAACAATAGATCAATATCAACAATCAAGAGCTATCCTGACCTTCATAGCTCCATACTCACATACCAGGTTTTATCCCACTTCTCTATTTTTTAATTTGTGACTGCAATATAAACTTTCTTCCTTCATATTGTCCGCAACACTGGAAACTCTTTTCCTGTTACTGCATCTGTAAACAGTAAGTCTACTATTTTAAACATTTCTTTAGATTGTTTCTTGGTTTATTTGTAATAGTAACAGTATGCCATAGTTTGTAATAGTTTGTAATCATATACGTTGATTAATACAGTGTGAAGTTTAGTAATTTGCCTCAGATGTTTTAGATATTTAGCATGCAGTTTAAAATCATATTTAGTGTAAAAATTGGAGATTTTAATTATGCTCAATGGTTTGTTATTGATATATCGATTATACGCCTCCTTTGCATAATCCTCTTCATTCTAAATTATTATAAAATCCTGCAAGACCTTATTAAATATAATAGTCTCATATTTACATATCTACTCTAGAGTTACTCTAGATCCATAATCACTACCTTATACTCTAAATGTTATATAAATAGGATCGGACTGTAGATCCTGGGCGTTTTGGTATCAAAGCCATACAGTAGAACTGTCCAAACAGTGGAACAGTGTAAACAGTTGAACTATAACAAACAGCAATACTGTTCCTAAACAGTAAACTGTAAGAGGTAAAAGTTACATTTTTACTAACGAAACCGAATTAAATTTACATCCAAGAAAGTTGGTCCGAGAGTTAAGACAAGAGACAAAAGGACAAGTTTAGGCAAAGTACCCGCCAAGGCCAGGAAGAGCCGCTTAGGGGAACACGCTGGACCCTTGATCGTCCAGATTGTCATTATCCGCAACCTACAGATGGCAAATTTAATTAGGAATCTTATAGGTAAGAATGCAACTTCATCTCAAACACTCAGAGTTAAAAATAAGGAACAAATCATAATAAATGACATTGAAGATCACATTCAAGATTGGAATATTCCTAAGGTATCAATAACAGATATTTATCCTAAAGGATCATTTAAATTTAAAATGGGTTATGCTATAAAGACAGTAGAAGAAAGCTTGTCTGTTATACAGAATCAGGAAGACTTTCAACTACTATCAAAAAAAGTTATTGATAAACATAAGGAAAATCAGTACAAATATTTACACATTGGCCTTATTCAAATAGCCATTAAACCTTTAACCCGATTAGGGTTAAACACCTCAGTGCTTGTATGCCTAAGAGATACAAGACACAATAATTTTACTGATTCACTCCTAGGCATGGTTGAATCCAGCCTGTGTAGTGGACCAATATATTTTAACTGTTTTCCAAATTTTGCAGTTTCTTTAACTGACCCAAATATATTAAATATACTATCTATCAATCTGAAAACCCATGGATTCAATATGATACATGGTTCCCAAAATTTAGCCATAGTATACAGAATATATTATAAAGTAATGAATACCCTTTGTCCTAATATTATGAGAATGGATAAAAAAGATCAAACCATATTATTCCAAACAAATATGGAAAAATCCCATACTATTGTACCTAAAACAATCAAATGGTCAGATATTGTTTTACCACAGTCTTGGGCATTGCAACATGCAAATCAACCCCAAGAAGTACCAAGTCATAATATTCCAAATCAAATTATTGAACATCCAGATGGGAATATTGAAATAAAATTCCAACAAATACAGGATGACATAAATATAAACAGGAAAAGAAATAAAAAACCAATAATACCAAGTAGAAAATCTTGTTCTACTACTCCTGATGTCATTATACTTCCTCCTCCTTCTCAATCTTCTTCTTCTCAAACAATACCTTATTCAGATTTACAATTCCAAGGAATACGAAGAACAGCTGACCATGTTGTTCTCCCTACCTATACTCCTGAGCCAAGTATAGAAGAATTTCAAATATTGACCTTACAAATAGAGGATTATATAGAAGATAATAATGCTTTTGATATATATACTCATGAATATACTAATGAATATTTAGCAGCCAAATTAGAAAAAAAGAGGAAGAAAATCAAGACTAAATATATTAAGCAAGATTATATTTCAAATGAAAATAAACATATTAGAGAATGGTATCTTACAACAGTACCATTAAAATTAAGAAAATTATTACAAGCAAAATATAATAAATTTCTCAAAAAAGAAAGAGAAACAAAAGGATATTTTATATGGCTAAAAGAAAAATATCAAGATAAGATGAATATTCCTTCATTTGATAGTCTTCAAACTTTGGAAGAAAAAACTTATATGAGCACAGATGGAACTACTACTGCTAGTACACATCGTCCTGAAAAGAGTATAATACTTAAAGGAGTCACTCCATCTAATAAAGGAGAACCACCTCAATCTTTATATGATATTATTGCTACTCCATATAAAGTCTTACCCAAAGAACTTGGTAAAAAACAAGAGTTAATACCTCATATTGTGGAACAAAATAATTGTACAAATTTGTATATGCAATCTTTAGGAAAACAGGTGGAAAGAATAGAAAGACTAGTGTCAGAGGAAAAAATAACTCCTTCCCCTCCTAAAGCAGTTTTGTTCAAACCACCTCCAGAGTTAAATAAAAATAAATTTCATATTGGAGACAATAATAAATCCCTAATGGATCAATTAATAGCCAAACTAGCTCAGCTAGATATTAAAGGAATACCATCTCCCAAACTTACTATTCCTACAACAAATATACCTAGTCCAATACCGGAATCTTCAGATAAAGGCAAAGCTAAAATTCCAGAGCATGAAACAATGATGCTCCAAGAAGAACCAATAATAGAAGATACTATCCAAAATCAAGAACATGCATTTATGGATACCACTCCTATTAATATAATTGATAATATGAATAGAATAGCTTATGGAAAAAATTGGAAACCAATTACTGCCCTTCCATATCATAAAAGACCTACACCTGTTGACATCCAACTTGAAGAGGATGCTATACAACAAGTAGTATCATACTCAGGAAGATCAATAGTCAATTGGACAATAGATGGTTTATCTGAATTAAAAATTTTAGATGTCATGAGACATATGACAATGTTTGCCTCTGCAAATAAAATGGCAGACAACCCAAATCAAGAGGTTGCAAAAACAATAGTTAATGGATTTACTGGATGGTTAAGATGATGGTGGGATTTTTATGTTGATGATGAAACAAAACATAGGATCCTCAACAATACTAGACAATGGACCGCCAGAAACGAACAAAATCAAGAAATAATCTATACGGAAAGTGATGCCGTCAACACTTTAATATATACCATTACACTTCACTTTGTAGGCAGTACAACACTGTTAGCAGCAAGATCAGATGATCTTCTTTCCAATCTTCGCTGTCATACATTATCTCATTATAAATGGTATAAAGATGTATTTTTCTCACGATTATTAATACGAGAAGACTGTCAACTAGACAACTGGAAAGAAAAATTCATAGCTGGAGTACCATATTTAGTTGCTGAAAAGGTTAAGGAAAGACTTAGGAAAAAACATAATGGAATCATTATATACTCATCTTATACACTTGGAGAACTCTCCGCAGAAATATGTGCTGAAGGATTAGCCTTATGCACAGATATGAAACTTAAAAAACAATTGGATAAACAACAAATCACAAAGCGTAAAGAACTTGGTGATTTTTGTGAACAATTTGGATATTATCTTGATAGAAAAAATATGCCTGAAAAACTCTATAAGAAAAAGAAAAAATATAAACAAAACAAGAATAAATCCAAATCTACTAAAGACCATAAACAATACAAAAAATCTAAACGAAAATTGATCAATAAATTTTCTCCCCACACAAAACATAAAAGAAAACTTCCAGTATGTTATAAGTGTGGTAAAGTTGGTCATTATAAACATCAATGTAAATTAAAAAAGAAAATAGAGTCATTACAGTTAGATGATACAATTAAAACAAAATTATATAATATAATCAATTATGATTCTACATCTTCAGATACTTCCTCCAGTTCTTATATTGAAAATATACAAGATGATGATCTGTTATGGACAGACTCATCTGATTCTTATACTTCAACAGAGTCAGAATCATCAAATCCAATGAAAGATAATGATTGCAGCTGTCCCATACTTCACATAACCTTCATACACTTACCCAAGAAGATAATTTCATCTTAGACATTATTGAAAAAATTACTGATCCAGATGAAAAAAGGTCTGTCATTACTCAATTTATTTTTATAACTAAGAATAAAGCAAAAACAACTCCCATCAATAAATCTCCCGATGAATACAATTTTGCTGCAATAATGAAGAGAGTAAGTGAACAACATACTTCTCAACAAAAGGAACCTTCAATTTTTGATTTAAAACAAGAAATCAAAGAAATTAAGAAAGAAGTATCTCAATTAAAAAATAGAATAAAAATTTTAGAATTACAACAGCAATCTCCACAAGATACGGATGCGGATGAAATAGATTTTGATCAAATCATAATGGAAGAACCAGAAGAAATTCCAGAATCATCAGAAAAGAAACCTTATCTGGTAACTCTCCCTTCAGTGAATTTAATAGATAAAATACTAATTCAAAAATGGTTTGTCTAAGTCAAAATTATAGTTGCAAAAGATTATAGTTTTGAAACATCAGCCTTAATAGAGTCAGGCGCTGACCTGAATTGCATCAATGAAGGTCTAGTACCTTCAAAATATTTTGATAAGACAACTCAAATATTAAATACAGCAGATGGAAGTAGATTGTTTATAAATTATAAATTATCAAATGCTTCTGTTTGTAATAATCAACAATGTATTAATATACCTTTTATTATGGTTAAGGGATTAAGCCAAGCGGTTATACTCGGAGTCCCATTCCTTACCCTATTATATCTTTTAACCATAGATCAAACAGGAATATCTTCTAATTATCAAAATGCACCAATACACTTTGACTTTATACATAAACCCAAATTAAAAGAAATAAATAATGTCAAAAGTCAATTACAAAATAAAGAAAAATTTCTTTGTACATTAAAACAAGAAATTAAATATACGTATATAGAAGAAAAAATAACCAATCCTTTGGTTCAACAAAAAATACAAGATACCAAAACGCCCAGGATCTATAGTCCGATCCTATAACATTTAGAGTATAAGGTAGTGATTATGGATCTAGAGTAACTCTAAAGTAGATATGTAAATATGAGACTATTATATTTAATAAGGTCTTGCAGGATTTTATAATAATTTAGAATGAAGAGGATTATGCAAAGGAGGGGTATAATCGATATATCAATAACAAACCATTGAGCATAATTAAAATCTCCAATTTTTACACTAAATAAGATTTTAAATTGCATGCTAAATATCTAAAACATCTGAGGCAAATTACTAAACTTCACACTGTATTAATCAACGTATATGATTACCAACTGTTACAAACTATGACATACTGTTACTATTACAAATCAACCAAGAAACAAGCTAAAGAAATGTTTAAAATAGTAGACTTACTGTTTACAGATGCAGTAACTGGAAAAGAGTTTCCAGTGTTGCGGACAATATGAAGGAAGAGAGTTTATATTGCAGTCACACATTAAAAAATAGAGAAGAGGGATAAAACCTGGTATGTGAGTATGGAGCTATGAAGGTCAGGATAGCTCTTGATTGTTGATATTGATCTATTGTTTCTTCGGGGAAGAAAGAGAGAGAAAAGTAGAGTGAAGCAACGGAGGAAGAAGAGAGAGAGAGCGGAGCAGAGAGGAGCAGAGAGGAGGGAGTGAGCGACATGCTTCTCAGGCTTGGATGACATCTGCCAAATGAAAGGGAAGAGGCTCCCTTTTATAAGGGAGATTGCTTCATGAGGAAGCAAAGAAAAAGGAAGAAGACAAAGGCCCAAAAGGTGATACGACAGAAAATGGGACCAAAGGACAAAAGACAAAAACAAAAAAGGAAAAAGCATCTGTGTACAGTGTTTCTCTTTGTCGCTTAGTGATTATGGCTACAGTGCTTTGCAAGTGGCTACAGTAACTTTTTTGGACTATCTATAAGTGATGGCATCTTCTTTTGGCGTTTGTGTCGGTGAGGGCATCTTCTTTTGGCTTATATGTCGGTGAGAGCATCTTCTTTTGGAGTATATGTCGGTGAGGGTATTTCTTCTTTATTTGATGATAGTATCGAGGATCCTTTGGCATATTCTGTTGCTGATGATAGTGATAGTGCTACGAATGACTATTCGTCAAGGTCTCTGGCTAAATTCATCCGGATCATCTTCTTCTGGATCTGTTTCGTCATCCGGATCTGCTACAGGAAGGTGCAAGTACTGATTGGTGTGTAACGGTGAAGATTGTACAGTCTCTTCAGAAGAAACGTGTTTTCTTCCGGCTTCAGCAAATATTTCTTTCATTTGTTGCTCTAAGGCTTCTTTTGAGGCATTGGGGTTGGACTGGAGCATATTTCTCAAATAGGTTGGGAAATCAAAAGAGGTGTTGACAATATTTGGGCTTGGCTAGTATATAGGTGTTTATTGAGGTATTCTTTTGAGTGTGATTGTTGTGGGATTCATATTGAATATGTCCCACCATTTTACAGAGATAGTTTTTCCCAATCGGAGAATATAAGTATAATCAGCAGTAGTATTAACTGAAATTGTATAATCCCATTTCATGATCCATGGGATTTGATACAAAGCCATGAAATAGAGGTGAACATCAATGGTATTATCAATATTATTGTATTCCACGAACTGCACTGTTTTGAAAGCAAGAGGTAAGATTGAAGATGTTGAGCCCCACACTAAGAACCAGTTTTTGAACCATGTGGGGAATCTTTCAAAAATAGGTAGCCGGAACTGTATGTACCAGCTGTGTGTGTTATTTGGATTTTAGTAGTAAAAGAACTTATGCCAGGCTTCAATATATTCGGCATACTTATAGTATTTATAAGAGAAATATGGGTTGTGCAATTTCTTTCCTTGCACGGGATTACAACCCCACTCATCATAGGAAAGTAGTTTTTTGATTTGAACCTTTGAGTACGCAATGACTGGTGTTTTGCTGGTAATAATGGACAACGGAAATGGATCCCGTTTCCATAAGGATGGCTTCATAGTACTCTCTGGTTTTTACACCATTGGTTGGATTTAGGTGATGGAGCAGGTATAATGGAGCAAGTTTTATTGGGTCTGTATTGATGTGTTGTTCATCAATAGTAATGTTCATGAGGTAAGCTCGTTCAATATATGAGGATCTGGGTACATTTGTCTTTGAAGCAAATTTAGACTGAGCTGGAGAATATATGGGATTTGAAGCATGTGCTTCGGGATAGGTTATTTGATGCATAGGAGAGTGTGAAGGGGAACAGATTGCCAAAGGCGAAGGTTCTTCTTCGAATGGTATTAAATTGGTCATTGGGCGTTTATCGTGGCGAGAAGTGCTACGAGAACCCATTATAGGTGAAAGTGAAATATTATTATTTCTATTTTCGTTGAACAGTTGTAATGCAAGGGACAAAGGTGATTCGTCGTTGCTGTCAGTGTTGCCCCCCCTGAAAAAATTCACGGGTTAAAAAGTCAGGTAAGGAATTGGAGGACCCGGGAAGGTGTTCGATGGTAAAATCAAAGGCGGACAGTATAGCCTGCCAGCGAGCAAATATTTGTTTGGAAACTAAATTTTGTTCAATACCTTCAAAATATTTTGATAAGACAACTCAACTATTAAATACAGCAGATGGAAGTAGATTGTTTATAAATTATAAATAATATTTCACTTTCACCTATAATGGGTTCTCGTAGCACTTCTCGCCACGATAAACGCCCAATGACCAATATAATACCATTCGAAGGAGAACCTTCGCCTTTGGCAATCAGTTCCCCTTCACACTCTCCTATGCATCAAATAACCTATCCCGAAGCACATGCTTCAAATCCCATATATTCTCCAGCTCAGTCTAAATCTGCATCAAAGGGTTCTAAAATTTTTATTCTATTTTTTAATTGAGATACTTCTTTCTTAATTTCTTTGATTTCTTGTTTTAAATCAGAAATTGAAGGTTCCGTTTGTTGAGAAATATGTTGTTCACTTACTCTCTTCATTATTGCAGCAAAATTGTATTCATCAGGAGATTTATTGATGAGAGGTGTTTTTGCTTTATTTTTAGTTATAGAAATAAATTGAGTAATGACAGACCTTTTTTCATCTGGATCAGTAATTTTTTCAATAGTGTCTAAGATGAAATTATCTTCTTGGATAAGTGTATGAAGTTTATGTGAAGGTATGGGACAGCTGCAATCATTATCTTTCATTGTATTTGATGATTCTGACTCTGTTGAAGTATAAGAATCAGATGAGTCTGTCCATAACAGATCATCATCTTGTATATTTTCTGTATAAGAACTGGAGGAAGTATCTGAAGATGTAGAATCATAATTGATTATATTATATAATTTTGTTTTAATTGTATCATCTAACTGTAATGACTCTATTTTCTTTTTTAATTTACATTGATGTTTATAATGACCAACTTTACCACACTTATAACATACTGGAAGTTTTCTTTTATGTTTTGGGTGGGGAGAAAATTTATTGATCAATTTTCGTTTAAATTTTTTGTATTCTTTATGGTCTTTAGTTGATTTGGATTTATTCTTGTCATGTTTATATTTTTTCTTTTTCCTATAGAGTTTTTCAGGCATATTTTTTCTATCAAGATAATATCCAAATTGTTCAAAAAAATCACCAAGTTCTTTACGCTTTGTGATTTGTTGTTTATCCAATTGTTTTTTAAGTTTCATATCTGTGCATAAGGCTAATCCTTCAGCACATATTTCTGCGGAGAGTTCTCCAAGTGTATAAGATGAGTATATAATATAAGATGAGTATATAATGATTCCATTATATTTTTTCCTAAGTCTTTCCTTAACCTTTTCAGCAAATAAATATGGTAGTCCGGCTATGAATTTTTCTTTCCAGTGGTCTAGTTGATAGTCTTCTCGTATTAATAATCGTGAGAAAAATACATCTTTATACCATTTATAAGGAGATAATGTAGGACAGCGAAGATTGGAAAGAAGATCCTCTGATCTTGCTGCTACCAGTGCTGTACTGCCTACAATGTGAAGTGTAATGGTATATATTAAAGTGTTGACGGCATCACTTTCCGTATATATTATTTCTTGATTTTGTTCGTTTCTGGCGGTCCATTGTCTAGTATTGTTGAGGATCCTATGTTTTGTTTCATCATCAACATAAAAATCCCACCATCCTCTTAACCATCTAGTAAATCCATTAACTATTGCTTTTGCAACCTCTTGATCTGGGTTGCCTGCCATTTTATTTGTAGAGGCAAACATTGTCATATGTCTCATGACATCTAAAATTTTTAATTCAGATAAACCATCTATTGTCCAATTGACTATTGATCTTCCTGAGTATGATACTACTTGTTGTATATCATCCTCTTCAAGTTGGATGTCAACAGGTGTAGGTCTTTTATGATATGGAAGGGCAGTAATTGGTTTCCAATTTTTTCCATAAGCTATTCTATTCATATTATCAGTTATAAATAAAAAAGTTAGTAAGACCAAGCTCCTCACCATGGAGCTGTGCAGCTTTTTATGTTAATAAAAATGCTGAAAAAGAAAGAGGAGTTCCTCGCCTAGTTATCAATTATAAACCTCTTAATAAAGTATTAAGATGGATTAGATACCCTATCCCTAATAAAAAAGATCTATTAGATAGAATAGCTAATGCTTATATTTTCTCTAAATTTGATATGAAATCTGGATATTGGCAAATACAGATTCAAGAACAAGATAAATATAAAACAGCTTTGAATGTTCCATTTGGCCAATATGAATGGAATGTCGTGCCCTTCGGTTTAAAAAATGCTCCATCCGAATTTCAGAAAATAATGAATGATGTCTTCAATGCTTATCATCATTTCATGATAGTTTATATTGATGATGTTTTAATCTTCTCTGAATCTATAGAGCAACATTTTAAGCATCTTCATACTTTTATCAATGCAGTCCAATATGCTGGGTTAGTTGTATCAGCCAAAAAGATTAATTTATTCAAAACGAATATTAGGTTCCTAGGATTCATGATCCACCATGGCACAATTATTCCCATTGATAGATCAATTCAATTTGCTGATAACTTTCCTGATCAAATACTTGATAAGAAAAACCTTCAAAGATTCTTAGGATGTTTAAATTATGTTAGTGATTTTTATCCTAATCTTACTTTCTGTGTGGGATTCCAAGCTTTAGAAGTATACCGGAGTAATTGTTCATTGTTCTCAATTCTTTGTTTGAGAATACCACCCAAGCCGATATCAGAGGCGTCACATTCTATAATTTTGAACGCCGTAGGATGAAGAAGAGAAAGACAAACAAGAGCTTTTACCTTTTGTTTGATTATTTGTACTGCTCGAGTATGGATATTTGTCCATGGTCTTGGTTGATTTGTAATAGTAACAGTATGTCATAGTTTGTAACAGTTTGTAATCATATACGTTGATTAATACAGTGTGAAGTTTAGTAATTTGCCTCAGATGTTTTAGATATTTAGCATGCAGTTTAAAATCTTATTTAGTGTAAAAATTGGAGATTTTAATTATGCTCAATGGTTTGTTATTGATATATCGATTATACCCCTCCTTTGCATAATCCTCTTCATTCTAAATTATTATAAAATCCTGCAAGACCTTATTAAATATAATAGTCTCATATTTACATATCTACTCTAGAGTTACTCTAGATCCATAATAACTACCTTATACTCTAAATGTTATATAAATGGGATCGGACTGTAGATTCTGGGCGTTTTGGTATCAGAGCCATACAGTAGAACTGTCCAAACAGTGGAACTGTGTAAACAGTTAAACTGTAACAAACAGTAATACTGTTCCTAAACAGTAAACTGTAAGAGGTAAAAGTTACATTTTTACTAACGAAATCGAATTAAATTTACATCCAAGAAAGTTGGTCCGAGAGTTAAGACAAGAGACGAAAGGACAAGTCTAGGCAAAGTACCCGCCAAGGCCAGGAAGAGCCGCTTAGGGGAACACGCTGGACCCTTGATCGTCCAGATTGTCATTATCCACAACCTACAGATGGCAAATTTAATTAGGAATCTTACAGGTAAGAATGCATCTTCATCTCAAACACTCAGAATTAAAAATAAGGAACAAATCATAATAAATGACATTGAAGATCACATTCAGGATTGGAATATTCCCAAGGTACCAATAACAGATATTTATCATAAAAGATCATTTAAATTTAAAATGGGTTATGCTATAAAGACAGTAGAAGAAAGCTTGTCTGTTACACAGAATCAAGAAGACTTTCAACTGCTATCCAAAAAAGTTATTGATAAAGATAAGGAAAATCAGTACAAATATTCTATAATTTTGACTTGGACAAACCATTTTTGAATTAGTATTTTATCTATTAAATTCACTGAAGGGAGAGTTACCAGATAAGGTTTCTTTTCTGATGATTCTGGAATCTCTTCTGGTTCTTCCATTATGATTTGATCAAAATCTATTTCATCCGTATCCGTATCTTGTGGAGATTGCTGTTGTAATTCTAAAATTTTTATTCTATTTTTTAATTGAGATACTGCTTTCTTAATTTCTTTGATTTCTTGTTTTAAATCAGAAATTGAAGGTTTCTTTTGTTGAGAAGTATGTTGTTCACTTACTCTCTTCATTATTGCAGCAAAATTGTATTCATCAAGAGATTTATTGATGGGAGGTGTTTTTGCTTTATTTTTAGTTATAGAAATAAATTGAGTATTGACAGACCTTTTTTCATCTGGATCAGTAATTTTTTCAATAATGTCTAAGATGAAATTATCTTCTTGGATAAGTGTATGAAGGTTATGTGAAGGTATGGGACAGCTGCAATCATTATCTTTCATTGGATTTGATGATTCTGACTCTGTTGAAGTATAAGAATCAGATGAGTCTGTCCATAACAGATCATCATCTTGTATATTTTCTATGTAAGAACTGGAGGAAGTATCTGAAGATGTAGAATCATAATTGATTATATTATATAATTTTGTTTTAATTGTATCATCTAACTGTAATGACTCTATTTTCTTTTTTAATTTATATTGATGTTTATAATGACCAACTTCACCACACTTATAATATACTAGAAGTTTTCTTTTATGTTTTGTGTGGGAAGAAAATGTATTGATCAATTTTCGTTTAGATTTTTTGTATTGTTTCTGGTCTTTAGTAGATTTGGATTTATTCTTGTCATGTTTACATTTTTTCTTTTTCTTATAGAGTTTTTCAGGCATATTTTTTCTATCAAGATAATATCCAAATTGTTCACAAAAATCACCAAGTTCTTTACGCTTTGTGATTTGTTGTTTATCCAATTGTTTTTTAAGTTTCATATCTGTGCCGGACTGTAGATCCTGGGCGTTTTGGTATCAGAGCCATACAGTAGAACTGTCCAAATAATGGAACTGTGTAAACAGTTAAACTGTAACAAACAGCAATACTATTCCTCAACAGTAAACTGTAAGAGGTAAAAATTACATTTTTACTAACGAAACCGAATTAAATTTACACCCAAGAAAGTTGGTCCGAGAGTTAAGACAAGAGACGAAAGGACAAGCCTAGGCAAAGTACCCGCCAAGGCCAGGAAGAGCCGCTTAAGGGAACACGTTGGACCCTTGATCGTCCAGATTGTCATTATCCGCAACCTACTGATGGCAAATTTAATTAGGAATCTTACAGGTAAGAATGCAACTTCATCTCAAACACTCAGAGTTAAAAATAAGGAACAAATCATAATAAATGACATTGAAGATCACATTCAGGATTGGAATATTTCCAAGGTACTAATAACAGATATTTATCATAAAGGATCATTTAAATTTAAAAAGGGGTTATGCTATAAAGACAGTAGAAAAAAGCTTGTCTGTTACACAGAATCAGGAAGACTTTCAACTAATATCCAAAAAAGTTATTGATAAACATAAGGAAAATCAGTACAAATAATTTACACATTGGCCTTATTCAAATAGCCATTAAACCTTTAACCCGATTAGGGTTATACACCTCAGTGCTTGTATGCCTAAGAGATACAAGACAATAATTTTACTGATTCGCTCCTAGGCATGGTTGAATCCAGCCTGTGTAGTGGACCAATATATTTTAACTGTTTTCCAAATTTTTCAGTTTCTTTAACTGACCCAAATATATTAAATATACTATCTATCAATCTGAAAACCCATGGATTCAATATGATACATGGTTCCCAACATTTAGCCATAGTATACAGAATATAATTTAAAGTAATGAATACCCTTTGTTCTAATATTATGAGAATGGATAAAAAAGATCAAACCATATTATTCCAAACAAATATGGAAAAATCCCATACTATTGTACTTAAAACAATCAAATGGTCAGATATTGTTTTACCACAGTCTTGGGCATTGCAACATGCAAATCAACCCCAAGAAGTACCAAGTCATAATATTCCAAATCAAATTATTGAACATCCAGATGGGAATATTGAAATAAAATTCCAACAAATACAGGATGACATAAATATAAATAGGAAAAGAAATAAAAAACCAATAATACCAAGTAGAAAATCTTGTTCTACTACTCCTGATGTCATTATACTTCCTCCTTCTCAATCTTCTTCTTCTCAAACAATACCTTATTCAGATTTACAATTCCAAAGAATACGAAGAACAGCTGACCATGTTGTTCTCCCTACTTATACTCCTGAGCCAAGTATAGAAGAATTTCAAATATTGACCTTACAAATAAAGGATAATATAGAAGATAATAATGCTTCTGATATATATACTCATGAATATACAAATGAATATTTAGCAGCCAAATTAGAAAAAAAGAGGAAGAAAATCAAGACTAAATATATCAAGCAAGATTATATTTCAAATGAAAATAAACATATTAGAGAATGGTATCTTACAACAGTACCATTAAAATTAAGAAAATTATTACAAGCAAAATATAATAAATTTCTCAAAAAAAAAAGAGAAACAAAAGGATATTTTATATGGCTAAAAGAAAAATATCAAGATAAAATGAATATTCCTTCATTTGATAATCTTCAAACTTTGGAAGAAAAAACTTATATGAGCACAGATGGAACTACTACTGCTAGTACATATCCTCCTGAAAAGAGTATAATACTTAAAGGAGTCACTCCATCTAATAAAGGAGAACCACCTCAATCTTTATATGATATTATTGCTACTCCATATAAAGTCTTACCCAAAGAACTTGGTAAAAAACAAGAGTTAATACCTCATATTGTGGAACAAAATAATTATACAAATTTGTATATGCAATCTTTAGGAAAACAGGCGGAAAGAATAGAAAGACTAGTGTCAAAGGAAAAAATAACTCCTTCCCCTCCTAAAGCAGTTTTGTTCAAACCACCTCCAGAATTAAATAAAAATAAATTTCATATTGGAGACAATAATAAATCCCTAATGGATCAATTAATAGCCAAACTAGCTCAGCTAGATATTAAAGGAATACCATCTCCCAAACTTACTATTCCTACAACAAATATACCTAGTCCAATACCGGAATCTTCGGATAAAGGCAAAGCTAAAATTCCAGAACATGAAACGATGATGCTTCAAGAAGAACCAATAATAGAAGATACTATCCAAAATCAAGAACATGCATTTATGGATACCACTCCTATTAATATAACTGATAATATGAATAGAATAGCTTATGGAAAAAATTGGAAACCAATTACTGCCCTTCCATATCATAAAAGACCTACACCTGTTGACATTCAACTTGAAGAGGATGCTATACAACAAGTAGTATCATACTCGGGAAGATCAATAGTCAATTGGACAATAGATGGTTTATCTGAATTAAAAATTTTAGATGTCATGAGCATATGACAATGTTTGCCTCTGCAAATAAAATGGCAGGCAACCCAGATCAAGAGGTTGCAAAAGCAATAGTTAATGGATTTACTGGATGGTTAAGAGGATGGTGAGATTTTTATGATGAAACAAAACATAGGATCCTCAACAATACTAGACAATGGACCGCCAGAAACAAACAAAATCAAGAAATAATCTAGACGAAAAGTAATGCCGTCAACACTTTAATATATACCATTACACTTCACTTTGTAGGCAGTACAGCACTGTTAGCAGCAAGATCAGAGGATCTTCTTTCCATTCTTCTTTGTCTTACATTATCTCATTATAAATGATATAAAGATGTATTTTTCTCACGATTATTAATACGAGAAGACTGTCAACTAGACCACTGAAAAGAAAAATTCATAGCCGGACTACCATATTTATTTGCTGAAAAGGTTAAGGAAAGACTTAAGAAAAAACATGATGGAATCATTATATACTCATCTTATACACTTGAAGAACTTTATTGATGGGAGGTGTTTTTGCTTTATTTTTAGTTATAGAAATAAATTGAGTAATGACAGACCTTTTTTCATCTGGATCAGTAATTTTTTCAATAATGTCTGAGATGAAATTATCTTCTTGGGTAAGTGTATGAAGGTTATGTGAAGGTATGGGACAGCTGCAATCATTATCTTTCATTGGATTTGATGATTCTGACTCTGTTGAAGTATAAGAATCAGATGAGTCTGTCCATAACAGATCATCATCTTGTATATTTTCTATATAAGAACTAGAGGAAGTATCTGAAGATGTAGAATCATAATTGATTATATTATATAATTTTGTTTTAATTGTATCATCTAACTGTAAGGACTCTATTTTTCTTTTTTAATTTACATTGATGTTTATAATGACCAACTTTACCACACTTATAACATACTGGAAGTTCTCTTTTATGTTTTGTGTGGGGAGAAAATTTATTGATCAATTTTCGTTTAGATTTTTTGTATTGTTTATGGTCTTTAGTAAATTTGGATTTATTCTTGTCATGTTTATATTTTTTATTTTTCTTATAGAGTTTTTCAAGCATATTTTTTCTATCAAGATAATATCCAAATTGTTCACAAAAATCACCAAGTTCTTTACGCTTTGTGATTTGTTATTTATCCAATTGTTTTTTAATATATATATATATATATAGAGAAAGAGAGAGAGAGGTTTTAGGGTGCTTACACTATGGAGTTATTTTAAGATACTTACAATATGGAGTTATTTTAGGGTGCTTCATTATGGAGTAATTTATCATTATACTCAACAAAATTTGGACACTTGTATACCATTGTTTTGTTTATAGAGCTCTTTTTTAATAAGGGTATTTTTGGACACTTATATGCCCTTGTTTTGTAAATGCCACTAATGTGCTCCATATGGGTGATGTCACACCCCATGTAGACTTCTCCTAATTAAAAAAATGCAACATGTATAAAACAAGGGTAAAGAAGTGTCCAAAATTTGTTGAGTACAATGATAAATTATTCCATAGTATAAGCACCCTAATATATATATATATATATATAGGAGGATGCTATGGTACGCCAATTTATGTATCGCTACACTACAAGCCGAACAGCGCAGATCGAATCTGGGCCGATTTGACAATCATAAATATCCGATAGTGTTTTATTTTTCATTTTGTTCATACAAATCGGAATGATTTGAAATTTGGAGCGTGTGTTTATAAAAAATAGGCGAATCTACAAAAAATATAAAAAAATATTTTACATGAAATAAATAGACCAAAATACACCGGAAATGTTTCAGGGGTATTTAGGTCATTTTTTTGCAAATTATTATTTTTATATTTTTATTATGTGCGCCTCACTAAGATGTACACAGCTCCAAATTTCATATCATTCCGATTTGTAAAAATAAAATTAAAATTTAAACACTCTCAGACAACCATGACCGTCAGATTGGCCCAGATTCAATA
>NW_006497735.1:2342673-2374391 GCF_000471905.2 Amborella trichopoda
ACGTAATTTATTATAGCTTGAGCATATGGAATTCTTCCCATTTCAACTTTGTCACTATCATTTAATGGACACACTTTCTTTGATAAGTTCAAGCCTTTACAAACAGTTGTATCTATGGGCTTGCAATTTTTCATCTTAAATATCTTTAAAACACTTTCTAAATAATTTTCTTGAGATAAATATAAAAGTCTTGAACTTCTATCTCTTGTTATCTTAATGCCCAATACATATGAGGCTTCTCCCATATCTTTCATCTCAAAATGGGAACTTAGCCATAATTTGGTATGGTTAATCATTCCAATATCATTCCCGACTATCAAAATATCATCCATATATAGTGACAATATAACAAAGTTGCTTCCACTATTCTAAATATATACACAATGGTCTATCCTATTGGCTATATAACCAATTTCAGTGATTGCATTATGAAAAGTAAAATACCATTGCCTAGAAGACTGTTTTAGACCATATAAAGATTTCTTAAGTTTATATACTTTGTCTTCTTGGCCTTTAATTATATATCCTTCTGGTTGTTTCATGTATATATCTTCTTTTAATTCTCCATTTAAGAAAGTTGTTTTGACATCCATCTGAAATAATTCTAGATCATAATATGCAACTAATACAGGGATGATCCTAATATATGAAAATTTGGCTATTGGAAAATAAGTTTCTACATAATCTATGCCTCCCCTTTGGGTAAATCTTTTAGCTACCAACCTAACTTTATATTTATCAATGGATCCATTTGCATTCAGTTTTTTCTTTAGGACCCATTTGCAAGCGATAGCTTTTCCATCTTTAGGGAGGTCAACCAACTCCCAGACTTGATTTCTTTTAATAGAATCAAGTTCATCATCCATGGCTTGAGTCCACTCAGCTGAGTCATGTGAGCTAATAGCTTCATTGTAGCTTCGAGATTTATCTATTGTATCTTCACTCATGGAAGAGTAATTATCTTCATTCATAAATACATAAAATTCTTCTAAAGTCATAGGTGGGGCTTAGTTCTTTGAGGCATATCTGGTATACTTGATTCAATTGAATCATTCTCACCAAATGTAGAGGGAGTCTGAGAACAAGGTCTTCCAGACCCTTATCTTTATCAATTTCATGTAAATCAATACGCTTATTTAAAATATTCTCATCATCTATATTTTCTAAGAAATGAGCATCACGACTCTCTACTAATGAACTAGTATCATGGTTATATAATCTTATACCCTTTAGAATTTTCTAAATAGCTTATAAAAGAGCATTTTATAGTTTTATTTCGTAATTTATCTCTATTTTGTGGTTGTATAAGCACATATGCCCAAGAACCCCAAACTTTCAAGAAAGTAAGATCAGGTTTCCTACATGTCCATAATTCATATGGGGTGAAGTCTATCGATTTAGTTGGAACACGATTAATGATATATATTGCAGTGTTGAGAGCCTCACCTAAAAAATAAGGTGATAAATTTGAATGTCTCATCATGGACCTAACCATGTCCATTAGAGTTCTATTTCTCCTTTCAACTAAACCATTTTGTTGTGGTGTATATGGCATAGTTGTTTGGTGAATTACACCATGCTCCTTACAAAATTCAGAAAATAAGGCGAAGTAATATTCACCCCCCCTATCTTTTCGAAGAATTTTAATAAGTCTACCTAACTGATTTTCTACCTCATCTTTATATTATTTAAATGTTTCTAATGCATTTGATTTCTTGCTAATTAGGTATACATATCCATAACGTGAATAATCGTCTATAAATGTTATGAAATATTCCATACCTCTATGTGTTTTCACATTTAATGGGCCACATATATCAGAGTGAACAATACTCACTAGACCTTTTCCCTTTAAGGAAAGACTTCTTAGTTAATTTACCAGAAATACATGGCTCGCATGTTTTGAACACAATTTCTCTTAAATTGGGGAGCAAGCCTCTTTTAACCATTTGATTCATTTTGTCTGTATTTATATGTCCTAATCTTAAGTGCCATAAATATGGATCATCCATACACATAAAAACATCAAAAGAAGCATCAATAGAACCAGAAAATGATGAACTTTCATTAACATTCAGTTGGTACAAATTGTCAACTTTAGGACCGTACACCAAAGCTCTAAAATGCTTCTCAATAGTAACCCGACTAGACTTGAGCCTTATCTCATAACCCTTGTCGTCTAGCTTGGGGACAGAAATCAAATTGCGCCTCATATTGGGCGCATTCAATATATCAGTCAATAAGAAATTTGTTCCTCCTGGTAAACATAGCTTGAAAGTACCAACACCTAGTACATCGTAGTAGGTGCCATTTCCCATATAAATCCATTGGTTACCAGCTGCAATCTCTTTCAATTCTGTGAATCCATCCGTGGTCCTTGAGACAAGTCGAGTGGAGGCTGAGTCGACCCACCAATTTCTCAGGTCATGATCGACAACTATTGATTCTAAGACTACGTAGATTAAGTCCTTTCTCTTATTTTGATTATTTCGAGCAAGGTTGTTATTTTAGTTCCTATTTTTATTTTTCAGCTGAAGACAATTAAACTCGATGTGTCCAATTTCTTTACAATAAAAACAGGTCTTCTTAACCTTATTCTTTTGATTTTTAAAATTTTTCCCATTTCCCTTATACCTATTATTTTTCTGATAAGTGAAAGGTTTCTTGGGGATTTGAGAAGATGAACTTTGGGCAAAATGGAGCTCAGTTGACTTCTTCCTCATTCTTCTCTCAGCTTCAATATTAAGATGCATGAGAAGATTTAACATGGTTATCCCGTGTGCAGAATGGTTCAATGCAATTACAACAGATTCCCAAGATGGAGGGAGACTGTTAAGGACAATGGACACTTGCATGCGATCGGGGACTGGATTCCCAGCTGTAGCAAGGTCTTTTGCGAGCACTGTCATTTTATTGACATGCTCGGTCACTGAGTCTGTTTCTTTCATTCTACAAGAATTGTATTTTTCTAACAACAATTGTACATGGGTCTCAGAAGTGGTCCCATACTTTTCAGATAGGGCGCCCATCATACTTTGAGCTGCGGTGTAATCCTCAAAGAATCTAATTAAATCATCTTCCATAAAGCTCAACATAGTAGTCTTAGCTACTTTGTCATCTTCTAACCATTGTTCAAGTCGCTTTCTAGCTTATCCAATGGCATTAGGCTCTAAAACTGGTGGTTCTGTTTCTAGGTCATAATCTACCCTTTCTTGAAAAAGAATATATCCAATTTTTCTTTTTCACATAGAAAAATTGGTCCCATTGAGTTTTTCCAGTTTGGATAGTTTTGACATAACTAGCCTAGATGCCATTTTAAATTTTTAGATAATACCTAAAAGTTTCAAAAAAAAAAAAAAAGTTAATTATGTTTAAGAAAAGGTTGTCTGCCAGTTAACTCAATAGGTTTGCCGAGTCTCAGCGAGCCGGGACCTCAAAAAAAAAAAAATTTCTCGAACATTTTATGTTCGCACTGCTGTGATGCAACAAAAAATTAATAAAGTAAGGCAACAACTACTTTATATCAAATCTTGCATAAAAATAAGTTTTATAAATATATGAATATGTTTTAGCACAAAAGAGAGAGTCTACAATGATATTTTGATATTTTCAACAAAAATATGGCATTGCATAATCATAAAAATAATGAATTCACAAAATCAAGATCAAGAAATTTTATAACTTAAAAAGACCCAAACATAGGATAATTATGCAATGTAATGACAATTATTATGCAAATAAAATATGTAGTAAATCCCTAAATTATAAGCCATAAAAAAAATGCATGCAATTAGTATAACAACCTTTACTTGAATAGTTGTTGTGTGCATAACAATTTTCAATAATCCAATAAAATTATGCACAAATTTTCAGCAATAAAATATGGAAGAAAGAAAGGTGCAAGCCAACTGATTTCAGCAATTATGTGTGTTTTTATCTCTCTCTAAAATTTTATTAACTTTTTATTTATTTATTTATTTATTTTTTTTATTTTTTTATTTTTATAACCATCAGCAACGATTTCTATTGAAAAAGTTCGCCTCAAAAAAAAAAAATTTGGTTACACAGAGGCATACAAAAAAAAAATACAAAAAATCAGCGATAAAAAAAAATGTTACCTTGATAATGAGCAAGAAATAAAGGCCACGAGAGAATAAAAAATATGTGATTAAATCCCTATTTACAAAGTACGTATATCAAAAGTGCAAATGGTTTAAATCAATGTGCGTCTACTTTTGTTGCTTTAACAAAGTACGCCTATTAACTTGTGAAAGGTATAATAATTTATGAGAGAAAATAGCAACAGATTGATAACAAAGGATTCAGATAATTTTTACAACAATAAGATAAACCCAACAAGGGAACAATTATCTTAGAGATAATAACGAATAAATAATAAATTGACTCATGGCTTATGAAATCAACTTTATCAGAGATGACAAATTTTAACAGAGTAAATAGAGAATTGATATTAAAATAAAATTAAGAGAGATATTGTTCAATAAAATACAAACTCATAATAAACCAAATAATTGATTTTGATCTTGGGACTTGTGGGTTATGTGCAAGAATTAAATTAAAAATAAATAAATAAATAGTAGAACTTGGGAACGGTAGGTTACGAGCATACCATGCTTCCACAAAAGGCTCTAGTACCAATTTTGAAAAACTTGAGGGAAGAGATGGACCCACTTTTAGGATTAGGAGCAATGTCGTGAGACTATCGATTGCAAAGATCATGATGGACCCACTTTTAGGATTAGGGGCAATGTCGTAAGACTATCGATTGCAAAGATCATGCTTGCAGTGTCATGAGACTATCGATTGCAAAAATTAGGCTTTTACCAGAACTATGAAAACTCTGTAAATTTCAATGTACCTCTCTATGCCCATGAAATCGTTCTTAAAGAGGGATGGAAGAAGCCATTCGAAATCGTTCTTAAAGGGGGATGGAGGAAGCCATTCTCCAATATTAGGAAGTGGGTGATTACTTGCATTCCTGTAATCTTAAGAAGTGGGTTATTACGTTTTAGCCATGAGATAACGGCACTTTTTCTCTTTAAAAAGTTATTCCTTTTATAAAGATAAACATTAAATTATTAAAAAGAGAAATATTGCACGATTTAAAGGCCCACGGCCACACACTCGTACCAACATACTCGTGGGTGGAATTGGTGGAAATGGGGTATCTAAGAGAAGTGGTTTTATAGGGTTATATAGAGAGAAGGATTCCAGTGGCTCTCTTTCTAGCCTGATCTCTTTGCTCTGCCATGATATTATCAGGTGAGGCTTGTGTGGATTTCGATTGAGAGAGAGAGAGGCCAATGAAGTTCAATTTTGGTTCCAATCTTCGAATCTGCTGGCATCTGTCAGAGACGGAGAGATATTGGTTCCTGATCTTCTCCATGAGCATGTCGCCCAAGGTGAGGGAGAAGATCTCCGGCGAGGTGGACACCTAAAAATGTCTCGGTGCTGCAAAAATCGCCCAAAATTTTGCTTCTCACTGGAAATCGGCAGGTTTTCCGGCAACTTTCGGGAGTTTGCTTGTGTAGACGGAGGTGGGCCTGGGATTCAGCGGTCTGGTTAGGCTGTGCATTAGTTGTCTCAGAGCTCTACATGCTGCCATTTCTAGAGAGAGACTCTAGTTGTCTCAGATCTCTACGAGCTGCCCTTTCTAGAGAGAGAGAGGCGAGAGAAATGCAAATAGATCGAAAGGGAAGAGAGAGAGAAAGAGAGTGGAAATAGGGAGTTCAATGCGTGAAAGAATCCAAAAAAGGAACTCTTTCGAAAATATAGGGGAAATGTACGAGAGAGCTGTCAGGTACAAAAAAACACGAACTTTTTTTTTTAGAAAAAGGTCATAAAAAGAAGGTCTGAATGTAATTTGTTAACTTTCTCTGTGATTTCCACTTATAATTTCATATTTTAGAATTATAAATAGAGTATTTCATATTTTAGAAAAATTTTTTAGAGTAATTCACTCTATAATAATATCATGATTGAAAGAGAAGACTTTCCCATTACAATTGTATATGCAAAGAGAGAGAGAGAAAGGTTGCATGGAAATTCAATTAAGGGTCGAGAGAGAGAGAGGCTCATCACAATTCAAGAAGCCAAACGAAAAAAAAAGGAGAGAAGAACCAACCCTGCATAATGCTTGGAAGGGAGATCGCCATCAAAGCCAGGAAATCGAAGCACCTCTGCACCCTGAGGAGCACATTCAACAATACACAGAAGAAGAAGATGAAGAGCACATAACAGAATTGTTGCAGCTGCATCTACCACCACTCCACTCATGGCACCTCAATCTTACAATAAAATCACTTATTTCCCTTGTTCTTATCCTCTCTTTCTTAAAGTCCTTTATTTTATTTTGTTTTATCTTCAATTATTGTTTTTTTGCTTGCCTTATTTGACTCCATTATTGCTGCAATAGCAGTACACAATTGATATTTAATGCCTTTTTCTTCATACATTTTGTGGTGGTTTTAGAAGTTGCGTCACTTGTCAGGAGAAAGGCCGCCTTCCACAAATTAAATTTCAAAATGTTTTTATAGGGGGGCGCTCAAATCAAACTAAGTTAAGCGTCACCTCAAAAAATTACCAAAAACTGTAATTTTGGTGGCAAATATCATCCTGACCATTATGTTTGTTGAAAAAAACAAAAAAAAAAGAGAATGTCAAACGCTAAATATAGTAGATAATGTAACACAGTGTACTGTCGAATTTGCGTTAAAAATGGTTGTTCATAGATTGTAAAATTTTTATTAGTTATTGAGCTTCAAATTTCAATTTTTGTGAATTGATTTTAAGCTACTGTAGAGATTTATGATGCCTAAATTATTTTCAAATGATGACTCGCAGTGAGGCTTTACTTTGTTTTCGTAAAGCTTAGTCCGTTGTTTGTTCTAGTATTTGGTGGGTTATCCTGCAGTCAAGACCAGCCTTAAGTGACTCGCCCTATTGGTGAGGCCGAGTAGGGGGCAAGTTCTAAAGCAACTCGCCCCCGCCCCATCCTTATTAATGGGGTAAAAACATATAAGAAAGAAAATATTAAAAATTGAGAAAACAATATTAGTTAGAAATAAGATTTTAGATGATTTTGGTAGTTTCAAGATAATTTGTTTTCTTTTTTTTCAGATATTTCTTGAAATCTTCAAATCAAAATTAAAATTTTAAATAATCCAGTGTTTCGAGACTCATCTAGGTATACTTGGACTTGTCCTATGGGTGTGGCAGTTTGCCCCGGGTACGCTGTACATATATGCTTGATGGTTATATATATAAGGATGCGGTTTCTATGCGGCCAAGCTCGCATATGTAGAAATGTGGGCCTCTTAATAAATTTATTTTTGAGATGGATTTTAAGACTTAATTTTTAAAGATATGGAATCTTTAACATGAAGATCATGAAATGAAGAAATAAAAAAATAAAAAATTAAAAGTAAAAATAACAATTCTAGTAAAAAAACATCAGAACCATTAGTTTCCTTTGTGTTTTAGATGGAACACCGATGCTTTACACTTTATCGACCTTATATGTAGAAATACGGTCCAGACCATGAAACAATTTTCTATATAATAATGTTCCATTTTTAAAGAGAAGAACTCAAATGGCACGTTGGGTATTGTGCCGGCTTCTTGTCTTGGATAGGTAGGGTTTGAATCCTACTCTTCTTTTATTTTTTCTTTTAAAGAGAAAACATAAGTGACAAAAAAAAAAAAAAACAAGAAAAGGGAATTTGATACCAAGAACTCTTGTGAACATTGGATGAGCGTGCGCCCTACCCAACACACCACTAAATAATTTGTCAATGGAAGTCCAAAGAAGAGGAGGTGAAGATCGGAACTGCATTATCTTGAGAGCAGAGGTTCGCCATGATAAGTTTTATTCAGAGCTACGTAGATGTTTTCGCTTAGTCACACCAAGACATGCCAGGCCTAGACATAGATCCGGTTGTTCATCGTTTACCGTTGCGTCCGAATTGGTCCGATAAAATAAAAGAGGTGGTGATTCAGGCCTAGATATAGATCTGGTCGTTCATCGTCTTCCGTTGCGTCCAAATTGGTCAAATAAAATAAAGGAAGCGGTGATTCAGGCCTAAGCATAGAGTTGTTCATCGTCTACCATTGCATCTGAAATGCTCAGATAAAATAAAGGAAGTGGTCATTCAGCAGTTTAACGCCTGATTCTTTGCCGTATCAACATACCCGGAATGTTCAGCAAACATTGCCCTTATAAAGAACATTGAATGAGCGTTAAATAATTGTCAAAAAAGTCCAATGCTTCATATATCTATCGTTATATTATCTTATTTTTTTAACATAAAGAAGGGTTCGAACCCAAGAAGTATCACACATTCAGCGTTTAATGTTATACAGTTGGAAGGATATACCATATATTCTAATTTATGAGTTAATTTTTAGTTTTTAAACTCGAACTCTACTTGGGCGAGTTAATCAGACTCGTCCAAGTAGATCAGCTCGGCCAAGGGCAGAGTACTTTAGCTGAGTTGATTTTTTGAACAAATAATTTATTTTTTATAGATTTTTTTCATTTATTTAGTCTTCTAATGCTATTATCTTTAACCATTTAAAAAAAAATCCCATTTTTTAAAGTTGTTTTTATCATATGTGACTCGACTGAGTCCATTTTCTAACCAAATTTTCTAATGAATTCATTTAATAAATGTAGATTGTATACATGAGATTATGTATTAGTCATTAAAGAAATTTTAGAGAAAGAGAGAGGAACTTTTTGATAAAATAATTGTGCCCCACGCTAACATCGTATTAATACAACGGCATATGTATAAATTAACACATTGTATTAACACTATTGAAAAGGTCAGACCGTGTTATGATGATATATTGAAGTGCACCAACAATGTTCTAATAAAGAAATGGATCAACTAAGAAAGACTTGGTTTAAACAAACGTGAGAAATAATATGGATTAATGACGTATATGAGTTAGGGCTTGAAAAAATCTCAGAGAAGAAGAGATAACCTATCTATCTATCTTTATCTAAGATAGCTTAAAAGGTAGAGAGAAGGGTATTAGATGTCTTGAGAAAAGAAAAAGATGGAAAGGAGGGAGTTGGATTTTAATGAGAAAGAAGAAGGAATGATGCTATGGTTTAAGAGGATATAGAAAATGGGTTTCATGGATTTATGAGAATTGGGATGAATAAAAAGGAGAATAAATCTTTTAAAGAGATGCGAAGACAATGGCGAAGTGAAAAACAGGAGATAGAGAAAAGAATTTGCACGAAATTTCCATGACAATTTTCAAAACTACACATGTAATGAAAGGAGAGTGAGAGACTTAACTTTCGATTGAGAAACATCTTATAACATGAAACACTGAGATTGGGATCGATGTTTGCATTGATACCATAGAAAAAATTTTGGAGTGAGAGGAACTTTTTGATAAAATAATTGTGCTCTCTTTCATTGTGTATATAATAATATATAATAATGATATAATGGTATAATGGACACTTTTCTATCTTATTATATGTAATATACACTTTTCTATTTTGCTACATTCTCTCAAAAAGAAAGAGTAATATTTTTATTATTGTCTTTCTAAAACTAGGATGAATAATATTTTTATTGTTGCCTTTCTAAAACTATGATTCTTGAATTTTATTTTTATTAGTCGTTAGACGTCAAATCGGATGGTTTGGAATGTGATACAAAGTTTGAGATTTTTTTTTTAAATTTTGAGTCTAGTCAATGATACATTGACAAACACTCAAATTGAAATCAGACGGACTAGAGTGATTGTGACCTCTTTGTATTAAAAGTAAATGTCTCTTTATATAATTTTCGTAACAAATGAACCCTGGCTGATTGCTTGTATTAAAAAAAAAAAAAAGAAGGTTATATAAGAATGTAACCTTTAAGTTGAAGTAAGATGCACATCAAAAATCCTTTAGAAATGTTCCAAAATTAGAAAATACTCCAATCAGTCATCTTACCCTTAAGATATGTGGATATAAATCAAAAAAGAATTTCAACTCCTAAAAAATAGTGCATCTTGTAACGATTTTTTCAGACAGTCTATTTTTTAGATTTTCAAGTGTTTATAGATCTTCTTGATCGGTACTATTTTTTAAATTTCAAATTTTATAACTAGAGATAAAAAGACATTTTCAAGCACTCGGTAAGATTTTCAACACCGAAACTATGTCTCTAAACAAATTTTAGAGGTGCACCACGACAGTACCATAAACAAATCTCACCCGGGAAAAAGAAAGCCAGAAGATTTAATGCTCCCATGGGAGCACACCATGCATTTACTTCCTCGGGTAAAACCCAATCTAAAATTAAGTTTAGGATTCTAAAATTTAAGGAAATAACATTGTCAACCCATAAACAATACTTGAAAAAGAAAAATTGCAAATCATAATTTCTATATACTTAAAAATAATAATGCATTAGAAAACTCAAAAACCAGATTTTCTCTTTCGAAAATAACTTCTTATTTAATTTCAAAAGTTTTGAATTAAAAAAAGCCTCCCAAGTGGGTCTTCTGTCCAAGGGAGTAGATGAATAGCTTTACTCCCCCGAGAGCGTAGCATAGCCACTCAAAAAAAGAACATTTTCGTGTTTTGTTCCATCAATTGTCCTTGTCATTGCTCCACTACGTTCACTATAGAACAATTGTTTCATGGGCTCTGAATATGCGCTTTAGAGGTATAAAGCATCCATCTTAAACATAAATACAAATAGATTATCCATTTAAAAACAATTATAACTAACGGTCCAAGTGTTTTTTTAATATAATTATTATTTCTAGTTTTTAAATTTTATTTTATTTTTCATATTCATAATCTTTATGTTAAACAATATATATTTTTTAAAAATTATGATCAAATTATATTTTAAAAAATAAAAAGTATTGAATGAGACTTTTTACTTTTGATACAAGGAGGTCACAATAATCTTGACTATTGGATGTGAAGTTAGGTAGCCGCAATTATTCAATTGACCAAGCTCAAACTTCAAAATAAATTTTTTCCAACTTTAGGACACATCCAAACTATCAAATTTCACATCAAATGGTTGTAAATAATTGTGACCACCTTGTATCAAAAGTAAATTATTTCATTATATATACTCTCTTCAAAAAAATTATTTATAGTCAAAGCCCTCATTACTACAATATACGGGCCGGCTGCATGCTAACCGTGTCCATGACTCTAACAGAGATCGGGATGCTATTTTACTTTACCCCAGTCGTGGTTAAGCATAATTTGGCCAGACAAAAGCATTGGATGCATTATTTATGAAGGATGCGAATGTCTAATGTGCCCATTTTGAACTAGGCTTTGCCCTAAGTTGTCTTCATTTTTTATATATTATTATTATTATTATCATTATTAATTTATAAATTACACTTCTTACTTGCACTTTCGAGTCTTAGGGGTTATTTGGTTCATGTGAAATAGTTTTGATAGAAAAATGTTTACTAGAAAAATATTTACATGTGCAAACAATCTAGTGGAAAAAATTATCCAAGCATGTTTTTTTCCATGTTTGATAGACAGTTGGAAACACGCAAAGAGATAAAGAAAGAGAGACTGCACTGCAAACTTGAAATCTTGAGATAGTTTGTCTTTTTAAAATTTTTGAGAAATAGTTTCTCTCACTAAAATTTGAAATTTGATAAAGTCTCTCTCTAAAATTTTGAAATAGTTCCTCTCTCTAAAACTTGAATTTTTGGATAGTTTCTCTCTCTAAAAATTTTTAAATTGATAAACTGCTCAATCAAAAAATTTGAAATAGCTTCTCTCTCTAAAAAATTTTGAAAAAATTTCCCTCTTCAAAAATTTTAATATAGTTTCTCTCTCTAAAATTTTTGATATAGTTTCTCTTTCTAAAAATTTTGATATAGTTTTTCTTTCTAAAATTTTTGATATAGTTTCTCTCTCTAAAAATTAAAATTTGAGTTAGTTGATCTAGCTAAGATTTAAGTTTAGAGAGACTTTCTCTCTTTAAAAGTTTGAAATTCGATATACTTTCTCTTTCTAAAAACTTTTAGATAGTTTCTCTCTCTAAATTTTTTTTAATGTAGTTTCTCTCTCTAAAACTCTTGAGATAGTTTCGCTATCTAAAAATTGAAAATTGAGATAGTTTCTATCTCTAAAACCAGACGAATTTACGTAATTCAATGGAATCGACACGGGTGACCCATTCCCGTGTCGACTCGGACGAGTTCGACTCACCTGGGTTTGAGCTATTCAAAGGAGTGGCTTTAGAGAACATCATGACTCACCAAATGCCTAAAACAAAAATAAATAGAGAACATCAAGACTCACCAAATGCCTACAAGAGAACATCAAGACTCACCAAATGCGTACAACAAAAATAAATAGAGAACATCATGACTCACTAAATGCGTACAACAAAAATAAATAGAGAACATCAAGACTTACCAAATGCTAACAAAAATAAATGTAGCACCTGCAAAACTAGGATGCAAGTCAAGTCATTTCTATCATGCTTATATTTTTTATTAGTTTATAAAAGGTTATAAATATTAAAAAAATTATCGACAATATTGGGGTCAATTTCAAAATAGGAACACATTTGTCCCAATTTACGGGTGCCCCCTCGGCATTTTTTTTTCCAAGTTACCCCCTGTCCCGTAAACCTAACGTGGGGTTTTTGTGTTTTCCTAGTTTTTTGCTGTCCAGTACAGCTATCTAATACCCCAAATTTCCCAATTGATTTCTCTTCTCAATATACTAGGCCACCATTAATAATTTCTTTGCTATTGTTAAGGTTTGAACCCGAAGTCCCCAAAACGAAAATAAGAAGCGGGCGCACATCCAAAGTGTCAAAGATAGAGGAATAATATTCCTGAACAAGTTCATCACAGTTAATGGCGGCATATTCCTGAACTTATTAGTTTGTCCTTCATAGCATCAACCAAGAATGCTTTTGCACAAACAAATCCACTACCAACTAAAAAAGATCTTGACAAATCAAAGAATTTTGAGAAGAAAATAAAAACTTGCTTCATTAACCAACAGCCTCTGAAATACATACAAGAAGGAACTAACAAAATTGTTCCCTGAATAGTTGGGATTCTAACAATACAGTTACAACAAAAAATACAGCATAAGAGGAGTCTTCCTCATTTGAATTTGAATTTGGATTTGAATTTGAATGGGTCAAGGTGCTGAGTTGTATATATCGTAACACTCCCCCTCAAGCTGAAGTGTTAGTGTAAAGAACACCCAGCTTGTTAAGTAGAAAATAAAATTGATCTTCGCGTGGAGCCTTAGTTAAAATATCTGCAAGTTGAAGCTTGGTGGAGACATGTGAAGTGCGAATAAGCCCAACTTGGATATTTTCTCTATTGAAATGACAATCAATCTCAATATATTTTGTCCTCTCGTGAAAAACTCGATTGTCGGTGATGTGGAGGACTGCCTGATTATCATAGTAGAGATGCATTGGTTGTGGGTGAAGAATTCCCAAATCGAAAAATAGTATTTTTAGCCCTGTCAACTCACAGGCGGTGGTGGCCATGGAACGATACTCAGCCTCTGCTGATGAACGAGATATAGTGGATTGTTTCTTTGCTCGCCAGGATAGTGGGCTGGATCCTTGGAAAGTGATGTATCCCGTGGTGAAGCGCCGTGTAGTTGGACAGCTGGCCCAATCTGAGTCATAGTAGGCCGATATTTGTAAGGAGCTGATTAAGGATAAGACAAGTCCTTGGCTAGGTGACCGTTTAAGGTACCGTAGAACTCTTTGGGCAGTAGCAAGGTGAGGCTCTTGTTGATCATGCATATATTGACTGAGAATGTGAACAACAAAATTGATGTCAGGAGGTAATGGTGAGATAAATTAATCGCCCAACAAGTCTTCTGTAAGTTTCTGGATTAGAGAGTAACTTTCTATCCTTAGAAGAGAGTTTTAGATTATGCTCCATAGGAAAAGAAACAGGTTTTGAGCCTAGGAAACATGTTTCTTTTAAAATATCAAGAGTATATTTTTGTTGAGTGAGCAGAATTCCTTGGGGTGACCTTCCTACTTCAATTCCAAAGAAGTACTTGAGCTTGCCAAGATCTTTGATGTGAAACTTTTGTTTGAGAAATTGTTTGACCTTTTGAATATGGTCCTCGTTGTTTCCTGTAACAACAATGTCATTAACGTACACTAACACGACAGTGATAAATATACTAGACTTGAAAGTGAATAATAATCTGCAGATGATTGCTTGAAACCAGCGTCAAGGATAGCATATGAGAACTTTTGGAACCAATTCCTGGAGGCTTGTTTCAGCCCATATAGGGATTTACGGAGATGACATACTTTGTTCTCTCCCTCTCTAGCAAATCCTGGAGGTATTGACATATACACTTATTCATCTAAATCTCCGTGCAAGAATGCATTGTTGACATCAAGCTGATAGAGGTTCCAATTCTTGGAGGTTGCAACAGCAAGTAGACACTTGACTGTGACCAACTTGGCAATAGGTGCGAAGGTTTTATGATTGTCTAAACCCTCCTTTTGAGTAAACTCCTTCGCAACCAAACGTGTTTTATATCGTTCTACTGTCCCATCTGCTAAGTATTTTATTTTGAATACCCATTTGCAACCAATGGGTCGTTTTTCAGGAGGCAGTGATTCAATAGTCTAGGTCTTGTTTAATTCAAGAGCCGTTATTTCTGCTTGCATAGCTTCACGCCAAAGAGGATTTTTAACTGCTTGAGAGAAACTTTTGGGTTCTTCATGTGAACATATGGTGGAAACAAAAGCACGGTAAGTTTCGGAAAAATTAAACAGAGTGAGAATGGTTAGATAGGGTAAGCTTTACCAGAGGATGCCGTGATGGAGGAGGTTTCTTGTCATGATGAATTGTAATCAACAATGGAGCATATGTAGTCCTGGAGTTTATGTGGCTTGAGATGCGGTCAAGTGGACCGACATGGCATGGGCGGTGATGATGTTCCATTCGAAAGTGGTGATGAAGGGGCAATATTGTGAGATGGTGGCTGAGTATGAGAGATTTGAGGTGAGTTGGGAATTTGAGAAAAATATTCATGACATGCTTCAAAATTTAAAGGCGGGGTATCAACAATGTATTGCACTGGATTTGGTATAACAACATGTGTATGAGTTGGGATTGATGATGGGTTTTTGAATGGAAACTCTTCCTCTCGAAAAATAACATCTCTATTGGTGTAAATAGTTATGGTTTCAAGATCAAATACTTTGTACCCTCGTTGACCAATTAGGTATCCAACAAAGATGAATCTTCTAGAATGTGGAGCAAACTTGTGGCGTTGAGTATCATTGTTATGTACATAACAAAGGCACCCAAATACGCGAAGGTGATCATAGGTGGGTTGTTTTTGCATGAGGATTTCATAAGGTGTTTTCCTAGAGAGAATTTGTGTTGGCATTCGGTTAATGAGATAACATGCTGTTAAAATACATTCACGGTCAAACTTTATAGGAAGATTTGCTTGGAATCGCAATGCCCATGCAACTTCAAATAGATGCCGGTGTTTGTGTTCAGCAATACCATTTTGTTGTGGGGTATGACACAGGTCTTTTGATGCATAATTCCAAACTCATTGAATAGGCTTTGCATGGCATAAGACAAAAATTCAGTTCCATTATCCGCTCTAATTTGTCGAATATAATATTTGAACTGAGTTTTGATCATGTTAAAGAAATAAGATAAAAATTTGTATGTTTCAGATTTAAATATCATCAAATAAGTCCACGTGCAACGTGAGCAATCATCAACAATGGTGAGGAAATAGTCTGTGCCAAAATAAGAAGCAGTGGCATATGGGCCCCATATATCACAATGAATTAATTCAAAAGGGGCATCACATTTATTTGAACTAAAATAAAAAGGTAAATGGGATTGTTTGGCAATAGTGCAAATGTCACAAAAAGGAATGGAACATGAAATTTCAGCATTATTCAATTTAAAACTAGATGATTTATTTCCAGATGGGTGACCAAGCCTTTTGTGCCATATTTCAGTTGAGGTGGTGGTTGAATTGGTTATAGCAGCTGCAACAGGTGAATGAGCGAAATGGTACAATCCATCACGCATTTCCCCCATTCCAATCACTTTCCTCGTGGCCAAGTCCTGAAAGACACAAAAAGTGGGAAAGAAGATGACTGCACAATTAAGAGAGTTGGTAATTTTACTCACAGACAACAAGTTGAAAGAGAAACTAGGTACACATAGAACATCGTCTAGAGAAATGGAGGAAGACAAAATGTTTTTACCAATGTGTGTGACAATTGTGTTGCTTCCATCTGGTAAACAAACTGGTTTATCATGATTCTTGGTGATTGGTTTCATGAGAGGTGATAGACAGGGCGTAAAATGGTGGGAAGCTCCCGAATCTATCACCCATGAAATTTTGGATGGTTGAGAAATTGAAAAACATGTTTTCATACCCGCAAAGTTGGCATTTGAAGGTTGAGAATCTGTGTTTAATAAGGAAAGAAGTTGCTAGTACTGATTTGTAGTGAGGGGGTGGCAAGGATGGTAGTCCTCCTTGTTGGGAAGTATCAAGAGATAGGCTAGCAGCAGAGTTGGCATTGGAAATGACATTGTTAGCACGTTTGCCTTCTTTTTGACGGTTGAAACGCCCATTAGGATTTCGTTTTGGAATACCCTCAGGGTAGCCGTGTAGATCATAGCATGTCTCTTGAGTGTGACCATGTTTGCAGCAATGAGTGCAATATGGTCTCCCTGTTGGACGTGAAGCATCTCGTTGCCTGTGCCCTTCTTGCTTGTTAACGACGAGTGCTGCAGCATTAGAAGATGCTAGCTGATTTACTTGCAACCTTTTGTGCTTCTCTTCTTGAAGAACAAGTGAGTACACTTTCCTAATATTTGGCAAAGGCCCATTGCTAAGATTTGGGTACGAATGGTTCCAAAGGATTCATTCAAACCCATGAGAAATTGATAAACTTTCTCTGTTTGTTGACACTCTTGAAGTTGTTTGAAGGAGCCACAGGTACATGTGGGTATTTTGGAGTATGAGCCTAGCTCATCTCACATTATTTTGAGAGTAGAAAAATAAGTAGCAATAGACATACGTTTAATTTGAACCCTAGTTATGGTGAAAATGAGTTCCCTCCAACAACGAATTTAGACCATTCATTTGATGAACTTTAAGATCTTAGCCTCTATGAACTCAAAATCATTTTTTCCTTTTTTAACATTGTTCATCTAATGATAATAAAGCCATCTAAACAAATTGGAAAAGAAAAATCCTTCTAAGTCCTAGATCTAAGCATCTTATCAAAATGGACAGCCTATGTTAAGTGGACTAAAAAAATACTTTTTAAATTGTGTTTTCAAATTTTCCTTTTTTTTTTGTGATTGTTTTTTAAAAGAGTGTATAATTTAGAATTTGGATTAAACAAATGGCTATAACATTGTTTTTAAAGAATGTTGCGTTCGATTACTATATTTACCGTTGCATGAAATGACTACCCATACCCAATACTCCATATTTGGAATTAGCCTAACAAAGTTGTTGGGGGGAAGAAAAATGTCTAAAAAGTAGAATCAATAGGGGATTCGATAGGCCGTACGAGTTGCCTTCACCTCATACACCCTTCCTAGGTAAATATAGAGAGGCTTGATGCATTTGTCCTATTAGGAATTAGCCTAACAAAGTTGTTGGGGGAAGAAATATGTCTAAAAAGTAGAATCAACAGGGGATTCGATAGGCTGTACGAGTTGGCTTCAACGCATACGCCCTTCCTAGGGAAGAAAAATGTCTAAAAAGCAGAATCAACAGGGGATTCGATAGGCCGTACGAGTTTCCTTCACCGCATACGTCCTTCATAGGGAAGAAAAATGTCTAAAAAGCAGAATTAGCAGGAGATTCGATGGGATGCACGAGTTGCCTTCACCGCATACGCCCTTCCTGGGTAAAGATAGAGAGGCTTGCTGCATTTGTCCCAAAGAAAGAGGTATGCTCATTCCCTGTCACACGTATTGAATCTCTCTCTCGCCCCTTCTGCAACTCTCTTCATGCCCTTGCTTCCCAGCTCTTCTCTACTGAATCTCTCTCTCAAACCAGCCCCAACCAAAATCCAAATCTCTCTCTAAGACAAGCCTCAAATATCCCCAAACTAAAACCCAATTCTCTCTCAATCTTCCGCTCCCCTCCTACCCCAAAGAAAAAAGGAAAACAAAAACAAAAAATCTAACCAGTATTTGAAGGGTTACTCATCATGGACCATGAGAGTGTTGACCGGTTTCAAAGCTATTTTGAGATGGGCTTCCTTACTAGCCGCCATCCAGTGCTGGGCGGGCTATTATGATTGTTGCTCAAACACGGTCAAAGTATTGCTGGAAACTTGGAGCCATGTCAGCAACACGTGGCTGCTTGGTCATGGGGAGGTAGGGATATCACTGATGGACCTGCATTTCATTGGTGCCCTTCCGCTCGTCAACGCTATGTATGACTAATTTGTACCCCCGAACTCAGTCATCTTTGGAGAGGAAAGAGTAGGGAAAGAAGCCCCACTGGCTGGGCTTTAGGAACTGTTTGGGATCTACCAGCTACTCCGCAGTAAGTTCAAAAGTGGACGGGTCTTCTTCCCCAAATGGATAGCACTTTTCTACAGTGACTCCACTGATGACGCTGGTGCAACACCGAGGAAAAAGAAGAAGGGAAAGGCACCCCTAAGGATGCCCCACCAGTTTTTGAGCTGCGGAAGGAGATTGGGCATATCTTCCTGGCAGCTTACCCGGTACTTACGCAAGTTTGCTTTGCCAGGTGGGGCAGACACCATTCGTTCAGGCACGTTCTATGTGGCCTGTGACATGTAGTGGGGGAAAGAGTATGCACTCGCACAGCCAGTCCTGTGCAGCATCTATTATGGCCTGGCCCCATTTCTACGGGGAGACTATACCAAGGAGAGGCAAGAGGGAACGACATAGTAGATGGGGAGGCCTTCCCAAGGGATTTCAAGACCCCTTTCCCAATCCATTATGTTTTTGGCTAGCTCGGGGCTTACTTCCCCAACACCTACCTCAAAAATAGGATGTTGGAAGATACCATGTGCCCATTCCTTTTGAAGATTTCCAAGTAGAAAGCAATTTTCCACACACCTGGTCATGCGTGCAGGTTGTCCTATAACGACCATCTTCACATGCCCTGAATTGCATTCTCAATTGGAGGCTTTACAGAGAGTGCATATATTGACGAGCTGGGCCACCACCTAGACGGTGATTTTACCAGCCAGAAGGGGCTGATGTTTATGCTGAGCGTTAGGGGCGAAGTCCTTGCCTCCCGCGAATCTTGAGGGATACTTCCCTCATCGATTCACCCTACAGCATGGGCTAGATCAAGGATGCCTGTTCTCAGTGTTCATCGAGAAGCGGCATAGCAAGGCTGCTCGCTGAAAGAAGACCAGTTGGGAATCCACCGAGAGAGTTGGCTCCCGAGGCATATTCACACTTCTTGGGCCACATGCTTGGAGGCCACAAAGATCAACAAGTATGTGTTGCCCCATTTTGGCAGAACAATGCGGGAGACAGAAGCCCACGAATGCTGGTGGCGGATCACCAGTAAGGGGTATTGGGACATGGACCACCCTTGGAAAGGGGAGAGTAGCCATTGGAGTCAATGAGAATCTCGGTGAATGGCAAAGGAAAGTCATCCTTTGGGAAGGCGGTGTTTAGATCACGGAAGTCAATACAGACCCTGATTTGGCCATTCTTCTTCTTGATTGCGACAACGTTCACCAGCCACTTTGGGTATTTGACTTCACGTATGAATCCTGCCTGTCTGAGCTTGTTAACTTTCGCATCAATCTGCATTTCGAGGTCCGGCCTGAACCTTCTAGATTTTTGCTTCACGGGCTTGATAGATGGGTCAATGCAGAGCCGGTGAACTGCAATTTGGTGGTCAAGACCGAGCATCTCATGATAATGCCAAGCGAACAATCCCTTTTTGCTCGGAGAAAAGAAATGAAGCCTTCTTTCTTCTCTGGGGACATTTTTGCTGTTATGAAGGTTGGCCTTGTGTCGGCCTCGTCACCTAAGTTTATCTCCTAGAGCTCGTCCACCGTGGCCTGGCCACCTTCTTCCCATTCTTCAGGAGCTTCTTGCAACTCCTCGTCAGGGGACTCAAGAGGCTTCTTATCGGTCTGGAATGCAGAGACCCATGATCCTAACATTTCTGATTCTAGGAGGGCCAGAGTGTGGGAGGCCATTTCGGTGCATTGCTGTTGTAGGGGATGAGAGGGTCAACCTCGAGCGTGGAGTCCTTGACATCATGGCAAAAATTACTCGGTACCTGCCCCGAGTTGGGTGACACCTCATGGACCTGAAGCACGTGACAGGCCTCGTGGGAGTAGGAGCTTAAGGGTAGCTCGAATTTGGCTTGAGCCACCATGGCGTTAGCAACTGTTTGGAATCCCGCCGCTTGGGCTTGTATTTTTCTCAAACGCTTTCGATGGGACTTGCTAATGTTAGTGCCTTCGAGTTCCTTGTTCAAGGCCTTGAAGTCTGGGCACTACAGAGTTGTACCTGCGAGAGAGGTAGAAGAGGAGGGAGAAGAAGAGTCAGAGGGTTTTGGGTAGCTTTTTACATCGTCATAAGAGTTGGACATAAGTAGGGGGTACTTTAGGTTCTGCCCCGTCTCTGCCCGTTGAGAGGTACTTTTAACGTTGTCACCCTTATCGGATGCATGCATGGAGTATTTTGGGCCTTGCCCTATCTCTAACCATTGAGGGATGCTTTTAGTGTTGTCACCCTTGTTGAGCGTACCCTGGGCAGTTGATGACTTAGGGACGTCGTCTTGATTGGACGAAGAAGTAAGGCGAGATGCGCCTGGGATGAAGTCCTATAGGGTTGGAAATGGAGGGAGAGGCCTTAGGAATTCTTCCTCTAGTGGGGGCTGAGGAATATGATTCCCTCGACGAGCTGACCTAGGAGCTCGTCTCCTTTTAGCGGGCGGGATTTGGTCCGTCCTATCAGGCCAATGAGTAGCCCTAGCCTGGCGGACTGCCTCACGCTTCAAGGACTTGAGCCTGCTTTGCCCATGGTAGACTTCCTAGGGCTGAGAAGTCAACGGCTCAGACGGGCCTAAGGTGTACTCATAGGGGACCTGTGCTGGATCTTCTTCCTGGATGGGGGTGCTGGTTTGGAAGCATTTCGGGAGGACAACACAAACGATCTGGCCCTTCTGTACCTTTTCTGCGAGTACTGCTTCGAAGCCAAAGCACTCGCTCAACTCATGGCCTCATTCCTGGTGGTATGGGCACTAGAGATTTTCTGTTCCCTGGGCAAGGCGCCTGGGTTTCCTGGCGGGCTTGGGAGTGATAAGTCCTTGCTGGAGCATAGCTTCGAACAAGACCTAGAATTGGTCTGAATCATTATGACTCGGCTCTTGCGGTGAGCGGTCTCCTTGTCCCGGTTGCGCGAGGACTTGGGGGTTCCCCCTGTGTTTTCATGAACTTCCTGGCATTATTGCATCTTCTTTGCAAGGAGTGTAAGGAACCCAATGCACTCACTCAGGTCATAGCCTCGTATCCCGTAGTACGGACACCAAAGGTTTTTCAGTCCAGGGAGCCAAGAGCTTGGGCTGCCTTGACGGCTTGGGCGTGATGAGACCCTCTTCGAGCATCACAGCGAACACTGTGTAAAGGACAGAGGGTGCCTCATCATCTGCTTGGATTGTCACCACATGGGAAGCCTCAGTTGCCCCGAATGCTTTCTTTAGCTCTTCGAGCATTATCTGACCCTTATTAATGAGCGCCTCGATAATTTCTTTGAGCACAAAGCAGTCTTCGGTGGGATGGTTTACCCTTATGTGATAGGAACAATACTTCTTATGGGTCTCTTGAGTGTGCTGCTCAAGAGACTTAACCTCAGGCAGCTGAATCATACCCTGCTCTAGGAGTAATCAGAGCAGCGCAGGAACCCACTCTTTCTCAAGGGGGTACACCTTGTTTCGATGCCGAGCCCAGTAGTCATTTTGATTGGAGTTCTTGGGAGGTGGATCTGGTTGTAGGTCTGCTTCTGCTTATCTTCGGTCTGAGGTGCTGTTTGTGCCTTAGTAGTGACTACCCCTATAGAGAGGTCTGAGGTCCAAGGTCTGAAGGGTGCTTTCTTAGTGTCCGTCACAGTGACGGTTGCACTAATCACCCCTTTTTGCTAGTTACCCCGATTACTGGAGCGAGAATTGCCATTGCCCCTGCCGTTTCTCGAGCTAAAGGATTGTTGACGGAAATTACCGTGGTGCTTGGATAGACCCTCAATATGCACTTCTTTAGAGATGAGCTCCTACATGGAGGAAGGGTTGGAAGCCTCAACATGCAGGGCTATCTCCGGCAGCATGTTCCGAATGCAGGTTTGGACTACTTCTCATTCTATCATGGGAGTAGAGTGGTAGGTTGCCAACTCTATCAACTGGGCTACAAACTTGTCGATCGACTCGCCAGGTTCTTGCATCAAGGTGAGGAGCTCGGTGGTTTAAACGTTTTTTTGCACTTCAGAGAAATGCTGATAGAAGAGCTGCTTCATTTCCTGTCAGGTGTGTACCGAGCTTGGAGGTATCCGAGCATACCACTGGAAAGCTAGTTCTTCAAGGGTCTCGACAAACTAAAGGAGGAGCTATTTGTCAGTTGCCAACTCTCGATAGGCTACTTTGAAATGGGCGATGTGCTGGTGCAGTGATGTCGTACCGTTGAACAAGAGCAGCTTCCCCTTTTGGTAGTTTGGGGGGAACGATACCCGATCAATATGAGAGGGATATGGCTTTTGGTAAAGCAGTGCCCCTTGCATACCCGGGATCTTGTTCTTGAGGCTATGGGTCACCATGGCATCTATGTCGGCTTGGGAGTATACCCGGGGAGCAGAACCATCTTGAGAGGCTATTAGAGGAGGCTGCTTGGGAGTTGTGTCCTCAACAGGAGGGGAGTTGGCCTCAAGGTGGGAAGAAGAGGGAGGTGACCAGGCGACTTCTAGGCGCTCCATCTTTTCGATGATAGACTGTATTATGGCTTCAAACCTGTTCATGCGCTCCTCTTGAGCGTCACTAGGATCGTTAATGACCATGACGCTGACCGTTTCCTCTGGAGAATCAGAGCAGGGAGGAGTATAGGGCTTCTGATGATGGGCATCCTTGATCTAGCCCATGCTGCCGGGCGAATCGATGAGGGAAGTATCCGTCAAGCTTTTTACGTTATGGATTATGGCTGTGAAATCACCGTCTAGGTGGTGGCCAAGCTCGTCAACGAATGCATGCTCTGTAAGGCCCCCAATTGGGAATGCAACCCGGGTCATGTGAAGATGGTCATTATAGAACAAGTTGTTCGCATGACCAGGTGTGTAGAAAATTGCTTTATGCCCGGTAATCTTCAAAAAGAATGGGCACATGGTATCTTCCAACACCCTATTTTTGATATACGTGTTGGGGGAGTAAGCCCCACTGCAGCCATAAACATAATGGATTGGGAAAGGAGTCTTGAAATCCCTTGGGAAGGCCTCATCATCTACTATGTCGTTCCCTCCTTCCTCTCCTTGATGTAGTCTCCCTCAAGAAATGGCTCCCAGGCCATAATAGATGTTGCACAGGGCTGGCTGTACAAGTGCATACTCTTTCCCCCGTGCCATGTCACATACAACATACAACGTGCTTGGACGAATGGTGTATGCCTCACCTGGCAGAGCAAACTTGCATAAGAAAAGTACCAGATAAGCTGATAGGAATATATACCCATTCTCCTTCCGCAGCTCAAAAATTGACGGGGCCTCCTTGAGGGGTGCCTTCCCCTTCTTCCTTTTCCTCGGTGCTGGTTGTAGAAAAATGCTATCCATTCGACGAAGGAGACCCGTCCACTTTTGGACTCACCGCATAGTAGTTAGTAGATCCCAAACAGTTTCTGAAGCCCAATCGGTGGGGCTTTTTTCCCTACTCTTTCCCCTCCAAAGATGCTAGAGTTCGAGGGTACAAACTCGTCATACATAGCGCCGAGGAGCGAAAGCCCACCAATGAAGTGCAGGTCCATCAGTAATATCCCTGCATCCCCATGACCAAGTAGCCATGTATTGCTGACATGGACCCAAGTTTTCAGTAATACTTTGACCGTGTTTGAGCAATGATCATAATAGCCCGCCGAGCACTGAATGACGGCCAATAGGGAAGCCCATCTCAAAATAGCTCTGAAACGACTCAATACTCTCATGGTCCATGATAAGTAACCCTTCAAATACTGGTGCTGCTCCCCTTGCACTCGCAGGCCAGCAGAGGACCATTTCATGCCTGGGGTTTTTACCATCCTCTTGCTTAGAGTCGGCAAGTCCCGGCTCAAGGCTATATTCCGGTGCAGGCAATGTAGGAGGCCTACCCCTTTTCGGTGCAGGCAATGTAGGAGGCCTACCCCTTTCTCTACCCTCACATTGTTGTCGTTGTCTTCTCTCACCCCAAACTAGATGGGGTCGCTCACAAAAGCGACTCTCAAAGGCCACATGGGTTCACCACTATGGGGTTATCACCGCCTCACCACTAGCAGGCTATCGTTGTTTCCCGACCAAAAGGGGCTATCATCGTTTCTTCCGCCTGCAGAGCTTTCACCCTCCATCCCTCCAACTCGTTGGCGATGCTATCAAAGTAAGGGAGGACTTCGGGCTCACTCCCTAAGGTGATCCCCCTCAACTGTTGGATTGTTGTTCCAAGCTCTTCGAGGGGCACCTCCTTCAGCTTCCGGAGGCCCGTTCGAAGCATCTCAAAGATGACGCCCGACATCCAGCTGAAAGTGGGTCTGGGTCCTGCAGCCCTGAAAGTGAGCCTTCAAAGTCTAGAGTTTTCAAAAAATGGGCTTTTCCCTAATCACAGACTCGAAAAATCCATATAAACCTAAAAAAATGTTATTTTATGGAGCTGAAATGCGTTTTAGAAGAAAATGAATCTCAAAATTTTGAAGTCATCAAAGAAATTATAGATTATTAGAAATCAAGATACATAAAGGAAATAGACTTTGAAACAAGAAAAACCATCGTATTTACAACATACAAAGGTTGTTAGCATAACATGAAGAATCCATGTTAAGAAATAATTATCATCGAACAGTCAATTTAGACGATAGTGGACGTAGAATCAGAAAATATACTGCAAATGAAGTAAATGACACTTCGAAAAGTCGTCTGAAATTAAGGGAAAAAGATAAATTGAAAAACCGGATCATTTGGATTCTAATCCAAAAACCAGACTCTAGACCCCTGATAGTTTCGAAAATTATTTAAAAAAACAAGAAGATTTTTTCCAAATGAAGAAGAAAAACCTTCACCGTCATTTTCAAACCCAGTACCAGAAACAAAATATGAACTCTAAACCGAAGTTGCGCATGAGATACAGTTAAAATAATTATCTAGACAAAAATGTCCGTATGAAAGAAGATAGTGTCGATTTAGCTATCGAATGGAAAGTCATCCATGAATTAACTAGTATAACTAAAAGATTTAAATAATCAAATTGTAGAAGTTTTTGAACCTCGCAATTTTGATACAGAGATACAACCAAAACTAAATTGGCGAGATTTGGAAATACCTGCAAACAGGTTCACAGAAAATTCTACAGATAAAACTTTCTAAAAAAGAAGTACATCCTGTAACTTTCTAAGCATCAGGAAATAATATATATTTTTCGATCAAAGATTCTTTAACAGAAGGTTAAGTCTTGACAAACCGGTAAATCTTTTTGAAGATAAGAGTTAAGTTTTGATCAACTAGATCCAAAACAAAAATCTATTATAACACCCAAACCATTATTAGGATATAAAACAATTCAATTACTTGGGGATTTTGAGCAAATACTTCAAAATTCGTATAATCTGCATCAGAGAACAAACTTTTTATTAAGAAAATGCCGCTGCTACATATGTAACAAAGGACACAGCTCCAAATTGTCCTCAAAAAGGAAAAAATGTCAAGAAAATGATGCAGAAGCCAAACAACAATGCCCGCAAAATCCGGAATGCCGAACACCTGAGATTTCTGGCAATTATCAGCTCGATATGAGCGTTTTTTGGCAGCTTTAGAGGACAGATTCCTTGACGAGTTCCTGCAAACAGCAATGGACAAGTTCTAGAGAGGGAGGGAGAGCAGATGGCTATGGCTTCAAGAGTAACACCCCTTTTTGCTCGTATGCCAGCAAGCTTTATCCACATTTTAATTGTTGAAGTTCAGCGCGGCATGGGCATTGGCATGGGGGAGAGAGAGAAAAAAGATCAATTACAGACATGCATTTAGGTAAATATAATGGAGCATAAAATATTACAAGTGTAATAATCGACAAAGATTAATGGAACATAATAAAAAACAATCGACAAGACAATGTAGTCCCTCAACAAACTGAACAACCCCATTCAAGATGTCTTGGGGACCACCAAACTATTGTCATGGGAGAGAAACAACCCCATTCAAGATGTCTTGGGGACCACCAAACTGTTGTCATGGGAGAGAGTTGCACGGAGTTTTAAGGTTCCTCTTTTTCTTGCCGGTAAGCTTGGCTGAGAGAGACCCCGCTTCTTACCACACATCTCCCCATTCCTCTCTCACCACCATAAAAATCCAAAGAAACAGGGTGGGTTTGTAGCATATATACTCACCATCAAACAATCTCTATCACTTGGAAAAAAGGCATGCAGCCTCCCACTACTGCCATAACTCATAATCTTTTTACCGTAAATCATAAAAATTTGGCCTCCACATACAAGCACTGGAGAGGGATGCCTATCACCTTCCTTCAGCACATTTTCACTATCATATTCGATCCCCAACTCGGGCAAGATGTACGTTGATTATCTCCTCCCACTTTGTCTTCAGTTTTGCAAAACCACACCATTAACTTTTTAGATCAAGCCCTACTACAGCCACAAGAGAAACATGGCCATTCCTATCCAAGAGCAACATGGCCAACCCACACCGAGGGTGCACTATCTCAACTGCCTCTCTCACCATGTCGAAGCTGATCAACCTGCAGTCCATCATAGCATGTATGGCCAATCGATATAAGATTCTTCGTGCCAAAGATTAGAGGTTTTTTTGGCATGCAAGCCTCCATTGTCCCATCAATGAGTCAAACAGCTAGTATTCCAGAATGGGCTTCCTCCATGCCAACACATTCGATACTGTAGTCAAAACCCTGAATTTCCAATGCTGGGGGTCGAAATAGAATCCAAAATAGTATGCTGAGGATCAGGGAACTGCAGGAAGGCAGGCAGATTGGCCGGAGATTTTTCGTGGTGGGAGAATGGGAGGAAGAAGGCACAGGATTGAGAGGGAGAATAAGGGCCGAGAGAGTGGGAGAATAAGGGGCGAGAGAGTGGACCTGTACCAAATAAGGAAGGGGAGGATAAGAGTTCATTCCAAGATCTTGAGACAATCTTGAGACCATACAAGGGACAAGCCACTTGAGTAGGATTTCTTCTACTAAGTCATCAAGCAAAATTCTCCCATTGTGAGAGAGAATAGAAATTACCAGGTCAAAGAGAGTGGATGAAAGAGAGAGAATGAAAGGTACAGCTTTTAGAGAGAGAGAGAGAGAGTTTGTCAAGAGAGAGAGTGGTAACTGGTTAACAAGAGACTAGGTGAGAGAAAACAGAGGTGCGAGAGGGGGAGAAGAGACTGACAGAAAAGCAAAGTCACCTTCGATGAGAGAGAGAGAGATACCTAAGTAAAAAAAAAAAAGAGCGAGAGAGAGAGTTTGGAATGAATGACAAACAATACTAGGCTCTTTGGGGTTTACAAAATCATCCCAAGTCAATAGAAGTCAAATACACGAATTATAAAAACTCTAGGTTGTGCTTTTCAAAACTTAAAAACACGACTATGTAAAATCATTAAAATACTTCACAAATGTTATGTGCTGGTTGTTGCTATAAATGAAGCAGAAACATAGCTAACAACCTAAAACCAAATAGATTTACGGCCTGGTGTGTAATTTGAATTCAAAAAAATTTGAATTGGATGACATGGAATTCCACCAAGAAACACTATATAAACGGCAAGAAGACGCTGCGACAATGATGCTAAGAGAAGTTTTCATTTCCTATCATCGTCGCGGAGGAACCTAAAGGTCTTCATATACAATGCCAAGGGCACCAACGGGATTTCACATTAATGCCAAAGCCATTTTCATAACTTATGCGCGTTGTTCTCTACCGTCATCAGTAGTACTTGAACGGCTCAAATTCATCCACAATAATTCTACATCATCAGGAGAACATCATCAGGATGGAACGCCCCATCTCCATCATCTCCTTCAATTTTTCAAAGTTATCGACATATACGATCCCAAAAGATGGCAGATCACTCATGAGTCCACCACCTATCATTCAAACGTCCAAACAGCAAAGGATCCTGCCGCAGTGCGTGCTTACATCTCTAAAGAGGGATCTTTCGTTGATTATGGAGAATTCCATGAACGACACAGATCAAACACACAACAAAGGATGACATATAGGCATATATCATCATCTATGTCCGCGGAGGATTTCTTGTCCCGATGTGAACAACAACCTATTATTTTTGCAACACAACTAGAATTCCCTAATCTTCCAGATGAATTATTCAATTGGATGAATGTGTTGCTTGCGCAAGCAATACCTGACAGACCTATAAGCATTGTCATAGAAGGTCTGAGTCGGACTGGGAACTCAACAGGCAAGAAGCTTAGCCCCGCACAATTATTTTAGTGGATGGATGGACTTCAGTGGTTATTCGAATGATGCAATACCCTGTCATTGACAATATCGAATTTCGCCATTTATCAACAAGAAAGAATTAATTGGCTCACAACATAAGTTTGAGGCGCATATCAAATATGGACGTCCTGTTTCTATTAAGGGTGGGATACCATCCATTATTTTATGTAATCCTGATATGTCATGGAAGCTTTATAGAACGGTTTTGATTCTAGGGCCATATACTTTCATCTGTACCATTATTCTGAAATAAAATTTTCATTACGTTCGAAAATGTATTCTACAATTTCAGTGTGAAAATTCACGATGCAACAGACAAACTAGCCGCACTAAACTATCAATATAGCATTCTGCATCACATTCGCATATTCTCCACTAGTAGCATTCTTGACCATTTGATATTTTGCGTGTGGGGCCCACACGCAAATTCAATCTTTTTCTTTTCTTTTTTTTTAATTCAACTATTTATTATTTTTGCTGAAATGAAATAGAACGCACTATGGATGGGGTAATGATTAATATGCGTACTAGTGGTTATTTAAATAAAAGAAGAGTCAATATGCATTCAGATATTAATACGCATATTGAACATATAGCATTTAGAAATATGCGTACTAATGGTTATTATCAGGGTTTTTTTTTTTGCATTTAGAGAAACATATAGCCCATTTGAAATATGCGTACTATAATAATAATGGTTATTATTATCAGGGTTTTTTTTTTTTTTTTAACAAAGATATGCCCATTTGAAATATGCGTACTAATGGTTATTATCAGGGTTTTTTTTTTTTGCATTTAAAGAAACATAGCCCATTTGAAATATGCGTAGTAATTGGTTATTATCAGGGTTTTTTTATTTTTATTTTTATTTTTTTTATTTTTTATTTTTTTTAACAAAGGTTACTTCATCATTCATTCACAAAATAACATAAGTACTTACCCCAAAAAAAACCCTATTTTTTTTCTTAAGAATGGTAACATTTTACTTCTTCATTCATTCACAAAAATAACACAAGTACTTTTCCAAAAAAAAAAAAACATAATGCGGCAGCAATGCAATTTATAAAAATTGCCATCACACAATATACAACATTGAAAAACTCCAACTACTTACATTCAATCTCTCCCCCAAACTCTGGGCCTATCTTTATATCACAGTTAACACATCTAGACTGCATCTTTAGCCAAAGCATCTGCTGCTGCTGAGTTTTTCTCTCTATATACATGCCATATGAATATGAGGACAATGAACCATAACCTCCTAACTAGCCCTCCAATACCACAATATCTCTATAAAATTGTCACATTTCTTTCATTCACCAATGAGTTTTTCTCTCTATATACATGCATATGAACCTAACATATCAGGCCAATGAACCTTAACCTCCTCCCAAAGCATCAAAGGAACCTTCATTTTCTTCTTATTCCAACGAATCACTTTAATCCCTTGCTCCATTAGTTATACACAAAGGCCCACAATATCTCTTTAAAATTGTCCCAATATGACCCCTAACTAGCCCTCCAATACCACAATATCTCTATAAAATTGTCACATTTCTTTCGTTTACCAATGAGTTTTTCTCTCTATATACATGCATATGAACCTAACATATCAGGACAATGAACCATAACCTCCTCCCAAAGCATCAAAGGAACCTTCATTTTCTTCTTATTCCAACGAATCACATTAATCCCTTGCAGCACTGATCTTTAGCCAAAGCATCTGCTGCTGCTGAGTTTTTCTCTCTATATACATGCCATATGAACCTAACATATCAGGCCAATGAACCATAACCAAAGCATCAAAGGAACCTCCATTTTCTTCTTACACCAACGGATCACATTCATGGAGTCCCCCAATGATCAATTTACCACCAAATTGCTCGGCCACTTTAATCCCTTGCTCCATTTTCTATAAAATAAATACACAAAGGCTCACAATATCTCTATAAAATTGTCACATTTCCTTCGTTCACCAATGAGTTTTTCTCTCTATATACATGCATATGAACCTAACATATCAGGACAATGAACCATAACCTCCTCCCAAAGCATCAAAGGAACCTCCATTTTCTTCTTATTCCAACGAATCACATTAATCCCTTGCAGCACTGATCTTATCTCAGCTCTATATAATAATACACAAAGGCCCTTAATATCTTTTTAAAATTGTCCCAATATGATCCCTAACTAGCCCTCCAATACCACAATATCTCTATAAAATTGTCACATTTCCTTCGTACACCAATGAGTTTTCTCTCTATATACATGCATATGAACCGTTAACCATAAGCTCCTCCCAACGTATCAAAGGAACCTCCATTTTCTTCTTACACCAATGATCAATTATCACCAATCTGCTACTCTAATCCCTTGCAACACTGATATCATTTCAGCCTCATCCCTTGCAACACTGATACGCACAGGCCCACGATATTTTTTTTTATGATCCTTACTGCGCACCTCTAATACCACCTCTGCCAGGAGATTCCATAAAAATTTATCTGGGGGTTCCCATACGCCCATCTCCAATACCACCTCTGCCAGGATTTCCCATGGAGATTCCATAAAAATTTATCTGGGGGGTTCCCATACGCTTTCTTGATTAATCATGTCATCCTTATCAAGGGATGCAACTGATACATTTGATCAATCATTGCCCACGCAGGCTCTTTAGTGATCTTCCAAAGTGAACTTCCTCAATGCGAAAATATTTGTAACATGTACTGCAGCACCCACTTCCATATATTATCCAATTCCATATTTTTCCTTGTATACCCACAATGCAAAAACAGAAAGATGGTCACGTTTCTCTTCAACCTTTTACACATGTATTTGTTAAAAAACTTTTCCTCCTTTTTCTAAGCACATTAATGGTCATGCTACTAAGCAATCAAATAAAACATGGGTACAAAGGATGCCATTGCTGCATCCCACCCTCATGTCCGGTTTTCTGGGCATCCAAGAAGAGCATAATTCATTATT
>NW_006497735.1:2374411-2401680 GCF_000471905.2 Amborella trichopoda
ACTTACAATGAAATCACCCCAATTTGTCAAGAAGAGCATAATTCATTATGGGAGAGGTCATGAAGTTGCATGATGCTATCATGTTTGAGGGAGATAGTGGAAAATTGAAGATTTTTCATGGTGGGAGACTGGGAGGAAGATGGCACAGGATTGAGAGGGAGAATAAGGGGCAAGAGAGAGGACCCGTGCAAAATAAGGGGTCATCAAGCAAACTGCCTGACAGAGAACCCATCGTGAGAGAGAATAGAAATTACTATAGAAATTACTAGGTTAGAGAAAGTGGATGAGAGAGAGATAGCTTTTAGAGAGAGAGAATTTGTCAAGAGAGGGATGTACTTACAATGAAATCACCCCAAGTCAATAGAAGTTAAGTACACGAATCATAAAAACTCTAGGTTGTGCTTTTCAAAACTCAAAAGCACGACTATGTAAAATCATTACATATACTTCACAAACGTTATATGCAAATGGATTTCAGATATTATACCTTTTTTTTTATTTTGTTGACATGAATTCAGATATTACCTTATTGAGAATATAGAACGCACTATGGATGGGGGTAATGATTAAAAAAATTCTCTACAAAGTAATAGCCCATTTTGTTCAATATGTACTAATGGTTATTTAAAATAAAAGAAGAGTCAAACATACTTTGTTCAATATGTACTAATGGTTATTTAAAATAAAAGAAGAGTCGAACATACTTTGTTAGCATACAAGATACTTTGTCAAAGTAACCTTATATATAATATCAGGGTTTTTTTTTGTTTAAACAAAGGTAGCATTACTTCTTCATTCATTCACAAAATAACATCTTTATTTCTTCATTCATTTATTCATTCAAAAAATAACACAAGTACTTTTCCCCAAAAAAAATGAAAATAACATAAGTACATCAACAAAATGCAGCAGCAATGCAATTTATAAAAATTGCCATCACACAATATACAACATTATAGAAAAACTCCAACTATTTACATTCAATCCTTCCCCCTAACTCTGGGCCCATCTTTATATCACTGTTAACACTTGCATCTAGACTGCATCTTTAAGCCAAAGCATCTGCTGCTGAGTTTTTCTCTCTATATACATTCAATCTTTCCCCCTAACTCTGGGCCCATCTTTAATATCACAGTTAACACTTGCATCTAGACTGCATCTTTAAGCCAAAGCATCTTCTGCTGAGTTTCTCTCTCTATATACATTCAATCTTTCCCCCTAACTCGCCCATCTTTAATATCGCAGTTAACACTTGTATCTATACTGCAAAACATCTGCTGCTGAGTTTTTCTCTCTATATACATTCAATCTTTCCCCCCAACACTTGCATCTAGAGTACATCTTTATCCAAAGCATCTGCTGCTGAGTTTTTCTCTCTATATACATTCAATTTACTTCCTAACTCTAGGCCCATCTTTAATATCACAGTTAACACTTGCATCTGCTGCTGAGTTTTTCTCTCTATATACATTCAATCTTTACCCCTAACTCTGGGCCCATCTTTAATATCGCAGTTAACACTTGCATCTAGACCGCATCTTGAGCCAAAACATTTGCTGCTGAATTTTTCTCTCTATATATACATTCAATCTTTCCCACTAACTCATGGGCCCATCTTTAATATCATAGTTAACACTTGCATCTAGACTGCATCTTTATCCAAAGCATCTGCTGCTGAGTTTTTCTCTCTATATATACATTCAATCTTTCCCCCTAACACTTCCATCTAGACTTTATCTTTATCCAAGGCATCTGCTGCTGAGTTTTTCTCTCTATATGCAAATGAACCAATTATCAGGAAATGAACCATAACCTCCTCCCAGAGCGTCAAAGGCACCTCCATTTTCTTCTTACACCAATGAATCACATTCATGGGGTGTCATCCTCAATGATCCACCAAATTGCTCAGCCACCTTAATCCCTTGCAGTGAATCACATTCATGAGGTGTCATCCTCAATGATCCACCAAATTGCTCAGCCACCTTAATCCCTTGCAGCACTGACCTTTATCTCAGCTCCATTTGTTTTATTAATAATACATAAAGCCCACAATATCTCTTTAAAATTGTCCCAATATGATCCCTAACCAGCCCTCCAATATGCCACAATTATCTCTATAAAATTGTCACATTTCCTTCGTACACCAATGAGTCACGTTCATGGAATCACCCACAATGATCCATTATCACCAATCTGCTACTCTAATCCCTTGCAGCACTGATCTTATCTCAGCTCCATTTGCTATGTTAATAATACACAAAGCCCACAATATCTCTTTAAAATTGTCCCAATATAATCCCTAACCAGCCCTCCAATATACCACAATTATCTCTATAAAATTGTCACATTTCCTTCGTACACCAATGAGTCACGTTCATGGAATCACCCACAATGATCCATTATCACCAATCTGCTACTCTAATCCCTTGGAACACTCATATCATTTCAGCCTCATTTTCTGTTAACACCCAACAGGCCCACAATATCTTGTTTTATGATCCTTAACTGCACCTCCAATACCACCTCCTCTGCCAGGATTTCCCATCGAGATTCCATAAAAATTTATCAAGGGGTTCCCAGACGCTTGCTTGATGGGTACTACATGTCCTCCTTATCAAGTGATGCAACTGATACATTCGATCAATCATTGCCATCGCCAAAAATTATTTTCTACTAGATGCCCCACGCAACCCCTTTAGTGATCTTCCAAAGTGAACTTTCTCCAACCTAACATTTGACAACTCCCACAATGTGAAAATATCACACACATGCTCTGTAACATGTACTGCACCCACTTCCACAATGCAAAAACAGATGGTCAACCTTTACACAGAATACATGTATTTGCTAAAAACTTTTCCCCCTTTTTCTAAGCACATCAATGGTCAACCGCTTGTTCATGCTAAGCAACCAAAATACAATATTTTACTTTCATTGGTGTTGGGCAACTTCCAAATTCTGACCCACCTCGTCTCTTGCCATCGTCTTCTATCATTAAAGAGCAAGTCATATGTAACAATAAAAGCCCCTTGAGAATTTGGTTCCAAATGATATCTTTTCCTTAGATAATAGAACCTTTCACCACCTCTTCACCAATCCAAGTAATATTCCAGATGGCATTATACCCATATGCATTGACCATTTCTTTCATATTTGAATTTATGAAGTCACTTTTGCAAACGAAGTTGGGAACTGTACCTTTAGAGATCTGTCCCCACCCAATTCTGTTGCTAGAATCTGGTTTGTTCCATCTCCCGCCGATACTCTCATATTCCTTAAAATACCTCATTTTGTGCAACAACCCCCATCTAAATCTGAGTAAAGCCTTTCTTGTTTAAGCTCTCATATGCCATCGGTATTTCCCACATTTCTCTAACAATATCCTTTTCCATAACTGATCACCTTTCATTCAGCACCATTTGTTAAGTAAAGCACTAGTCAAGCTTTTCACATCCATTCCACCTCTAGCTTCATAGGTACAAACCTTATCCCAAGCTACCAAACAGAAATTCTGTTTTATCTTCATTTTCTCCCCACAAAAACCTCTCTTGGACACAAAAGTAAACTAGAGTTTGACAAAGTTAACCTAATTAAAGTCAATCTCCCTATCTAGGATAAAAATCTCCCTATAAAGTCAATTTCCATAAGTCAAGCTTAAACTGCACATTTTGGATCACAGGGTCCCATATAGATCTAGAAGCCATTGAACCTATAACAGGAACCTTCCCTACACCACATCTAAGAACTGCAGGAAACCCTATAATAAGGTTGGTCTTGTTCCAATTCACTCTAAGACTAGTAACCACCTCAAAACAACACAAGAAACTCCTCAAAGTTATTATTTCACACTATTTGTGCACTACGAAAAGTTAGTGTGTCATCTGCATACCAAAAATGTAATATCTGACTTCCTCTATCACTCACTTTAAATCTCTTCAACAGTCCAGCCTCCACAAAGTCTGCATCACACTGCATCTAATTAAAGTCGACCTAATTAAAGTCAATCTCCCTACCAAGGATTAAAAATTTAGCTTTCCAACAGTTAAGCTTAAACTGCACATCTAATTAAGGTTGACCTAATTAAAGTTAATCTCCCTCACAAGGATTAAACAAACTTAACTTTCCATAAGTCAAGCTTACACTGCACACTTTGGATCACAGGGTCTCCTATAAGGTTGGTTTTGTTCCAATTCACTCTAAGACCAGTAACCGCCTCAAAACAACACAAGAATCTCCTCAAAGTTATTATTTCACACTCTTGTGCACTACGAAAAGTTAGTGTCATCTCTGCAAACCAAAAATGTGATATATGCATTCCTCTATCACTCACTTTAAATCTCTTCAACAGTCCAAACCTCCACTAAGTCTATAAGTCTCACACTACATCCAATTAAAGTTGACGTAATTAAAGTCACTGCACTACGAAAAGTTAGTGTGTCATCTGCATACCAAAAATGTAATATCTGTTTTCCTCTATCACTCACTTTAAATCTCTTCAACAGTCCAAACCTCCAGTAAGTCTCTAAGCATCACACTACATCCAATTAAAATTGACCTAGTTAAAGTCGATCTCCCTCCCAAGGATTACAAATTTAGTTTTCCATAAGTCAAGATTAAACTGCACATCTAATTAAAGTCGACCTAATTAAAGTCAATCTCCCTCCCAAGGATTAAAAATTTAGCTTTTCATAAGTCAATCTTAAAATTGCACACTTTGGATCACAGGATTCCATACAGATCTAGAAGCCCTTGACTTCAATCTCCCCCTCCCAAGGATTACAAATTTAGTTTTCCATAAGTCAAGCTTAAACTGCACATCTAATTAAAGTCGACCTAATTGAAGTCCATCTCCCTCCCAAGGATTAAAAATTTAGCTTTTCATAAGTCTATCTTAAAATTGCACACTTTGGATCAAAGGATTCCATACAGATCTAGAAGCCCTTGACCCTATTAACAGGAAACATCCATACACCACATCTGCAGCAATTTTTCCCGCTCTTCATCATTTCAACACACCCCTATAAGGTTAGTCTTGTTTCAATTCACTCTAAGACAACACAAGAATCTCCTCAAAGTTATTATTTCACACTCTTGTGCACTACAAAAAGTTAGTGTGTCATCTGCATACCAAAACTGTAATATCTGGCTTCCTCTATCACTCACTTTAAATCCCTTCAATAGTCCAACCTCCACTAAGTTTCTAAGCATCACACTACATGTCTCAACCATTAAGGTAAACAAAAAGGCGACAGTGGATCACCTTGTCTTACACGCTTGTTGCTTTGAAAAAGCCCTTGGGTTGCCCGTTTATCAAAATTGATAAAACAGACAGAACTCAAACACTCCTCAATCCAACTTATCCATTTAACCACAAAACCCATTTGCATCCATCACTTTCATAAGAACATCCCAGTCCACCTTGACATGGGCCTTTTCCAAATTGATTTTACATATTAAGCTGGTGCCCCTAGCTTTACTTGAGCTAATACACTCATGAGCACACAAAATATAATCCGTAATTTGTCTCCCTTTTAAAATGTAGACTTTGGCCCATTCCAGGGCTTATGTTTCTCTACATAAAATTAGTAGTTAATTCAAATCGTATCTCAAGCAATACTGGAGCAATTCAAGTCATGCATTTTCACGGGGATTGACCCAATGCAAGACTGCCCCTCCCATTTCACCTTCCGTTCTCCTTGTACTTTGTGCCTTCCTTTCCTTTGTCTGCACCTCCAGAAGCAACTTGATCCATTTCCTTGAATTTATTCTCAAAAAAATAAAACTAAAAGAAAATGAATAATAATTTCTAGCTTTAATAATATTTAGGAATGTGATGCGGCCATGAAAGAATCACCCTAATTTGCATCAGAATGATACCCCAACTTTTGCCTATATAAAAGAGATTCAGCCATGAAAGAATCAACCCTAATTTGCATCAGAATGATACCCCAACTTTTGCCTATAAAGTGGCAGTTTCATCGTAACAGTCAGCTAAATAAATCGAATTTGTCACCCAAAAGGATATTCCCATGAGATGTTCTTGAGTTCCTAACATGATGGTAGAAACTAAAAGAAAAGGATAATAATTCCTAGCTTAATAATACTTAGGAATGTAGCCATAAAAGAATCAACCCTAATTTTCATCAGAATGATACCCCTACTTTTCCCTGTATAAAAGTGATGCAGCCATGAAAGAATCAACCCTAATTTGCATCATCAGAATGATACCCCAACTTTTGCCTATATAAAAGTGGCAGTTTAATTGCAACATTCAGCTAAAGAAATCAAATTTGTCTCCCAAAAGGATATTCCCATGAGATGTTTCATGAGTTCCTAACATGATTGCAGAAACCATCAACAATAATAAGTTCAAATGCAACACTGATAAAGAAATAAGACACTCTTAGGTAACTTACCTTGGTTTTCAAGGCTTGCAGAACACGGTTCGCCGGCGTTACAGAGAGAGAGAGAGAGAGGTTAGCTGAGAGAAAGCATACAAGAATGAAAGAAAGACTCGAAAGGGAATTTTATAAGGCCCGATCTATCGATTATGATCCAACGGTCATATCGTCCAATGGTCATATCCTCTAACAGTCATAATCCAACGGTCATATCCTTCTAACGGTCATAATCCAACGGTCATATCTTTCCAACGGTCATTTTCGAGGTGAGCATTGCTGCTAGTTATCCAAAAGATTTCATGCTCCTAAGGGAGCATTTTGTTCATTACTTTCTTGGGCAAAACTTAAGTAGATAATGAAAGTGGGCAGACCCAACATGAGAAGCTCTCTTTTCCTGCCTTCCTTTTTTGTCTCTCCAAATAATGAGGAAAGAAGCCCTTATATATGGGAGCTTACAAGACTTAGTAAATATAAATAAATGAAACTCAAGTTTTATACACGCACATGCAACAAAAATAACAAAATAAAGAGTGGTTAAAGAGCAATTTTCACCTTTATAAGAAAAAAAGGGGCAAATTGGTCATTTGCCTCTATAAAGCCAATGTCAAAGACAATAACCTAGAAGGTCCTGTATCTTAATACAAACCTCATATAGGGCTCTTTTCTTAAAGATCCCTTGATATAGGACTAGTAAATTAACATGTGTTACACATATAAATCTAATAAGATAGAAGAATGATAAAAACACTTTAGAGAAAAATAAATTAATAATGCATTTTAACATAAAATATGGGCAGATGAAAAACAAAAAATGAATTAAAAAATAAAGAAAATAAAGTACCTTGCAAAGCTAATATCATTTACTTTTGGGGTGTGCCACCCTAGGTGGTACTTCATGGGCCCCACTTGCATGCAATAGTGTGCCCATTAACATATTAGGCCTCCCATGCAATATTACAATGATTAAAATTAATTAAATGATTTTTAAAAATCCATAAAATCAAATTGGAATATTTAAATCAATCTAAAATCAATATCTATGGTTTTATAAATCCAAATTTGATAAATAAAATATCCAGAGAACTAGAAAAATTCAAATAGTAATTCTAAAAATCATATATCATTAAAAAATATATAATTAAATTCATTAGATGAAAAAATGATTCATATGTTATACGAATTAAATAAATAAATGTTGAGGCACTCCACCTTCAACTGTAGACTGCGATCTACACTTGCTTTATCAAACCAACCCAGTATTTTACATGACCCATAGTCTTTGCAGGGGTTCATTAGTGGGTCACTAAAGTCAGGCCAATAAGCCAAGGGGGTCGTAATCCAGATTTGTGGATTTCAAGTTCTCCCCTAGAGACATACCAATGTCACATATATCTGATGTGACTACAGCGCCTACGACGCATAGGAATATCTCTCATACATACATAAGCTTTATCCTGAAGGTGGTTTGCTATCCCGAAATGATTATCATATGTGCATGCCGTGTGATAGTTCGCGAATGAGACTTTGGCCCCCGTTTTTTAAGGCCACCATCACACACAAGGGTCATACAGTCCCTTAGCTCACTCATCCGGGCATACTCCGACCTCATCAATGGATGACTTATTATAACCTTTATCAGATAGTTTTATATACCCAGATAATATAGGTTTTTCTCAACCGATTGGCCTAGCTCGTCAAGCTCAGTCTGGTATCTGCAAACATCGTTTTCTTAGTATGATCCAAGAGGGACCACACTCGCATTGAGTCCATGTTCTACTATATCATTTCATTTTACAAGCACTCATAAGGACTTTTATGACCACACTCACCTAACATCTCCCACTTGGCCTTTGAGGCCTTACATTCTCTCTTCTTCACTTTCTCTCATCTCCATCTTTCTCTCCCAATTATAATCTCTTTCTCAAGTATTTTTCACTTATTCTCTCTCAATATATTAATTATGGCTTTTGCCTTCAATGCTTTCACAATAGAACTTTTTGAGGCAATACCTTTTTTCTCTTTACTACTCGGATCTCATCCCAAAAGTGGTCATAGTTCATATTTCATATTGCATCGCGAATCATAAACCTATTGTCACAGAAGATTATTATGTACCTTCATCGTATGGGGGTCGTATGTTTATGGGCTCAAAGGAGTTCTTCAAACAAGCGGCTCCCTTCTATAGCCATACAACCAGTGCCACACGTCTGGGTACTATGGGTAAACAACATTATAGTCTGTTGTTCCCATTGACCTGTCAAATATTAGGGGGTGCTCCTACTGGAATATTTAGTTTATCTGAATCTTTATTAATCTCACCTCATTCCTTAGATGATGGAAACACGATTTTATATGTTTGGAGTCCTATGGAATCGTGGCTCATTTGACACATATATCGCCGTCATGTTGTCAAAGAAAATCCTTACTGCCTCATAACGTACAGGGTGAAAATCAAGTCGATTAAGAAATTTCTTAATCCATACGGCCTCCTTGGCTGCCAAACAACATGCCACGTACTCTGCCTCTATGGTGGACAATTCCACCATTTCATGTTTCTTTGATTTCTAAGAAACTGTACCCCCTACAAGCATGAACACATATCCATGAAATAGATATGGATACATGAAATAGCTTCGCATTATCTGGATACATGAAATAGCTTGCATATGTACATCTAAATATCCAAGCAGCTAAAAGAAATGTGGGACTGTAGCAGCTCCACTCAATTATTGCACATATAACATATATTCTCAACATTCTTATGCCTATATCATAAGGTAGCATATTAAGTCTCATGCAATATGTAATTCAATGCCCGTTGGTTTCACAATATGGAAAAAAACAGGTTTTGGTGTGAAAATGAAATCGTGGAAAAGTCAGGTTATTTTCCAAGAGTTAATTTCCATGAAAATTTAGTATTCTAGTCCTTGAGCAAACAAAAATCCCAAAATCCATGTGTAAGCGGATGATTGACCCAACGCTTCATCAATTAAAATCAAATAAGAGCTCGCTCGACAGATCAATAAAAGATCGAAGTGCTTTCAATTAATACATATAGTACAATAGGGATAACTTAAGACCGACCCAATCTCGAAGTATTGATGAATATCATCCAGTTCCTATAGAACCTATCTGTCAAATAGCCCTATAAGAGGATTCGGCATGATGAACCATAACTCGTTCTCTCATCGGGGATATCTACCCAAAACAAATTGAATATCGAAAGAAATTGAAAGATCGAGGAACTCTCCAAAACTTGTTCAAACTTTTGGAAAGTTTTTGTTTTGTGATTCTATCTCAATTGTGCCTGCTATGTTTGTGATATTTTCCTCAAGAATCCTCTTCTGACATCATTCCATGCCTTCTTTGAGCAAGAATGTCCCCTTTTTCCTCGACTTTTTAAATTTCAGTTGTAGAAATAACAACGGTTTCCCACCTTTGCCATTCTCTTGATTCTGAGATCTTCAGCCATCAAGAATTTAGTGAATCACCACTACAAGCTTCCCTATAGCTCATTGAAGCTTGAACTTATCATTCACTTCTTGGAACACATCATAATTGAAAGCATGCAAATCCTCAATTCATCATCCTAATGCTTCTCCATGCCTTGGGAATAACTACATATGGTATCTCACTAGATTACCAAACTATTTCCTCATCAAAGGCTCCCCCTCGTCAGGATCACCGCGTGACTTTTTGCTCACGCGAACTTGATTTTAACAGTAAAATATGATCCAAATACCATGAATTTCACTTTGGTCACTTAACCACTCAGTACAAACTCGTAATACAAGTTTAATTGCTTTTGGACCACATTTGGACCCAAATTGCAAGTTCACCTAGGGAGGCAACATGCCAATGTACCGCTCATGGTGAACTTGGCTCCATCACTGTATGCATGTCCAAATTTCACAATATTATGGGATGTTACCATATCATTTAGAAGATCTCTCTATAGGCACCTCTAACTCCCCTAAGATCAAGGAAAACATCGTAAAATGGTAATTCAAACATCTTTACCAAAGATTAGACCATTTGGACACCTTTTGTCCAACATGTCATGTCCACTGCAAGGCACTATCCCTGGCACCTCAGCTTAACCCTTAATTTTACACATCAAATGACTTGATTTTTAACACAGCCATATTTGATCCTATGAACAACATTGCCAAGATTTTGGCCCATTTGGAAACAATCATCGCATATTTCTGGGCTAGGGACTATATGGCCATTTCACAATTTTTGTTCAGTGTGTCAGGAAACACCCCTGAACATGTAGTATGTGCTCTTGGTCTACTGTATGTCTTGCACTTGTTTTATGGTTGTATTCGCATCGTATCTAGCCGATTATGTATATGATCTTGGATGGTATCCTAGTATTTGGGATTTCTAGTTCTACAATTAATGTGCTCATAAATCACATATAATCGAGGTTATACAAGAATAGATGTTCATTTCCACTTTAATGAAAAAGAAACAGTGTTTAGTTTTCTCCAAATGTTCGTGGGTCTTGATTTAAAGGAATAATTCTCACACTCCATAAGCTTTTCACATATATGATACTTTTTTTTTTGATAAACTTCACATTTATGATACTTCATCATGAAGAGTCTGAGCCAACATTCTTGATTACTGCTCACTATGCAGTTCAGGCTAGTACAGTCATGTTAGCAAAGGCACTTGTACTTAGACATAAGTAGTATCCTGAAGTTTATAATCATGTTAACAACGTGTTTGAAATGTTATCTAAGTTTGTGCCTGTGGACATAGATGATATAGAAGTCTGGAAGGAACATTTACAACATCAAGTTAATGATGAAGTTGCATATGACGAGCCCAGAAGTGGTGTAGTGGGTGAAAGTAGTCATGCTGCAGAAGACCTGGCTCCATCCACACAACTTGCGGTTGAGAAGCCCAGAAGGCATAATACGCGAAAGAAGTAGTATCAGCCCAAGAAAAGACGAGTAATGTAATGGTCTTTCTGGCAATGTAATGGTCTTTTTGGCCATTGTAATGTTATCATATTGTAACGAACTCTCCAGCAATGTAATGGTTTTTTTGGCAATATTTGAGTGTTTTGAGTTTGTGTACATGCAATTTATTATTTTTATTTATTTAATTAGCCCTCTGTTAGAAAGGTTATTGTAATGGCTTAGATGATAATGATGATGATGGACAGACATAAAATTGGATTTGTATAAATCAATTTATAAATTTTGAGGCCAATATTCAATTTATAAATGAATGTGTTGTGAATAACACTACTCATGAATTGAACTCATTATATTAAGGAAAAAGTTTATATAAGGATGTAACCTTATAATGTAGAAGTACGGATGCACCTCAAAAATCCATCGGAGAAAGTAGTTTTAATGTTGAAAAACCCTTTGATTGATCTTCTCGACATTGATTTTTGGTTTTTGAACAACCGAAATTCCAACCTTTTCGGTGTTCAAAAACCGAAAAAGGGTAAAAATGATTTTTTTTATAAAAAAATCGTTATGAAATGAAAAAAACGGATATTTAAGTAATAACGGAAGCATTTGATATTTTGGTAATAACATAAACTATAACGGATATATATGTAATTTTCCTGATTTTATTGGGATTGTATGTTATAATACTATTATATTTTTAGAATTAAGAGGTCATAATTAATCCTAGCTATCAAATGTCAAATCGGTCAACTTAAAGTATGTAATGGAATTCGAAAAAAAAGATTTTGAACTTTGAACTTGATCAATCATACACTCCCAACCTTTTGATATCAAATCTAACAATCATAAGTCATGTGACTTAATTGTATAAAATTTACTATATATTTTCCAATTTTATTTTGTCTTGTCATTCATGTTAGCAACATGACAGAGAAGATTCGGATCCGATCCGGATTTTTTTTGGATTGCGCCTCAATTCTTTGTGATCCTCATTCTTTCTACATCAATGTAGGCGATCCCCTTGAGTTAATGTCAATACAAAAACTTTCAAGTTTTTTAGTTGAAAGCCATGTGATTTTCCCTTGATTTCCACTTCGTCCCGGCTAGAGTTTTGTGGTCCCCCTTTTTATATAAAATTCCACTAAATTCAGTTTTGGAGTTGGGGAGAGGGTAAGAGTGTAGATGGTGGAAGTAAAGGGCTGTGTATGGATATTAAAGATGTCGTCTTTTCTAATTGGTTTTTTTTTTTTTTTTCATTTTGCTAGAGAGAGAAAGAGAGTTCATTTATATTTGGTTTTTTTTTTTTTTTTTGCTAGAGAGAGAAAGAGAGTTCAAACATGTAATAATTTTTATCACTGAGTTTTTCTTATTTTGCAAGAAGGGGTTTTGTGTCAAATTCAAACACGTTTCATTGCTTCTAAGCGCGTTGTATCAAATTCAAACACTTTTTTGGTTTCCCTCATTGACTTTTGTCATTTATCATTTTTTTCGTATTTTAGGCTCCTAGGCGATAATATCTCAAGTTTGGATAAATTTTGATTTTTTTGAGGTCTTCTTGTTGGGTTTGGATATTTTTACCTCAAATTTGGATAAATTTTGATTTTTTGAGGTCTTTATGGGTTTGGATATTTTTGGGGAGATTGGATTCCCGACACTAGTCAAAATTTAGTGATAGCCAACTGTTTGTTTGTCCATTCAGGGGCCACAATAAAATTCAAATGGAATAAAAATGGAATTCAAATGGAATAAATTAGGGTTCGGATTTGGATCTGGATTTTTATAAAATTTTGGATTCCGATCCAAATCCAAATAGTCAAGATTGGATGTATACTATTCGGATCCAGATTTAGATCTGGGTGGATACGAACCCGATCCGGAAAATTCTCTACTCTACAATACTTTATGGTTTAAAATTTTTGGTGGCTAAGAATCTAGGTCATTACTATATCATTAAAGGGGATTCTCCACTAAACGTCATCAATTGGTGTAACATGAAGCATAAGTCTTCTTGCGAGTTGAGATCGGTGTTGGTACAAATTTGAGACATTGCTAGTTTCTTTGTGCATGTTTATGGGTTGACAGATTTCTTGCAAAAGGGAGTACCTTTTTATCTGAGACTTTGGTCTTTGACTCTGTAATATCTTTTTAGATTTTTAATATAATATCTAATTTCTGTCCAAAAAAAAAAAAAAACAACTATAAAGTTTTTTTGAAACTCAAAGAACGCTATTTTTAGGAATTTATAGTGATTTTTTTTTTAAAAATTTTGAAGCCAAATCCGGCCTATTCTCTGATCCAAATTGTCGATCCACCAATCCAACATAGTTTTTGAAATGGCCGATCCGGATCACCAATCTATTTTTTTTTAAACCTTCCTTAAAATAGATCTTGACATGTGAGGCGATTAGATATCAGCACATCAAAAATACACATTTTTGAGGTATTGTACTACCCTATAGATCATAAAAAATAAAAAAAATTTAAAAGAAGAGAAAATATCTTCATATTCCCTTTCATTTCACAATAGATCCAAGGTTTTAAAAGATATCTTGGAGCATAAGTATATTTTAAATAGGGTGTCATTTTTGTTTGGGTCAAAAATTTATGGTCAAAAGGGTCTACGGGGTTGTAAGATAGAAAAGATGGAGACCTTTTGCTTATAAGTAATATTTTCAATTATTGGGTCTCATGAGATATGAAAGTTAAAAATGGGGGATAAGGAGATATTTTCCCTTTTTTTTATAAAAGCCATCCTCCCAAAATTCTAGAGGGAGAGAAGGGCTGCGGGAGAGGACCAAGAGGAGAGAGATGTGTTTGGAAGAACACGAGAGGAGAGAAGTGAGACATGCATGAAGAGAGATAAAGAGATAAATTTGGGGTAGATAAGTGAAGAGAGAGAAAAGATTGGGTTTAGAAAGAGTATGTCTTACTCACATTTGTTTAGGTTAAAAAATAGGTTTAAAGTGACTAAGAGATTTGAAGATATCTTTTGACATCTTGGGTTTATCAAGAAATGAAACCTAAAAATAGGGGATATGAAGATATTTTCCCATATAAACAAAAAGTAAGACGCATTTTTTAAATTAAAAGGGAAAATTATAAAACCCCCTCCCCCAAGTATATTATCTATGCAACTTACCCCAGCTAACCTTTCCTCTCACTTTTTTCCCCACAACTACCTTTCCTCGCAAAAACCCTCCAAGATAAAAAGTTGATATTTTTTGGATGGAAATGCCCTTCCAGTATAAAAAAAGTCAATTGGCAATCCCAAGTAGCATATTGTTGGAGCGACCAATTCAACCGCCGGAGCGATGTGGCTCTAGAAGGTGTACTGCTGGAGCGCATCTTTGTATTGCCGGAGCGCTTGTCTTCATTGTCAGAGCGACCTATTCAACCGCTAAACCGTATGTCTTCATTGTCGGAGCGACCCTCTGCATTGCTAGAGCATGTATCTTCATTGCCAAAGTGACCCTCTCCATTGCTAGAGCACGTGTCTTCATTGCCGGAGCGACCCTCTGCATTGATGGAGCGCGTGTCTTCATTGCCGAAGCGACTTAGAGCGTGTGTCTTCATTGCCGGAGTAAATCTCCGCATTGCTGGAGCGCATGGGTAAAACGCATGGGGAGAGAGTCATGGATAAAAGTCACGAGGAGAGAGAGGGGTAGTTTAGTCTCTTTTTTCTTTTTTTTTTACTTGAGGGGTATTTGCGAAGAAAGGTGGTTGTGGGGAAAAAATGAAAAGAAGGTTAGCTCGGGGTAAGTTGTTTGCAATTTCGGATTCCGCCTCTTCTATGGAATTGACAGGATTTGGAAGATGGTACAAACCCTATTCGAAAAATTTTGGAGTTGTTCAAACGATGACACTAAAAACGACTGTTGGACTTGGAACATGGTACAATTGCCTTTAGGGAAATGATCGGGTGAGTAATCAATATATCGTGTCACTTTTTATACTATTAAAGACCTTTTTTTTCCCTTTTTTCTTTCTAACTCCAAAGCTTTCGTCTCCGGCCTGCAATCTCTATCTACAAAGACATATTCCCTTGCTTACAGTCTCTCTCATAATAAGGGGAAATTCTGATTTCGACATTTAAAAAGCTAATGTGGCCATTGATAAAATAAATCATTTTCCACGGTTTTCTTTGTGAACATAACTAGCACATTTTTAAATTGAGTATTAAGTTTAAGGGGAAGCTAGATTTGATGTATCTATCATCTTGACTCAATTTACTATCGTCATCTTCAAAGCTTTTTTCCAACTAATTGGGGTGATTCAATATGCCCTCCACTTTATTTTAGTTATTTCTTTCTAGCTATGTTTCCTCCACAACATAAAACTTATATACTTCCTCTTATCCAATCGTCCATTCTAGACGGTTGAGATGGCCCTAATCACAATATCACATCTCTACATTATTTTATTTTTAATTTCTTCTACAAAATATTTATACACCGAATTTTGGGCATCCACTTCTCTCTTAAACTCGCACTTGTATAAAATATTAAAATGATCAAAATACGCTTGAAAGTTTGAAAGGGTATTTTGGTTATTATATTTTATCAAAAACTTCTATTTAGTATTTACGTGATTCACCCTGTAGGATTACATCCATGGCCTTGACAAGTAGAAATCCACTATCACAATAAAAATTACAATGGATTTCTACACTTTCTTGGATCGAGCAAATCTATGAAAAGCTTAAAAAACAATGTAGATTGAGCAAATCTATGAAAACTTAAAAAACTTGAAAATTGACGGTCAAAAAATGCATTACAAGTTGCACCAAAAGTTGAAATCCATTTTTTTCTCTCATGCCCATGTATCACGATGACCAATTTGAGGATATTTGGGCATTAAGTTAGTTTAATTGAACATTAGGAAATAAGTAAGTATTGTATTTAATTAACCATTGCATTTTGTTTAATTCATATGAACAACTTTTCCTTTTTCCATTTTACATGGGCAAGGCACAAACGCGCATATATATATATATATATAAAAGAAATAATGGGATTAACCCACTAGCTCATATGAACATATGAGCCCAACGACTCATATTAAATTTGGGCCGATCTGACGATCACAGATGTCCGATAGTGTTCTCAACATCTATAGGCAAAAATGAATAGTGATTTCGCCTACCCTCATCACTATCCAAATTTCATCGCGTGGTCACGATTGTTCGATAGTTTTTATTTTTCATTTTTTTTTAACAAATCGGAATGACCTAAAATTTGGAAGGTATATACATCTTATTGAGGCACATCTAATAAAAATATAAAAAAAAATTATCCGTAAAAAAAGTACCAAAATACCTCCGAAACTTTTTGGGAGCATTTTGGTCAATTTTTTCGTTCTTTTTATATTTTTCAAAGATTCCCCTATTTTTGATGAATATAGGTTCCAAATTTCAGGTCATTCTGATTTGTAGAAAAAAAATGAAAAATGAAACATTACCAGACAATCGTAACCGCACGATAAACTTTGAACGGTGATGAGGGTAGACAAAATCACTGATCAAGTCCCAAAAGAGGTGGAAAAAAGTCATGAGGAGGCCGTTCCAAGAGATTTATCTATAGGTAAGGACTGCCACATTGATCTCCTCTAACAAGAAGGGAGTTTCTAATTGATCGCCTAGCTCATGTCACAACACTGTGAGGGAGATTCTTCTTATTTCAAATGGAAGCCTAGGGTTCGAAGCGATGGCTTCGACAAAGAAGTTCACTGCAGGCAAGTACATTGCACAACGTACTAGGTCACTTTTGCCTATGCCGAAAGCATGCGTTTCTAAATAAAAGGCTCATGAAGAACTTCCTTTAGGCCAGGCTAGATTGAGGAACAAATTCCATCTAGCGAATTGGGAGATTATGCAAATCAAAAGAATAATGAATCCAAAGGCCTATAAGATATGAACATGGCTCTACTTCGTGCATGGTTGTAAACCATTGTAAAAAAAATAAGGCAATCTAACCGTTAATCATCTGGTTAGATTGTAACCGGCCAAGTGCCGATTCGGATTTTGGGTGGTTTTGGTGATCGACCGGTATTTCAAAAAAAAATTCAAAAAAATATATATAAATTTTCAAAGAATTTAATTTATAATGTATTTTTTAATATTCTTTATATTATGGTAAAGATAAAAATTGCTATGTGCATTAATAACTTTTATATTTAACGATCTTTTCTTTTAAAAATTTAAAAATACCGACCCACGTTTTGACCATGAGATTCCTACTAAGGAAGCTTCGATGATACGTTAAAGAAAGATAAATGGCTTCACTATGATCCCATCCATTCAATTTTCCCCAATCTCTATCAGATCGCCATATACCGGGGGTCCACTATCTCGGAGCTATACGGTGGGTTCACTATCTCGGAGCTACATTTCCTAAGTAGTGTCCTCAAACTCCAATGTGGACGACTGACCAACCGTAAAGAAATGAAGCACCACTCCTTCTAGGCTGATGCCCTGCCATGTCAATTACTTTTCCATTAAAATACCACTTTGCATGTTTTCTTCCCCACTCACCACACACCAATGCCAACATAGACCAAATTTATGAGATCCTAAAGCGTCCCTGATCAGCACTCTCTCTCTCTGTCAAAAAGACAGACTTTGTTTCTTACTGGAGATGCTTCCCTCTTCTTCCCATGACTAGCGGCGACCGTCCCTAAATGAAATGCCACCTCAAAGTGAGGATCAACCAACCATTTTAAGTGTCTAGTTTGGGTTTGAGAGGAGCGGACATGGTTCCCCTCTATGAGTATTCAGTGCAAGCAATAAATACAACTAGCCACAAAATCATTATCTCATGCATATGTTGTGGGGCAATAAGCAATCATGTGCATGAAGAATAATCAAAATGGACCCGTTTGAATTGACAATAAATGAGTAGCCTAGCCTCGAAAGGTTCGATAAATATTTACACTTTACATGTAGAGCTGACAGTAAAGAACAATTTCTAATTACAAAACATGCTAGGTTTGACGGTGAGCGAAGAATCAATCAATTTGCATACCTGCGTACGAACCCCTTGAAGGAGATCTTGTCGTTGAGCAGGCCTTCAACATTGGCTGAATATGTTCCAACAATTGTGTGAAGTACTAAGCAAATGTGGGTCCATCAGAAGATCTAGCATTAAAAACAAAGCCTTAAAGTGGTACTTAATTTTCAGAAAGTCAAGATTGCAAGGTGAAAACTACAGTCATGCATCTGATGTCAATGGTATTAATGGAGAATCTGTTCGTTAGTTTCATAGAACAAAATACAAGAAAAAGCACACACACCTGAAATAACACAAGATTATGTTGGTAACTTGGCATTACTTGTCACCATCAAATTTCCAGTTGGAAATGCAATGAAAAGCCTGTTGAGATTTCACTTCAAGGACATATTTCAATCCATTATGGATTCAATATCTCAGACATTAAAATAAGGGATTGTATACAATGAGACCATTTGCTTTTGGTACAAGGAGGTCACAATTACGTATAACCATCCAATGTGAAATCTGATAGCTCGGGTGTTTTGCAAAGTTTGAGAAAATTTCTTTCGAACTTTGAGCTTGGTCAATGAAATAAATGCAGCCCCCAATTTCACATCCAATGGTCAAGATTAATTGTGACCACCTTGTGCCAAAGGTAAATGGTCTCATTATATATTCTCTCTTAAAATAAATTTCGGAATAGTTTGATTTTTGCAAGTTTGTTTACTCCGTTTTATGGATGGATACCTGCTGAATTTATAGATAACTAGCCTTAGTTTAATCCTAAATGTTCTCCAAACATGTTCTAGAGTATTGTAATAAAAGATTAGCGAATGTTTCTCATCTTAGGTTTCTTCACAAGCTAGCAAATAGACATGGTGTCTTAAGTCTCTATGATGGACTTCTAAATTTTGTACCTTCAACAAAAGCTGATACTAAAGGAGCAGGTTTTTAATAGCAAACAAGCTACGACACAAGGAGATAGGAAGAAAGCCAAAAGGAAACAAGTTATCTACGCAAAAATTCACATAGGAAAGAGAAGCCCTTACGGAAAAGGAAGATCCGCAATGGTCCAAGGAAGGGAATTTCCATTAGAAGCATGGGGAAGTCCTTCGGGAGAAGAGCCCAACACCCAACATCTTTAGGAATTCACTGCTACATCAATACAAGGAGGGGTTTGTTTGGCCCATTATTGTGCCATGGTTAATTGACTCTATAAAGTATGCTAAGAATACATTGCAATTTGCGAATTACCTGCTCTCCCATGTTCGATCTTCTGACTCATGGAAGGATGTCATTTTCAGTGCATTGATGGAAAAAAATCTGCAGTTTATTAAGGAACTAAACATAGCATAAGCTTCTCAAAGAAACACACATAAATTGGCAGAGATTAAAAATTCATGGTGGCAAGTCAATAAAAGTTGATTTTGGAAGTGAAGAAGAATAATAGGAAGAAATTACTAGCACTAATAGGTGGTTGTGCAAAAATGTGAACCCATAATGATCTGAGAGATATATGCATGTCTTTAGACTTCACTCACGCTTGCAATGTGGAAGTCTTTATGAAGGATAATGGAAGAGATAATGAACAAGGGCAGCCAAATGTAATGATAAAAGTATCACATAAAATCATAAAAAACTACACACTGAGATTGAAGGGGTTCTAAGAAAGCAATGGACATTGTCAATGAATATGGAAGAGGGGAGGTCAAAAGAAGCAAATGAAATAAAGGACAGCCAAGAAAACTACGGATTATCAAACAGAGGGATCATGTAAGTTCGATGCCTTTTGGTGTCATCAAAATATAGTTATATTATGGAGCTCTTTAACTGGATTGAGCTTTACTTACATAATTTTACAGATAGGGTAGTATTTCAGATGAGTTGTATAATTCTGATAAGAGTTGTATACATCACATTTGTCACAATTTTACAGGAATTGCATCATATAATTACCGAAAGATGTAAACCCCGCCATGGCCGGTCCCAAGCCTGGTTAAAGGAGGAGGGTTGTATTAGGCAAAGAAGCCAGAGCAAAAGTTTGCCACATCTTTTCATGAATCCTAAACCTATGTTATTGATGGAACAAGATTCATGTAGCCGGCCCCAAATAGTTCGGATAAGGCCTTGATGATGATTTACTAAAAGTTGTACCTATCATATTTTACAAAAAGAACAGGCATGGAGATCATAATTTCAAAACTTGATTAAGTGTTTCCAAGTTCCAACAAGAACATTGGTTTTCATCAACTGTTGTTGATCCGCTGCACAATTTGAATCGAAACCTATGATTACGATTTGTCTCCCACTCAATGAGTGAAGAATATATTCTTGGAATGGATGGATTCTCAATGAATTTGATGATACCCACATAGAGTATAATAATGCGAAAAGTAAGTCAATAAATGAAGAAAACATAGATAACCATGACAAGCTACATACACAAACACGGAATAGAATGGGCAATTTTGTGGACAGCAATCATTCGCATGCTCTCAGGTGTTTGTGCACGCCAGAGTATGCGGTTGAATGTAAGCATGAATGGCTGTATATAAATATATTTATACATACACAAACAAGTGTGTGCACATGTGTACATGCATCCTTGAAGCTCTAAAACTCCTTTTAAGAAATCAAAGTCTGCAAGTTCAATGAAAGGCAGAATTTATCGCCCTCCATCCTAGAGCAATCTACTTATAAATGTAAAGAACTAGTATACAAATGGTGAGGACCAGTATAACAAATTACGAAAAAAGAAATAAGAAAACTCATTCTCAAATAAAAGCAACAAACAAATTGTACATGCATGAAACTCATTCTTCATTTGGTAAAGCAATGTAACTTCAAATAATACATACCCTTCCCTGCCTTTGAAGCAAGATTTGTGACTTCTACCTCTAAATTTGGTGGTCCCTGCATATTTTCAATCAGAGTTATCAGATGTTACAATCTGCTCCACGACATCCCCAGCTGGAAATGAACTAATTTATCATGGACCGCGGAACACGGATATAATCAACACAAATTCTATACAACAAAATTGTTGGGTTTGTATTTCCCTACTTAGTAAGAAAACATAATTATAAAGAAAGTTTAGGAAGGTAATCAGCATAGGTATGGTAGAATAATTTGGAAGACTTTCGCTACAGATGTTAGAGGTCATCAAGAATTGGAAGTCAGCAATCCATAATTCCATGTGTAAAAGGTTGCGACTATATGTGCAAATCTTTGGCATGCTTTATTTAATGGGTGGGGTTTGCACAAGGTTGCAACCTTAAACAATCAAGTAAGGTGCACCACAAATTTTATCATAAGATGTAATTTTGGTGTAGAAGATTCTTAGGATGAACTAAGAATCCATTTTCATCGCTCATAATCATCATAGCCTTTTTCCAATTATTTGGGGTCGGCTACACAAATCCTGGTCCGCCAGTTTGCTCAATTAAATGCCATACCCTCAGTGAAGCCATAAGTTCCCATATTTTTCGGATTACTTCCAACCACCTCTTTTTGGGCCTACCCCTTGCTTTGAAAAGACTACTTCTAACCACATCTTTTTGGGCCCCCCCCTTGCCCTCTTCAGTCCTTCCACTTGAACTAACTCGTACCTCCTAACAATTGTTATACTGGGTCGGTGCCACACATGGCCAGCCCACTGAAGTCTAGAATCCATTTTCATCACTAATTACAAAATTTTAGTCTCCAAAAATGACTCAAATGAAGTTGATCTATCAACATAAGAAAATCCTGAAAATCGACGGTTTAGATAATATGTTGCAAACTACACTATTTTCTGAACATAATCATTTGATTTTATTTTTCCATGTTCATACATCTCGATGTCGATATGATCAATTATAGGATTTTCCAATTTCAAAACAGTCTTTTACGATGGATTTTTAGATGCACCTTAATTCTACATTTTAAGGTTGCAACCTTATATAAATGTCTTCCTTATATAATTTTATTTGCTAATTGAGGATCACGTGTGTGCTCTATCTCTTATTTTCCTTGGAAGAAGTAACTACCTGTTATTTAAATGTATCGTTTTTAGATTGACTCGACTAAATATTTCAAACCTAAAGATTTATTGAGACCAGCATGTTAGGACATATGCTTTTTAGATATCACATGGATTGGTCTTCCACTTGAACTAACTCGCACCTCCTAACAATTGTTGTACTAGGTCGGCGCCACACATGGCTAGCCCACTGAAGTCTAGAATCCATTTTCATCACTAATTACAAAATTTTAGTCTCCAAAATTGACTCAAATGAAGTAGATCTATAAACATAAGAAAATCGTGAAAATCGACAGTTTAGATAATATGTTGCAAACTACACTATTTTTTGAACATAATCATTTTATTTTATTTTTCCATGTTCATACATCTCGATGTCGAGATGATCAACTATAGGATTTTCCAACTTCAAAAGAGTCTTTTATGATGGATTTTTAGATGCACCTTAATTCTACATTTTAAGGTTGCAACCTTATATAAATGTTTTCCTTATTTAATTTTATTTGCTAATTGAGGATCAAGTGTGTGCTCTATCTCTTATTTTCCTTGGAAGAAGTAACTACCTGTGATTTAAATGTATCGTTTTTTGATTGACTCGACTAAATATTTAAAACCTAAAGATTTATTGAGACCAGCATGTTAGGACATGTAGTTTTTAAATATCACATGGATTGGTAGAAACTCCAGGTAAATATAACTACCATTTCGTGCTCCGACAGGGGCATACTCTCCATCTACTCCCTCAAGTAACACTCAATCTACAAGTACTTTTAGGACCAAAATATTTGGTGACTGACCTCTTTAACCTAGTACTAACCTGAAAAGGACAAAAAAAAAATTCAGGTCGCACTTTCTTATGTGCCTAAAAAAAGAGCCCCAAGATTGACTGAGACTATCCTATATTTGAAAAAGCATATTTAAGTATTGAACATCTCAAAATTCATTTTTTTCCAAAAAGAAATCATATAGTAATTCTAAGCTGGATCACAAAATTTATGATAAAAAGGGTATTTCAAAGTTTTTTACGATGAATTTTTTTATGATGGATTTTTCAAATTTATGATATAGATTGCAACCTTATATCAAATTTTCCTTATTTAATTTTATTTGCAAAGTATGGGTCATGTGTGTGGCCTATCTCTGATTTTCCTTGGAAGAAGTAACTAAGTATTATTTAAATGTATCGTTTTTCAGATTCACTTGACTAAATATTTCAAACCTAAAGATTCATTGACACCACCATGTCAGGGCATAAGCTTTCTAGATATCACATGGATTGGCAGAAACTCCAGTAACTGTCATTTCGTGCTCCGGTGGGAGCATACTGTCCATTTACTCCCTCATGTAAAACCCAATCTAGAAATACTTTTAGGACCAAAACATTTTGGTGATGTGGCCTCTTTAACCTAGTGACTAACCTGAAAAGGGAGAAAAAAAAAAAAAAAAAAATTCTGGCTGCACTTGTTTATGTGCCTAAAAAAATGGTCCCAAGGTTGAATTGAGACTGTCCAATTTTGGGAGGGTCAGATTTAAGTATTGAAGAACTCAAAATTCATTTTTTTCCAAAAAGTAATCATATGGTGATTCTTAGGTGGATCACAAAATTTCTGATAAAACGAAGCCTCGCAACTAGGTTTTTTTTTGGCTTGAGGAAGTAAGTGTACAATTCGATCTTGCATGACCATGGTATATGCATTCAATATAATTTCAAACTCCTTAAAGTTTTATCAATGCATTTCATAAGGCTCACATAGATGGTTTTCCATTTATATCAAATATTGCCTTCACTAATCTTATGCCCCAGGATTTAGATCAATGCAGATATCAGATCGTGAAAGTCAATTTCATTTTCCCAGACATATCTACAATCCACTTAACTAGTGAACAGGTCAGTAAACCTCAGAAATAACAGTTTCTTGAAACCGTTTTTATGTAGTGTCCAGTTATTTCTATGATCTGTTCAGCTTCTGAACACATAGCAGTCCACACAAATTCCAGTGGTCTATTTATTTGGCTTCTGACATGCCTCAGTTCAGTGAATCCTAAAACACAAAAAATGGTAACAGACAAATGATGACAACAGGAAAATGAGAAAGAACCCAAAAATCAAATTGTGGCAACCTATAAGAGATCATTAAACTCATGTACATACCTTTTGAGGAACTTCAAAGATGAATAGTTCATTCCACCTAACAGTTCCTTGGAGTTCACTCTTGTTCTCTGAGATCAGAGGCTTGACACATCGAGTTCTTGCACTCTGAGGAAATAGCTTTTGCTGATCCATAGCTTGACTAGCAGACACCAAGCGTAAAGCACAGAAGAAGTCATGTTTATTACCATCATCCAATAAAGTCAAGCCCTGCAGATATATCACAGAAAAATATAGATTCAAACAGATTCTCAAAATGGATAAAGAGATCATCAACAATTTCAAAATATATGACCTTAGAGTCAAGGATATGCACGGTCACATAGTGGTGGTTTTCCCTCATCTCTGTCGCAAAATTAAACCTATCTGAGAACCTGGGTGGTGGTAGCCAAGCTGAAGTACTCTCTTCATGCTTTAATGATTCAATTTCCTTTGAGTTTTGAACATATTTTTTAACATAAATATCACATCCAAGCTTATTCTCTATAATTACTTTCCCAAAATCATCTTCTTCCAATGCAAAACAAGTTGAACCATCTAACTGTCCTTGACCATTATCTGCTTCCTGCAATTACATACAACCATGAATTCACTATCATTCAGTAGAATGATACAAATCAGAAGACAAAAGTTGAAAACCTATATGCCATAGCTAACCTCAGTGGCTTTCATCAACTTTTCCTCTAACTCAACTTGTCTTCTCCAAGAAACTACAGACCCCACACAAGTTTCAAGATTAGCAGCAGTGATATTAAGATTCACAGTGCTTGTTGCAGCAATCCGCACTCGTTTTCCAACTCTGGAAGGCATATGAATATTGCTTTCATATGATTCATACCTCCAAAGGACAAAAGAAGGAAAAACAATTTAGGAAATTAAGTGAATGCTAGACCTAAAATGGCTCATCATAAACAAGATTGCAAGACAATACTTAAAAGAAATGATGAGAAATGTAACTGGCATTACACACGATAGCAAAAGAAAACACAAAAATCATGATATGGCCACAGGTAACCCTTACTTGAATATGCCATCAAATGGTTCAACAAGAGGCTCCCATGCTTCCAATTGAGAATTGAATGTTCATGCACCTATGGAAGAGATCGATACTGCATTCATGGCCTCTAAGCGGCCAGTTGTCACAAGGTTAAGATTCGAAACTGTTGCGTAGAATAGTGGTGTCATCTGCAAAGTTTAAATGTCAAAAGGAGTTCCCTACATATAGATACGGAATCATTTATTATGAAGGGACATACCATCCCATAGAGGCCATCAAGGACTGTCAAAGAAAAGCATCTTAACTTCATTTCAGCACTGATATTCTGTCGAGACTTGGGTTTCACACAATCAGCTATGCTATAAGCCAAACGGCTAGATGGTTTCCTCAGGTCAGATCTTGCAAGGAATGTGCTAGCCTGCAAAAGAAGATGTAAGCTCCAATCACAATGTATGTCAAGTGCTATTTATGAAGCAGCAATCAGATGGATACAAGGAATCCTACAACAATCAAAAGACAATGAATAAACTAAGAACACACAACACATGGATTCCAATTAAAACCCAACGATGTATGAAGCACCATCCTAATGAAAGAGGCAAAACTAGAGTGAGAATATATTAATAAACACCTGATTTTGAACTTTCCAAATGCTCCAGTTGTTGGAACCGCTAGAACTAGAACCCTTACTAATGGCTTCATCAGAAATGTTCGCCTGATTAACAAGATCCATTCGTAGGCAGCAGAGGGATTCCACACATGGCATGGCATCTGTCCTTGACACTATGCAACCCATAGAAGCATAACCAGGAGGAGAGATGGGGAACCAAAAGAAAGCTTCTTCAATCCCTTTCCCCACTACATGAGCAATTCTGGTAAACTGCACAGGCTTAGCAGAAAGCCCACTAGTATCGTTCCTAAACATTAAGCCTAAAGTAGGAGGTTCCAATCTGAGAAACAAGAAAATACAAGAGATTGTTTGATTCAGAAGATTCAAAACTGATAAGAAGAAAAAAGAAATTATATCCACAAATACCAATCTCACCCTACAGTTATACAATCACCAAGAATGGTAAAACCAGGACGTGGAAGCGGTCGCCATATCGAAACAGGTTTTCTATGATCAGAGCCCTTATCCCACCAAATTCTTTCAAAATGCGGGGTGGACATGTAGTAACTACTGGATTTTGAAATCGACCTAAGCATATCCCACCCATAGGAAGTCACACCCAGATCAGCCTCTCGTATATCATTATTATTTTTCATGGAAATATCTAGGCTGGGAATATTGATCGAATTTGATTGCTGCGTTGGGCTACGACGTAAAATATCACGCAAATCGCAGAGAACAGTTTTCGGAGGGCATTCAGTGGAAGCATGTGCATAAAATGCAGACAATTCTCAAGGCGCCAGATGCTAAATCCTGAAGAAAACCTGAAAGGATCAAACAAAAATAAACCATATATTAACATAATGGATAAACAAAGCAGCCTCAAATATTATCATCTATCTACAAATATACACATATGCACGCACGCAGCGCATGCACACACGCACAGAGAGAGAGAGAGAGAGAGAGAGAGAGAGAGAGATGCATATGTGCAGTGGATTCGTATGTATGTGCCTTCATGTACGTGTGGGAGTGTCAGTGGCCGTGAATGGTACATGTTCGTATGCATATGTGCAGTGCATTGATACATGGCAGCATGCACTCACATGAACATATATAATAATGAGTAATATGAATCGAAACATGAGCACATGCATTACAATGATCC
>NW_006497735.1:2402170-2418653 GCF_000471905.2 Amborella trichopoda
GACGACGACGACGACGACGACGACGACGACGACGACGAGAGAGAGAGAGAGAGAGAGAGAGAGAGAGAGAGAGAGATGCATATGTGCAGTGGATTCGTATGTATGTGCCTTCATGTACGTGTGGGAGTGTCAGTGGCCGTGAATGGTACATGTTCGTATGCATATGTGCAGTGCATTGATACATGGCAGCATGCACTCACATGAACATATATAATAATGAGTAATATGAATCGAAACATGAGCACATGCATTACAATGATCCCCCAACCCTAGTTATCTTTTACTAATTACATCCATTCCATCCCAAGTTAAATAACCAAAATCATTGAAAGCAGTAAAACGTGAAGTGCCAAGTGAAGGGGAGACAATACCTTTGGTCTGGGGGGACATACAAAATGCAATCTGAAAAGGCTGCAGACGTCACAAGATCAGAACGAATGCAATAAACAATGTGGTTTGGTGGTGGTCTGCCGCCAATTTGACCTATGCATCCTAAAGCACAGTAGCCCAAAGGTGCAATTGGCATCTATAGAGAGCAATCACTGTCACCATCTGACTGATCATCTGACTGGGTAGCATCCCCTTCCAATCCCTGGATTTTGGAGAATAAACCGAGGAGCTGGAAACTTATAGGCTTCCTTACACAGCCATAAGTATTACTCACAGCCATTACAACTTGAGAAGGGGTCGTTGGCCTGAAACAAAGAGGAAATCAAAATTAGAATTGATGACGAAATTGTGGCCTTCCATTGGATTAGATTATTTAATTTTTTATATATTCTATTGGTGGAAAAAGAAAACTTATTTAATGACGCAATGAAGGATTTTTATTGTTTTTCTTATTATATTTCATTAAATTGCTTGGGACAAGTTTATTATAGTCATTTGGTCTTTTGATTTTATTTAGTTATCTCAGGGTAATTTATGCCCTTTTTTGTAGTAGAAAATTAACGGGTAGTTAAGTCCTTTTTAATTTCTTAAAGTAGGAACAGTTAAGTCTTTTCTTTTGGGACAAAATGGTGGGACTTCCAGTGCCTTGGTGATTGCTTTTGAAAAAAAAATTGAGAATAAAAAGAGAAAAAAAGGGTTTCCTCGTTTCATTAATTGAAAACCCAATGAAAAGGTCTAAAGGCTTCGTAGCACCAATCAAGGTACCAAAGTTCCAAGGTATTTGATGCAAAGAAAATTGAAGGAACAATAAAATCAGCAAGAAACAAAGCTAAACACAAGAACAAGTCGAAGAAACCATAGATTTTTTATTTTTTCTCCATACCCCAAGCTAGGGTTCCAAAAACTTAAGCTTCTCTCTCTTTCAATATTTAAAAATCATATGGAATTGACCCTCTCAAGGCCCTACACACCTCTTATATATTATAATTTAATGTTCAAAGACATTATATCTCCATACAATGATTAAAATGGCCTACATATCTTAACTTAAACTTAAATTTCGTAATGACAGTTTTGTCCCTCTGAACAGTACCATGAATAGTAATCATGAATGACACTTGTGAATAGAACTTATGAAGTAAATATAAAAATATAAAAACCCTAGAATCCCTTAAAAACTGAAAAACTCAAGTAATAAAGGCTAAAACTGAAACTATAATATACATCCTTTAAAGTTGAATAAAAACAAAAAATAACAATAATTTTGCCCTCCATCAGTATTCTTTAATTGTTATCTTTTTTTCTCCTTCCTCTTGTCCTTATTTCTTTTCCCTTCTCCTCTCTCACAAACTTCCCATTTCTCTATCTTTTTCCTCCAATTTTTGTTCTCCCCTTTCCTTTTCTTTTTTCCATTTTATTCTCTTATTCTCTACTCCCTTCTTTTCCTCTAGCGTTGTCTTACCATAGTCCTCTAAACAACACATGTACTCCATCCAAAAATCCACCAAGTCCCTCAAAATTAACCCTGTGGTAAATATTATGGCCCCTAGCTGCTATTTAAGGAACTTCCTGTGAAGGAGCATGTGATATTAAGGCAGATTGACCAAGAATCACCACGGTCTAGGCTTAAAAAATTCAATATGGCAATATGATCAAATTAGGTTTCAAAGAAGTCTCTCTAATCACTTTGTATTTGTCAAAAGAGATTCCTATTCTACAACGACACTAATAATGTACGTGGATGATATCATGCTCATAGGAAATACCTTCACAAAATTCAAAAAGTTAGAGATTTGTTGAGGACAGTTTTTGACATCAAAGATATTGGTCCATTGAAATAATGCTTCACTCAATGACAGAAGCGCTTAGAGCCAAACCAACAAAATCTCCCATAAAGGCTAATAATAAATTTTATGATCTGCAGTCAAAGCGTCGGAGTAAACGTGGTATACATCAGAGTTTTGGTTGGTAGACTTATCTACTAGACTTACATAGCCAGACATGAAACATTCATAAGCATGGCAAGTTAGTTTATGCATGCGCCATGCTCCCATCACCAAGGGACCCTTTATCGCAATTTAGAGTAGTTAAAAGCTCTATGGAAAGAACATGCTTATAACAGTCACATCCATGCTATAAAAGGCTTTTATGATCGTAGTTGTTGGAAGCATGACATTCTGGGAGCATTTTATGAGTTGGATGTGGGGAATCACAAAACCCTAGAAGCTTCTGATGGTAGGTAGCACCACCCGTACAATGCACATCTCAGGAACCAAGATTTCTACCTGTTGGGAATCATATTCAACCACTTGGAACCTCGCAAGTAATTATCAAGGAACAAGTTCCATAAGACAAAAAGGTTCAAGGCTCTAGAGTATCCTCAACCAAGAATCCCTTGGTACTGGAATCAATGTAAGGAGTACGCTTAACCACGACTCCCTAGTATTGGAATAGAGGTCCTCAACTTCCCTAAACAAAGGTTCCCCTGGCATTGGAATCGTTGTATTTAGTGTTTAAAAAATTGGTGATCCGATCCAAAATTGCCCGATCCGGATAGGGTATCGACCACGCCGTTCTGAATTTTGAAATAAAACGGGATCCGGCCGGATCCCCTCCTGAACAGAAGGTCCGTGCCGGTTTTGTCATAAAAACCCGGAAATCTCCACCAGTTCCACCTGTTTGTTGATTTTTCTTATTAAAAATTAAGTGTGGGGGACCCCATTCCATCACGTGGCATCACCAGCATCTTTGGGCTTGAACCTCTCACATGGCCTACTTTCCTGCATCCCCTCACATGGTGCCTTTTACGATGGGTTAAACTCTTTTATACGACCATTTCGCCCACATCTCTTTGATGTGGGATATATCATCATTGTCCATATTAGCATGGCTCACTCTAGCGTTATTGACTATGAGCTTATACTTATAAAAAAAAAAGCGCATGGGATTATACTTACTATAGGCTACTATCTTTAGCTAATTGGGATTAAAAACAAAAAAATATTAGCTCATAGGATATTAAAAACACAAAAAGTAATAGTAATTCTACTTTATTGACCATTAAAAAACTAGTTTATACTTTACAGGATATTCTAAGAGAAAAATATAACACTAGCCCATACAACTTTAGAATTTATTTTCAAGTTGTTTTATCAATTATCACACAATACAAATATGAACTTATTTATTTATTATCTTAATTTTATTAAAATATTCTAAATTATATATTTTGTTCACATTAATTATTACACACAAGATTTATTTATTTTTGAGGGTCATATCCTTGTTTTTTGAATCAAGTTTATTACAATAATATAATTAATAATTATACTAATTACATTGATTACCAAGTCTTATATTTTTATGTATTAATTTATTTACATTATAAATTATATAATATACTAGTTTTTGTTATAATTGTAAATTAAAATTTTAAAATTAGATGATATTATTAGACAAATTGTAAAATTTATTCTTATTTGAATAGTAAAATGATTATAAAATATAAACTAATAATTCCAACTTCAATGTATAATATAAATAGTTAGCTAGGTTGTGATAATTTTGGACAAGTAAAGAGAATTAATAAATGTTTGATGCGATACTAATCCCACTTTATATGGGAAATTATTGTTTTAATCTTATAATATGGAAGTATTTTGATGCAATATTATAATATTATATTATAATTAACAATTATATAGATATCAGGCAGAAAAATATCTTAGTATTCATCTATTTTTACAAAGTAATGAAAGTACATAATGCACCACTATTAATTTCTTTTAAAAACTAAAAGAACACTATTTTTAGAGATTTATAGTGATTTTTTGAGGATTTGTTTAGACAAAAATTGCTGATTTGGCTGATTCTCCGATGTGATCCATTGATCCGACACGGGGATGGGTGTGACCGATTCGTGCCACCGCTTTTTTAAACATTGGTTGTATTGAGTGCCCTTAACCACGGTTGCCCACAAGTAATGGAATCAAGGTCATCGAGTGCCCTTAACTAGAATTCTTTAAGTACTACAGGTAAGATTTAGGAGTCTAGACACCCACCCTTGTTGGATAAAGTAAAATCCATTTATTAATTAATCATAAAATCCACTCCAAACCCCATATTCCATGAAAGAACCACGAACAATGAGGCTGATTATTACTTTGAATATATGGCTCAGACATTCATTTGGCAAACCCTAAACCCTAATTCCCTCCCTAAACTCAAATCTTAATTTCTTACATCCCATTAACCCCAAAATCCTAGACTAAATTGTGGGATTCCTTCCAAAATTTAAATCTCTTTTATGCCCTCATCTTCCCTCTGGGCTGTTCGCTGGTCTATAATTTGATAAGAAATTTCATTTTGGATAATTTTGCTTAAGGACAAATTTCAAATCATTCCAAATTAAAAATCTCACCTCCTAGACATTGAGGCAAATTCCTAGATTTTTGATTCGCTAAAGATTGCTTATTTACTTTTCTAGATGATTACTCACTGAAATTATCGATTTTTAGCGATGTTTATATTTATACAGTTCTCCAAACGTATTTGCAGGTCTAGTAGTAGAAGAATAGTGAGTCGCGAATAATAAGTTGTGTCGGGAATGTATACATTTGCTACTTAGGCAACTGATTGAGAATTTCAGGGAGAAGGGACCTCTACATGGTCCTTATTGATTTAGAGGAAACATACAAAAAGGTACCTAGAGAGCTAATTTGGTGGATGTTGAAAAAGAAAGGAGTCTCTAGAGGACATATGGATATGGTGAGAGATATGTACAAAGGATTGGTAATTAGTGTGAGGACAACTAGTGGAGATACTAGTGAGTTTTTTGTCACAGTAGCCAACATTAGGTGTGAGCATTGAGCCCATATCTCTTTGTTTTCGTTATGGATCATTGGACTAGGTACCTATAGGATGAGCTATTATGACGTATCTTGTTCGCATATGACATAGTTTTGATTGATGCAATTAGAGTTAATGTAAATGCAAAGTTAAAACTTTGAATGGATGCTCCAGAATCTAAAGGTTTTAAAATTCGCTAAACTAAGACAGAGTATATGGATTGCAAGTTTACCAATAATAGGAGTAGAATCAAGGAGGTAGTTAAGATCGACGGCCAGGAAATACGAAAAAGAGCGCATTTTCGACCAAGTTGTTCAAAAAGTTGTTGAGAACAAGGAAAATACAAGTCTAATGGAGGAAAAGTATTATGGTACCTATTTACAAGAACAAACGAGTGCGAACTATCGAGGGATCAAACTTATGAGCCACAGCTCTAAGAGAGAGTGATTGAACAATGACTAAGGCATGAAACGAGCGCTTCAGAAAACCAAATCGGTTTTATGTCAAGGAGGTCAACAACTGAGGCCATTTTCCAACTTAAGCAGCTGATTGAGAAGTTTAGGACAGAGAAAAGAACACCACATGGTCTTTATTGATCTAGAGAAAACTTATGATGAAGTACCTTGAGATATGATTTGATGGGTGTTGAAAACGAAAAAAGTCTGCAGAAACTACATCAACTTGGTGAGAGATATATACGATGGAGCGCTAACTAGTGTACGAACAACTAGTGGAGACACAAGTGAGTTCTCAATTACAATAGGTCTACATCAACGGTCAGCATTGAGGCCATACCTCTTTGTCTTAATTAAGGACGACTTAACTAGGTACCTACAAGATGAGGTGCCGTGGTGTATGCTAATCGCAAGTGACATAGTTTTGATCAATGAGACCCAAAATGGCGAAAACGCAAAGTTGAAACTTTAGAGGGATGCTCTAGAATCTAAAGTTTTTAAAATTAGCCGGACTAACACAGAGCCCATGGAATGCAAGTTTAGTAATAATAGAAGTAGAGACGAGGAGGTAGTTAAGATAGACGGCCAAAAATACCAAAAAAAGAGCGTACTTTCGATATCTTAGGTAAGATGTCACCCATGGAATTAGAGATGGGTGAGCGAAATGGAGATGTGCAACCGGAATTTTATGTGATCGCCACATACCAATGAAGCTGAAGGACAAGTTTTATAGGACAACTATGAGACCAGCTTTATGGGACAAAATGTTGGGCGATCAAAAATTAATATACCAATAGAATGAGAGTAACGGAGATAAGGATGTTGAGGTGGATGTGTGGCAAGACAAGATAGAATTCAAAATTAATACATTCGAGAAAATTTGAGTGTAGCACCAATATGCGATAACACGAGAGATAATAGACTTAAATGGGTTGGCCATGTGTGGCGCAGACCTAGTACAACACCTGTTGGGAGGTGCGAGTTAGCTCAAGTGGAAGGCTCAAAAAGGGCAAGGGGTAGGCCCAAAAGGACATGGTTGGAAGTAGTGAGAAAAAGATATGGGGACTTATGGCCTCATTGAGGGTATGGCCCTTAATAAAGCATAATGACGGACTAGGATTCGCATAATGGACCCCAATTAGTTGGGAAAAGGATTTAACGATGATGATGAAGAATATGTGGAATGCTAGTTTAGTAGTAGTAAGCGTAGAAACAAAGAAATAGTTAAGATTGATGGCCACCTAAACGAGATTATTGTCGATATCTTAGGTTAATAATCCAAGAAAATGGAGAGATTGAGGAAGATGTCGTGTATAGAATTAGAGTTGGGTAGGTGAAGTGGAGATGTGCATCCAAAGTTTTATGTGATTACCACATACCAAAGGAGTTGAAGGGGAAGTTCTATAGGACGACTGTAATAACAGCCATGGTTTATGGGACAAAATGTTAGAGTGGTCAAAAACAACATATCCATATGATGAGTTTAGCTTAGATGAGGATGATGGGATAGATGAGCGGCAAGATAAGAAGTGATAAAATTCAGAATGGATACATCAGAGGGAACTTAAGGGTGGCTCCAATAGGCGAATAGATAAAGGGGAATAGACTTAGGTGGGCTGACCATGTGCAACGTAGGCCTAATACAACACTTGGTTAGGAGGAATGACTTGATCGAAGTGGCAGGTTCTTAAAGGGCAAGGAGAAGGCCCAAAATGATGAGGATGGCAGTAGTGAAAAGAAATACGGTGACTTCTAGTCTGACTGAGGGTATGGCCCTTAGTACAGCGGAATAGTGAAACAAGATTTGTATAGCCGACCCCAAATAGGGATGAGGAGTGAATATTGATTATGGTGATGATGATCAGGATTATATATATACACCACACAGTGAAACGTTTCGACCAAAAGAGGAGCGAACCCAATACTTAAGTGCTACAGTAGTTATCAAGATGCATGCAGATGTATTAAATTTCCTAGAACAATCTTTAACTTTGATGCAACCCAACAGCAACATGCTTCTCACCTCTCTATTAGAATATTCAGTTTCCTCATATTTACGACATACAAAATGGCAAGTACAAAATAGATACCACATTCCATCAAAGTTAGCAGTTGAATTACACTAAAGAAAAGGGCGCCTCATATAAAAGAAAACAATATCTATGATTTCCTGATTAGTCGCAGAGACGATATCAAGTTTATTGGGAAAGCATAAGTATGTACCTGCCACAGATTTATACAAGAACAGGAAACAAAAGTAAATATAAGGAAATTTAAGAAAGAAAAGTGTCATTCAACATAGAAAATATAAGTTAATAACTTAAAGTAGTTTTGAGACATTCTGTTGGAGTTAAGAATAGAAACTACCCAGATGTCATACAGTCACCAAGAATGACATAACCTGAAGGAGCTTGGGGTCTTCAAATGGTCAGACCTTGCCAAGTTCTATTACCTGCAATAATAAGCTTCTTGTTAAAGAACTAAAATGAAGCATTACTGCATATTGCAACAATTTTTCAATAGTAAAAAATTAAAAACTTTCCAAGTCATACGAAGTATCAAATTAAGGGAGAAAACCTTTCCGTGATGTCCAAACTCGAACAAAGTTGGTACATGAAGCAACTGGACTTGCATTGCCAAATTGCAGTGCTGCAGCTGCCTGATTTTGCAAGTGAAGTACTAGAGAAATCGCACTCAAAGAAAGACGGATATAAATATCAGAAGATACCACAGAGATATTGGTCTTATCTTTCAAACAAGTGTATCCTCCCCAAATATCTACTGGATCAAGGATCACAAGACCAGAACCAGCTTCAATTGTCAAATCTTTAATAAGTGCTCGTACCCAAGTATCTTTCCCTTTTGCAGCAAACCTGCACATAGGACAGACAAATTCATTCATATCAGCGAATGCATAGAAACATACAGGGGAGCAATACCCATTATTATCGAGAAAATAATCATTGTTAAAGGGAATTCTTCTTATTATATAAGCTGTTTCAATGGAAGCATTTACCATCTAAAATAATATTTTAAGGAAACTTACAAAATGAAAGAAGAACTCAAATTCATGATGTACTTCAGTAAACAACAGAAAGCAAATAAAGCACATCTGTAGTAGCCCACGAATCTTGAAAGTAGCACTAGTTCAACTACAGAACTGATGAAATTGATATAAAAATGCCATGCCAAGAATGACTACATCAACATCTTTGACATGTAGTAAAACACAAAACAAACGAACATACACCAAACAGGTGCTATAAATTTTGCTATATAAAATCTGTAGCTATGAAAGCTCCAAAGTCACATGGAGTCAATCGTTATCTTTCCCCCCTGGTTTTTTTCCCTAAGATGTTTTGGACCAAAACCAAATTTGACAGAGGACAAAAATATTCTTGTTTTCAATTATTTAATTTCAAAGGATGTGTGTTCTAATTTGAATTTTAGGGATTAGGATTTTTAAGTTTTCTATGGATTCTTTATGTGTGTGTGCGTGCGTGTGTGGTTTTAGGAGTTGTGATCTTCATGGTTTACAAGGGGAAGAAGAGAGTAAGACTAATCAAGCAGATCGCCTCAAGGAAGGAGAGGAAGACAAAGAGGCAGGACAACTCGAAGTGGTGGGGGCCTCAATAGAGAGAGTGGGGAAAAGATTCATAGGCTCCCATTTGCCTTTAAATCCCTCATGCTATTGACTTTGGCCATCCGCGAGCATAAAGCAATGGGCTGGTCCTTCAAGCCCATCGTACTAGAAGCCCATGGTTTGAAAAATATCCTTCATTTTTTCAATTTCTTTGTGACGTTGTAGCCGTTCTTGTTCTTGACCTTCTTCTTCAATAACCACCTTGAAGTGTAATGAGGAACGGGCGAAAGCTGCAACCGACGCTTCGGGTATACCGTTGTCCCCATCCCCGTCGACCCCCTCGTCAGACGCACAAGGCAAGGGGGGAGAGATGAGCCTACAAACGTCTTGAGAGAAGTCCTAAAGCAGAGGATAGAGGTTATTGGGGAGGGGAGGGAAGGAAGCCAAAGGGGGTGAGCGGGAGGGGGGGGGAGGGGGGCAGGGTTAGAGGGCGAAGGAGACAAGGGAAGAGAGGGGGTAGGAGGAGGGGGTAAAGGGACAACAGGCACAGAGTGGTAAAATTGTTCCCCCGAAGAGACCACGGGGGAGTTATGCGTAGACGGCAAGTAAGCGACAACCATAGGAGGGAGCAGGGGAAGCCAGAAGGATCAGGATAATGCACAAGCGCATAAAATTGCGCAGTAGAAACAAAATGGTGGGTTGCCCAGAAAATGTTGGGAGAAAAAGATCCAATTAACAATGATTAAACATGGAGAAAGGGTCAAGGGGGGTGGCGAAGGAGTTTTAAGAGAGTAGGCAAAGGGGGAACTATGGGGTAAAGAAGGAGAGGAGTGGTCCATGGAGGAGAATAGGGGAGTCAGGCGAGGGGCGAAGGGGGGAAGAAGAATCAGAGAAAGCAGAGGGTTAAACCGAGAGGAGGAGGGCAGAGGCTCAACCAAAGAGGGAGAAGAAGAAACAGGGGGAAGCAAAAGAAGAGGAAGAGGAAGAAGGGGGAGGAGAGGCTATGAAAAGGCCAGGAAGAAGGGAGAGAAGGAAGGAGGGAAGAGGGGGAGTTGGGTGACACGCGTCACCCCGCGGAAGATCAGAAGGTCAAGGGGCAGCCAGGTGGGGGGACGCAGAGCGGGGCACCGTAACGCACGGTAGGGAAGGGAGGGAAGGCGACAAGACAGAAGGTAGAGGGCAGCGACGCAACTGACTAGTGGATGGGCGGTAGCTCGAACAACAGCTGGGAGTGACAAGTCGCACCTCAAGGCGGCGAGAGCTTCTCGAGAGGACGAACAAGCATCACGAGGGGGAAAGGGGATGGAGGATAGTGGGCCGGGACACACAATGTCCGTCCAGGGTAGCAGAGGTGGAGCGAGGCCGGGCTTAAGGAGAGGGCCCGAGGACCACACCCACTCTTCGTCAGGGCCAACTGGTTCCTTACCAGGCCGATGAGACGGGCCATCTAGGGTGCTACCTAACTCTGCCGTTGAAATCATGGGTCGGTCCTTCCACTTAGCCCTGTCAAGAGGAACAGGTGACTTTGATGGCGAGATAGACCAAGGACTGTAGAAAGGTGGTGCATGCGTCAAGCAGCCAGGATATGACCGTTGAAGGGGTAGCACATGGCCCAGGGAGGCCGCTTGGACGAACATCTGTGCAGAGGAGGTCGAGGGATGAGGACACGTGTGAGGTAAGAGGGAGGGAGGGGAAGGCGGGAACAATGAGGCAGGGACAGATGGAGGAGAGGAAAAAGTCGAAATGATCGGGTCAGGTCGGGCCTCAAACCCGGGTCGTATACCAAAGGTAAGGGGGGGCAATTGAGGTCGGGCTTTGGGTAGCAAGCTCACAACGGTTCGGGTAAGGAAAAGGCAGAGAGGTTGCAAGCGACGGTAGAGGACAGTTCAGGTGCCGCCCTTTGCTGGCGGCCAGGTCCGAGGCTTGACGACGACTCTTCTTAGGACGAGGTTTCTTGGAAACAAAGGTCCACTGGGCAGAGAGAGTCTGGGGATTTGGCAAGGACACCATATGGAGGAAGTGAGGGGAAGGGGGGGAGGCCAAATCCCAGGAGACAGAAATGGGGAAGAAAAAGTCTTCCACTTCGATCCATAAGATTTTAGGGATGAACTTGGGATCCAGCATTTCCACCAAAACGCGTATAAACCCCAAGGGGAGAGGTTCAATCGAGATTCAATGAATAGAAATCAGTGGACCACGCATGTAATGGGATATGATTAAAAATAATCCACACCCTCTGTTTCCTAAAAGTGCCCTCTGAAGGCGACCAAGGCCGAAGGAGGAAAGAAGCCCCATGGAAGGAGAGAGCATTGGAATCTTGTAATGCAAGACGTGCACCATTCAAGGAAGGGAAAGAAAAGAGAATATCACCAGACGAGAGGCGTCTACAGCTAAGGTTAGGCTCCCCCCAGTGTTTTTGAGCGGTCCTTTCAATCCCTCTGATATCGTGACGTCCCAACTTGAAGCAACCGATCAAGGACGCCAGAAGCTTAGGCTTAGTTTTCTCAGTCACATCGTGAGGGATTCAAATGCATTGAGGAAGGGAGGGAGACCTGTTGGTAACACTGGGTTCCTTCTGTGAATGCAAAGAAGGGCTAAGCGGGGTGGTGGGAGTCGTCTTGGTGGAGGCCACTACTTGAGAGTAAGAGGCCCTAGGTTGCGAAGAGGAGGTGGGAAGAGAAGACTCGTGATGGTCGGACGGAGAAGGAGAAGAAATAGGCCGAGAAGGCGGGGGAAGAGTTTAAGGATAAAGGTTGTAAATAGCCTTCCAGTATCTCGAAGAGGGAGGGGGCGGGGGGAAACGGCGAGCAGGAGGTGGGGGAGGAAGACGAAGTCTAGGGGCAGGAGCAGAAGAAGCCATCCAGTTTCCCCTTTCCATTGACTGTTTTTTGAGTTTGAGAGCTTAAAATGGTAGTAATGGCATTATCTTTTAATACAGCCAAGGCATGATTATTTTCTTACTTAATATTTCCTTCATTTATTTCTTATTTCAGTGAATTTTAATTTTTTATTTTTATTTTTTTATTTTATTCAATGGGATGAGAAATCATTATTTTATTCTAAAGGGTTATTAAGGAAGTGGTGGAATCATCTTTGAGGGTAGACATGGAGTTCATAATTTTGGGGGATTTTGAGTGGGGAGTGTTTGTATGGACAGAGAGGAAGATGAGGCGACGTATAAATTAAGGAAAGAGGAGAAGGTGATGGGTTTAGGAGTCCTTGAATTTACAGAGTTAGGAAGTCATGTAAAGGACAGAGTCCATGTTACTTTTTCTTCTTTGTTTCTATATATGTAAGGGGGAGACATGAACCGTCATAAGGAGGTGGATCGTTTCCGATTAATCAGAGAACTTATTTGAAGAAACAAAGGGCCCAACATGAGGCTCATAATTTGCTTACTTCTCTCTCATGACTCAAAGCTTCTAATGGATTTTTTAGGTTGTCTGTGTGGTTAAATCCTTCTCCTTTCTCTACCCTTCTTTCCCTCTAGATTTTGTTGCTTTCATTTAGATGAAAATGTACGAGTAAAAGAAAAGGAAGAAAGCTAGAAAAGGAAGAAAGCTTTCCAAATTTACAAAGCACATTCATAGTGTTTTCGAACGTTACTAACCCATCACATCAATGAGCTTTCTCAATTGCATATCGAATTTTTCCATTGGTGTATTTCAAATATGTTGCTTTACCTCACAGTGACAGTTTTCACAAGTCATTTGGGCCATTTGACATTGTTAGAGAACATTTCAGTCTACTAAGAGAGTACACGTAAAGAAACTTCCATATGAGAAGAGAAGCACGTATTGAGAAATAAGGAAAAGCTTTATGCACAGAAAAACAAAGTGAATTACAAGCAAAAAAAGTACCTCAATTTTCACATTCTTAAACCGCAACTTCTTCCTACATCTGATGAAGATAATGGGATTCAGGCCAACCAATGGATTTCCTTGTAAATCAAAAGCTTCTCTCAAACATATTGTTCCACCAAACCCATCATAAGTGAATTCATCAATATCAAAAACATCCACGATCAATTGTCGGTCATGAGAAAGGTACACAATGTCATCTCTCTGTTCATAATAGGCTGCTGAAAGAACAATGTGATCATTCTTTATCATTGGATCATTGTGAGGATTCAAAGTTTCCTCCTTCCCAGTAATGGAACCCAAAGCAGGCACAAAAAATTCCCCCACAGCAAGAAGAAAGTCTAGAACAACTAGTACGCGAGGCTGCTGAATCCGAACGACAAAGGATTGGGAGTGTGCACGGACTCTGTAGTCCAACAAGAGCATGGTTACACTGGGAGGATCTGCAACAAAACCCTCTAACATCTTCTTTTCATTAAGATCATCAAGATATGACATCTTTGTATCTCCAATTGAACCAGAAATATTGTAAAGGCCTAATTTCTCAGCATCAAAAGAAGAACCAAGCATTAAACACATCTCAGGCTTTATATCAGGACGGATGTCCAGAATAGAAAATTTAGGAATAGTAACATAGAGATCCGATTCTGACAGGGAAGTTGTGCGGTATGATAACCAAAGCCCTTGAAGCTGTAGAAAATATGAAATGGAAAAAACTTAGGAGAGATTAATCACTTCCAAGCAGTTCAAAAGCGAACATGGTAAATATACACAAATAACAGCAAACAACAATATATATTACTAATATAAAAAAAATTGAATTTCCATGGCCATCCATCTCAGTTTTAGTAATTTTAACTATTTAAATCTGAATCTTGAAGAATTGAAAACTTACAGCAATATGAGCAAGAGGTGATTCTTCAACAATGCCATTGCACAACTCCAGCAATGCATAGTTAACTTCAACAGTGACAACTGTTACTGTACGAGATAGAAAGATTTGACTGTTGAAATTTACTTTATCAACAAGCAAGCGTATGGATCCATTAGGGCCAGTTGAGCTGCCCCTGAAGCTTGGAGGGAGCTGTGGCTCTTCAGAGATATTCATATATGCACAATCAAGGATAACAATCTACTCCTTATCGTTGATCACTCCATGTAGTACACCAACCTGTTGAAAACTATCGAACTAAAATCAGCAACTACTTGTTCTTTATGCTCAGAAAGCATCAAAGAAGGATATTAAAAACTGTTAAGATTGAAAGAGGAGAGAGAACGTAGTATTCAAGCACAAGAAAGAAAATATAGATGTCTTTTTTCACTCTCTAGAAATCATGGGGCAATGTGCCCGATATATACACAAATCCCTATGAGAGTTACAATACAGGTAGGTCAACATGCATAACAAAAACATTTATTGTTACATGATCATTACAGCCCATTATGCATGACTATTACATGACTGCTACAGCAAAAAAAGCATGACTGTTTCAGCAATAATCCATAAAAATTATTGTAGGCTTAAGAGGTGTGGGGCCCATAGGTCACTACACTCCCCCTCAAGCCAGAGCACAACTATCATGGATGGTTAGCTTGTCCAAAGTATCATTTAGTCAAACTCGACTCAAGGCCTTAGTATATCTAACAATTGATTCTATAATCAAACAAATAGAGTGCAACCTTTTCTCTAACGAAGTGACAGTCAACTTCAATATGCTTTGTTCTTTCATGAAATACAGGATTGGAAGCAACATGAATTGCCGCTTGATTATCACGATGTAGAGGAACAAGAGATGATACATTAACCCCCATCTTTTTAAGACGAGAACAAAGACAAATTATTTCACAAGTAGCACTTGCCATTGCTCAATACCTTCTACTGAAGATTGAGCTATAACACCTTGCTTCTTACTCTTCTAGGTGACCAAATTACCACCTACTATCATAAAGTAGTCACTGGTGGATCATCGATCAAGAGAACACCTAGCCCAATCTACATCACAGAAACATTATACATCAAGGTGACTATGATTGGTAAAAAGTAGCTCTCTCTCTGGAGTAAATTTCAAATATCGTATAATGCTATAAACAACATCCAAGTGATGGGAGCATGGTGTGTGCATAAACTAACTTGTCACGCTTACAGTATATGCAATGTATGGCTGTGTAATAGTCAAGCAAATAAGAGTACCCACTAATCTCTGATATAGACTAGGGTTACTTAGAGGCTATGACTATTGATCATACAATTTGTGGTAAACCTCACAAGGAGATTCTGCTGGTTTGGCTCCAAGCATTCTTGTGTCCTTGAGGAGATAGAGAGTATACTTTCTTTGAGAGCAAAAAAAAGCTCCTTGTTTAGACCTAGCCACATTTATTCCAAGGAAGTATTTCAATAGACCAAGATTCTTGATGTCAAAAACACCACCTAAGAAATCTTCCACATTTTTTTTGAATATGTTGTAGTCAATGCTAAAAAAGGTGGAGGCGATCAGGGGCTTTAACTGCCGCCTAGGCGGGTGCCTAGAAATCTAGGTAGCCCTAAGGGCAAGGGTTGGGGTAGGGGGCTTTTGGGAATGTGTGTGCGTGTTCGCGTATGTGTGAGTGAGGCCTCGCATGATATTCTTAAAGATCATCATCTTTCTTTTCTTTTAGATCTATATTTGTGAGAGAGAAAGCTCAAACACTTGGAGGATGTTCTTCTTTTTCTTCTTCTAATACGTCGAGAGCAATGGTTTAAAAAACGGATCGGTGACCCGGATCGGGCTTTCAAAAAACCGATCCGGATCGGCGAATCGGCGATCCGGATTAGAAATCGGGTGAATCGGTCAGAATAAAGCTTAAAAAAAATTTGAAAAAATTATTAAAATTCATTATAAATATTGTTTTTTAGGAATTCAATAAAAAATGAGGGTACTCCATTAATAATTTTCATGTTTTTGAATGAATATGCGAATATTGATATGTTCTTTCCCTGCATGAACCGCCATTCAACATTTAATTTACAGTATTTCGTGCTCATCCCTACACTGTTGCTGTTGGGACTCGATATGTGAATAATATGGCTGGGATAGGGTGGCCTCAGAATCATCATCTCTCTCATTTTCTCTTTGAATAATATGGATTAAAAAAAAATAATAACAAATTTTCAAAAAAATCGATCATGGATTAAAAAAAAAATCACAAATTTTCAAAAAATTCTATCATGGATTACAAAAAAAAATTCGATCATGGATTAAAAAAAAAAAATCACAAATTTTCAAAAAATTCAATCATGGATTACATAAAACTCGATCATGGATTACATAAAATTCGATCATGGATTACATAAAATTCGATCATGGATT
>NW_006497735.1:2428809-2443289 GCF_000471905.2 Amborella trichopoda
GAATCATCAGAGATACCAAACTCCAAAACAAGCCTACTGCTGGTTTAAGCATATAAAAGATAATTACTGGCTGTCAAACAACAAACCAACATAATGACTCTAACTTCATCAAACTGATAAAAAAGGAATTTAATCAGAGTAATGAATCAAACATAATATTGGAACAGTCTAGCGCAAAGGTAGATGCAAACTAGTGGGAGTAAGGATTCAACTATTTAGGTCAAGCATGATAGAAAGAAACAAATGATTAACATAAGTAAGATTTTCTAACAGGATAATAATGCAAATAATAGTAACACCACCACCAACACCACCACCACCAAAAACAACAACAATGACAAACAACAATCTTTCTAAAAAAAATAACAATAATAATGGAAACCTGTAAAGCATTAATTTCCTTCAATTTGACAACACCGTAGCCATCCGTTATTGGCATTCGTTGCATACAAATCCAGAACAATAACAACAAAAACAGCGGCAGCAGCAACAACAACAAAACCAACGGTAACAATAATATGGCCCAGGAATATCTACATAAAGGGATACGCACTCTTTGCTCTTGGAATTTCGTGGCACAATTATTATTGGTGTGTCCAGTGACAAGTCCAGCTTTACAGCTGTGGCACCATCTATCTCGTATTTCTGAATCAGCCATTCCACACCACCAACTTTATCCACAAGTCGAATAGCTTCCTGAGTTTGTGGATTGGCGAGTTCCATGAAGTATGCTGTTATCTGTAGATCGCATTTTTCCAGAAGTCTATGATTAAATCTTTGGATATAAAACTACTCATTAATCTTAACAATCCAAAACTCAAAAGGAAGAAGAAATTCTTATAGCCTCAACAAAATAAAGTGTCTGTTTAGAGTGCGGCCGCAGTCCAATTAATATAGGGCAGTGGATAGCACCATTCTGGCTGCCACACCAAAACATTTCCCAAGACAAAATGTCAATCGTTTTAAAATGTTGAATCATAAATAACACTGTCAATAATCTCCTCATAAAGCAATCTCGCATCCATAAACAATGAATAAATCTCATCATGAGAAAATGAACTGCGATTAAGCAGCAGCTTATCAAAAAATGATTTACATCGATGGCACGGTAAATAACATACCTCCTGAACAAATCTGTAGAGGAAAACAATACGCACTGCAGAAAGTCGTCCACTCAAGCTATAGTCATATCCAGCATAATCATCATCTTCAACATTGTATGACTGAAATGTGAACTACAGAAAATAACAAAACAACTTAGCCTCAAGACAATTAAATGAAATGCTCCAAAGAAAAAATTGACCCAAGTTAAATACTAAGAAATTCAGATGCGAAACACTCGTCACCCCCAAGTGGAATGCTGACACTTCATATGTAGTTGGATTTAGGGGAAAATAAGCACTCATAGTACAAGAGCCCAAAATTACCAAACTATAAATCAGACATCCAATCATGTATGCATTATTTTATGCATTATTGATCTTATCAAAATTCACCAACCATAAAAGCTCTAGAACCAAAACAGAGTACCTTAATAAGTGACTCAGCTCCCTGATCACGTATGTCACAAAGCCATCCCCACCAATGATCTGGACCGAGAGACATACCACAAAGTCTCAAATTACCCAAGGTCCCTTCAATTGAAAGAGAGCCCGGATGAACCTAGAAAAGCATATAACAATTAAGCAATAACATTGACAGTAAACACAAATTTAAAATAGGGAATTCCAATTGTCCCCCATGTTTTGAATATTGCTACTAAAGATTTGGGTGGTAGAAAGACAATGGCCTTGTAAATTGAAAATCACGTCATGAGGTGAGGACTAAAAACACTAGTAAAACAGAACTTCAAACAATCCATACTTCAACCATTTTCTTAACTAGAAGTAATTGACCTAGCCCGGGCTCAAGTAAAAAAAAAAATTAAATATGATACTAGGTGTACAACAATATGATACTAGGTGTACAACATGCAACAAATGATTCGGAGACACATACAAAACAAGTATAAGAAAATGCAAAAAGGTCCACCAAGGGAAAACAGAATAATGTTGCCATAATATTCTAAAATACAAGACTTAGGTTCTCATAAGAGCCTAAAACTTATGGCATGACGCTTACAATACATATCAATACAGGTATAGATATTGGAAACTGGAAATGTCTGTAACTTTTGTACAAGATTAAAGACAAGTGCAAAGAAAAATGCCCAAACAAATAAAACATATAAATAGCACAACAGAATAAAAGACAATAGAACTACCTAACATTACCCAAAAATTGAAAATGCCTAACAGCCTCAAATTTTTGTAACAAGTCATGTAAATGATGTGCTAACATAAACTATGTCATGACACAGTCGTCCAAGGCATGTGGAGAATGAGCATGAGAAGAGCAGATGCAAGAAATATGAAGAGCTGAAAGAACGAAATACTCTAACTTCAGGGTCATGAATCCTTTTTATGCTTACAAGTACAGGTGCATTGACTAAAATACCAATGGGCCTCCACAAAATGACTTACATGAACATAATATGGAACAATGACTAGTTCGTAACGTAGCCATTGCAAAATCCACAAATGGTATTAAGAAGCAATTAAAGGGACACTCCTAATCAAAATTCCACTCAAAGATGTGGTGAAATTCAACAACATCAGTTTGTAAGCTAGAAAGTGATGCAGAGCCTTAGTAACGATGTCCATCCCCTAGGGCTCGCATGCCAAATATGATCCAATGCAGCCTCATTAAACCCAGACTTGTACGCTTCCTCCTTAGGAATTCTTTCTGCATCAATTGGTATCAAAACACGTGATTCTTGAGCAGCAGGGGTGGAAATCCTCGATCAAGTCCATGGTTTGCTCAAATTAGGCCAGGGTTTACTAATTTTAGCCTAGAACTTAATGAATTCAACCTAGGGTTATTGGTTTTCAGCCTCAGGTTTGTGATTTCAGTGAACCTATTGCAGCAAGGAGACATGGAAAGGGAGCTCTAATGGATTTGCCCCGTGATGCTAGAGTTGAAGAGATTGAAGATCTCTGGGGACAGGTTCAGCAGCTTGCACAACAAGTCACGACTATTGCAGCAAGGAGACGTGGAAAGGGAGCTCTAATGGATTTGCCCCGTGATGCTAGAGTTGAAGAGATTCAAGATCTCTGGGGACAGGTTCAGCAGCTTGCACAACAAGTCACGAGTATCAATCATAAGCAAGACGATCTTTTGGCTCAAGAGGACATCGGATACAACACTTTTCACCGTGTGCTCCGTATGAGGAGTCTAATGAATAGGAAAGTGATAGCAGACCAACATGGGGGACATCAATCTAGAGTTTTCAATATGGGGGTGGACATTCTTAATTTTGACTCAGGTTACTTTAAAATCAGCAGGTTGTAGATTGGGATTCAAGTCAAATCTTCAATACATGCCCAGATGAACAAGAAAAATCTCTTAAGAGACCTGGTCTATGATAAGATTTAAGATGAAGATTTCAAGTATATTAAAGAGGTGGAGCATTCGAGAGATATAGAGCATTTGAATCAAAGTAGCACAAAGGAAGCGTGGTCGACTCATAAACTGTAAATTGTGGACTTGGATTTAGAGAGTAATGAAATAGATGTTAAGAAGACACTAAATTCCCAGATAATAAGAGTTGCCAGTTTCCTACATGATTTTCAATGCGAGTTCAAGGATAGCTGAATTTGTTAAATGTGCATCAATTCCTCAATATATATATCAGAATCTGTTTCCTGAGGATTTCTTTTACCACTAATAATCATTGAACCAACAAAGAAGGCCGAAGAAGGTGGTTTTGATTATGAATTCATCTTATGACACTTCAAAATGCCGAGTTTTCTCCAACCAGGGAAGACTAATGCAGGACAAAAAGATCCATACCTTAAATTTTGTTTAACTTCAAAGGATCTATATTTAAATTTAAATTTTCATTTTCGAAATTATTTTTAGAGTTTTAAAATTTTTTTAGAGATCCTAGGGTTTTTAAAAATTTTAGTATTTCAGGAGTTATTTAGAGCAGTTAGTGTACTAAGTAAAATATTTTGTTTTATTGCGAGTGAAAAATGTCATTATGAATTTTGTTTCAATTAGAACTTTTATTTCAATTAGAACTTGTTTCAATTAGAACTTTTATTTCAATTACAACTTGTTTCAATTAGAACTAGGAGTTTTTGGGCTCTTAATAAGGTATTTTCTTATACAAAGTTTTTGGGCTCTTAATAAGGTATTTTCTTATACAAAGTGGTCAATGTAGAGAATTTACAATAGATAATGGAAGCCCGTACTGTACTCTTCCTCCTTAATTTCTCAATCAATAAATTATTTGATTTTCTTCCATGAGAAATTTCAACCTCATAGTGTTTAGAGCAATCAAACAACATTGAAGCATAGTTGCTGAAAATCCCAAAGAACCCAAATTGTTTTAGGAATCGAAATCGCGGGATTGCAGCGGTCTAGAAAATTCCTGTTTTTGGAATCATTGTTCGTACAATGGGAATCGCAGGGAATGAGATTCCTATTTTTTTTGGGGAATCGAGAAACGACCAAAATTGAATTGACATTCCGCCACATATGGAATCAAGATTCTGACCTATGTGGAACTGAGATTCCTACCTCCTTGAAATCGACCGCAAGGGATCGAGATTCTGAAATCATAGGAATCAAATTTCCAATGTATGTGGAACCGATATTCTCACCAGTTTAGAATCTAGATTCCGACATATTTGAAATAGTTTCTGATGTATATGGAACTGAGATTCATGTCAGTTTGGAAATGGGATTCATATTAGTTTAGAATTGAGCTTGATCCCAACTGGCAATCAAGATTTGTAACTCTATAGAGTCAAGTGCGAAGCCCCATAGAAACAAGTTTCCTATATCAACGGTATCTCGCGCTTTATGGACTTAGAACCTATTTAAGGTGAAAAGGCTAAAATAAAATAAAATCAAAGGATATGGCAGAATTAAAGGCAGGGTCTATGTTTTTTATGATGGTATTAACACTGAAGAGGATGAAGAAGAGGAGGTAGCCATGGTTGGTACTCCAAGCTCTAAGGGTAAGAGGACTTATGGGTCTAAGAAGCCTTGTATGAGATGGCCCAATGATAGTTTTTTCTACACCTAACCCCGAGACAGTAATTGAAAAAAGGAAGGGAAAGGGGGAAAAACAGGTGACACTTGAAAATAGATTTAAGAAGGAAGACAGGGGCCGGAGATTCAGTATATTGCTCGATGGTTATACCATGCGGGCATTTCTTTTAACACCACTCGCTTGAGTAGCTTCCATACAATGTTGGAGGCAATAGGGCAATTTAGGCCAGGTTTGAAAAGCTCAACTCCATATGAGATTGGCGAGCTGCTACTGAAGAAAGAAGTTGAGGTTACTCAGGAATATCTCAAGCCCCATAAAGAGGAGTAGGCTAAATTTGGGGTTCTTTTAATGACTGATATGTAGAGTGATAGAAGGAGTACCATGAATTTGTTAGTAAATTGTCCCTTAGGTATAGTTTGTTTGCGATCTGTTGATGCTTCTAGTGATATTCATTGCTTATTATATGATTTCTTTCATTGATAAGGGCATTGAAGAGGTCGGGGAGGAACTTGCAATTCAAGTGGTCACAGAAAATGCTGCTCCCAATCTAGCTACAGGTCATTTGCTTCAACAGAAGAGTGATAGGAGTACCATGAATTTGTTAGTAAATTGTCCCTTAGGTATAGTGATAGGAGAAGTACCATGAATTTGTTAGTAAATTGTCCCTTAGGTATAGTGATAGGAGGAGTACCATGAATTTGTTAGTAAATTGTCCCTTAGGTATAGTGATAGGAGGAGTACCAAGAATTTGTTAGTAAATTGTCCCTTAGGTATAGTTTGTTTGAGATCCGTTGAGGCTTCTAGTGATATTCATTGCTTATTATATATTTTCTTTCATTGATAAGGGCATTGAAGAGGTCGGGGAAGAATTTGTAATTCAAGTGGTCATAGAAAATGCTGCTCCCAATCTAGCTGCAGGTCATTTGTTTCAACAGAAGAAGCCTCGCATATTTTGGACTCATTGTTGTACACATTACGTACATCTTATAATTGAGGTTATTGGCGAGTTAACTATTATTAAAGGAGTTCTTTCTAAAGTTAAGGAGGTTATAGTCTTCATATACAGTCACACAATTACCCTTAGCACGATGCTCAAGTTTACAAAGAAGAGAGAGCTAGCGAGGCCCAGGGTCACTAGATTTGCCACTGCCTACCTTAGTCTAAAGAGCATGTATAGCAGGAGGATCCCATTGAGGTCTATGTTTGCTTCAAAGGAGTGGAGTAGGTGTAAGTGGTCTAGAGATGCCAAGGCAAAGAAAGCACAGGATATTATTCTTCATGGGATATTATTCTTTCTAAATATTTTTAGCGTGGCGTAAAGCATGATATAGTAGTATTTCTTCCCTTGGTGAAGGCCTTGGGCTCGATTGATGTTGATAAGCCTTCCATGGGCTTTATATATAATGCACTTGAAAGGGCTAAGAATGAAATTGCAGAGAATTTGGGCAATGATGAGGCCAAGTACGACCCAATTTGGGAGATTATAGATGCCAAGTGGGATAGCCAGCTCCATAGACCATTGCATGTAGTGGGGTTCTACTTGAACCCCAAATTCTTATATGAAGATGAAGATATTGAGGCAAAAGCTACAATTATAGATAGTTTTAACGAATGCCTTGAGAGACTAGTTTCCGATCCACATATCCAAGATAAGATATCAACATAAGAGCTCATTTTGTATAAGTGTGCTTTGATGTCATTTGGGAAAGATATGGCACTAATACAGAGAAAAAAAGACGAACCAGGTAATATATTTTGTACTTTTGCTGCCTAGTTGTCTAGTTTTCTTTCAACTTTTAGGCTCCTAAAATTATATATGATAATGTTAAATACGTAAATTAATTATAAAATTTGTCCACATATTGCAGCCCAATGGTAGAGACAACATGACAATAGCGCTCCACACCTCTAGAAGATGGCTAATCAGATCCTGAGTTTGACAACTACTTCTTCGGGTTGTGAGCGCAATTAAAGTTCGTTTGAGATGGTATTTTTCTATTTTATATGCTTTTCTTGTTTACAAGTTCATCTTTCTAATAAACATTCAGAGAAGATAAGAAGATCATAATAGTCTAGTACTCATGCATGTTTTCTTATAGCTGCAAAAGAAATAGGTTAGAGCAAAGGAAGCTCAATGACTTGGTTTATGTTAGAGAGAATCAAAGGCTCAAGGAGAAGAAAAACAAGCCAAAGAAGGATCTCGTCGCTTCGAAAAGCATGGAGAATGCATCAAATTGGTTGGTTGGGGACCTTGGTACTAATAAGGTCTTCCTCGAAGAGGGTTTGACCTGGGAAATGGTCGAGGAGACTTTGGGACGAGCTTCTGATCTTAAGAGGGCCACTCGAGCAATGACTTATGTTGATCGTTAACACTCACAGAGGAAGAGAGAGAAAGAGGAGGCAGATTCAAAAGAATCTGTCGAAAAAGAGGAATATGTTGAAGAGGGCAATGATTTTCATGATAACGGCCTCGATTTGATGCAAATGATGCAAGGAATAACGATAATGACTCTGATTCTTATTGATTCCTCTCTCTTCTCTTGTAGTATCTTTATTGTGCCATTTTGGTTTGGGCTTTAGACATTTGGATTGTGGATGTTAGATAGACTTTTTTTGTCGTTTTGTACTATTTTGTTGTGTCGTTTTATACTTTTGAAAGTCAGTTTGTTGAAGACTTGGAGTGTTGGAGACTTGATTGTTATTATGGTTTATTTTATGGATATGGAATATGGAGCATTGGAGAGTTAATTTATTATGGTTTGATTTTTGAAATTTTGAACAAGTTTATTCTCAACATGCGATATGCCGATATGTCATATGTTTGTTATAAAAACGTATGTTACAATATTTTCAAATGCAATAAATTACAAAATTAGCACAAATCTATTCATATGCGTTTGAACAAATACATGTATATATCTTAAAAACATGTACTACAGGGGACCCGTGGTTTTGGGTGCCCGCTTGGGCACTGGGCCCCGGGCGGACCACCTAGCATTTTTTGAACCTTGGTATTTCGAAATTGTGATCTTGACTTCATTATTATACAGACAAAAAAGGATTTTCTCTGTGCTATGGTATTTATTGTATGTGTTGTAGTTACCAATTATAGTTTAAAGAAGCACTATTATAAATGTGATTCGAACCAGCCTTCGCACTATTAGAAGCATTTTCTACTCCAATTACCTTTAAAAAGTAGTAACCATTTAGGAAATTGGACATTATGTAATTCGAATTGTTTTTTATTTATTTCGTATTTATCATTATTATTATTTTGCTTGCATTCACATTATGCCATTGTGGTAGGGGAGAAATTCAGTGTAAGCATCAAGAACACACATGGATACATTATTGCCTGAATTAAAAAACAACACATGGATAGAGAGAGATTTTGACATCAAGCAGGTATCTTATGGTGGTCGAAGCAAACTATCATGGTGATTGAATCACAGTTCCCTGCTCCTATGAATGGTGGTGGTTGCTCCGTTATATGCATGCTACCTCTGCCATACTCGCAAGTGCTTTGATGTGTAGTGTAGCATCTTCGCACTCTATATGTTGTAAATTCTAGATTCAAAACCATAATGAATCCAGATTCATGACATGTGGAATCAGGAATCAACAAACATGGTATCAAGATTCAATAAATGTTGGAATCGATGTTCGAAAAATTTTGGGGCAGAAATTCCACAAATAATGATATCGAGATGAAAAATTTTGGGGCCGAAATTCAACAAATAATGGCATCGAGATTCCTAAAAAGGTATGAAACTAGATTCCTAACTTATGGAATCTATATCCTAAATTCCAGGATACGGTTTCTATAAAGATCCCATGTCAGAATCACTGAATCAGGAATCCGAACCTGAATCGCAACCTCTGCAAAGAGATTCCAATAACTTTGCATTGGAGTACAAGCCATCTCAATATTTTGTCATACGCATAGGCATAGGAAACAGAGATCACCAATGGGACACTACACCCAAACAATCTCGAGAGAGGCACAAGGCAAAGCAAACTACTCAGCTCTTATGCAGGACTTACCCTTCCAAGAGTTACATGACTGGGACAAAAAAAAACACAATAAAATGTGGAAGCAAATGAACAGACAAATTGGTTTTGACAAATGAAAATACCGTCAGAGGGTCTAGTCAAGATCACACAGATAAGTAATCTTTGATTGATTACTGCAGAGACGAAAGCTGCTACCAAAAAGGAAGTAAACAGATGCATCATACATGATGATGAAGATGATTGATGTTAAAAGAGTGAGCAAGCATGAATGAGTTTTCCCCTTATGAGGATACGCAGAATGCTAGAAAGTGTATAGCCAGTAATACAATAAGTATCACGTCAAATGTTAAATGATGAAACTCCATCAACAGAACCATCAAGAACAAGATTACGCTTGCCATATCATCTCAAATGAACTATCCATGATGAGCCTATTGTTATGACCAACACCATTGAGATTGTTATGAGGTATGGAAATAAAACTACAAATAGAATCGATGCCACCAAAGTTCCAAGCACAACTGCGAATACCAACTACACACAACATTGGTCAAACTTGGCCATAAAACATCAGGAAAGCAACAGCATGAGTGGAGATCATCGAGTGAGCATGTACATCTTTCTGGTCTCTAAATTATTTAAATATTGCCACTTTTTCCAGGTCTATGGTAGCTTAACATGAGAGTATTGAGAATTCGGGTTTATAATCCCAATTTAGTCAAAACATTGGGGAGATGAGTCATTATGTCAGATTTAAAGAGCCATGGGCTCCACTGCAAGACCAGTAAAAGTACTTAATGAGCATTTGAGAGTAGCTGTTGGCTGAAATTTTGCACAATTGAAATTCATTCTTTACAAACCCAAGTTGAGATTTTTTCCTTGTTGATTTCTCAGCCTTCCTTGCCTTCTAACATCTCTGTTTCGATCAATAATTTAATATTATTTGCACACCAAACCTACATGAATATATCAATGATTTTCAGTGTGAGAATATTCTAATGCCTACACACAAGCAACAACACCATATGGACAACATATATGGCGAACAAGATATCACAATCTCCACTCACACAAATATTCAGTGCATTCATGCAAACTGACAAAGATAACCATGTAGACACATATAACCTCTGCACATGTTGCACTTAATCGGACACCCGAGATCACATGAACAAAGCATACCAAGATCCAAATGCCTAGAGGCACAAAGATTTCCTGCACACAATCTATCACACCAATGAAACAATAATATAAACTCAATAAACCTCAGCCACAAATCCATCCGAGTATATTTTATCAATAGTGTGACATTATGACACTTAGCGAGACGAACTTCTTTTATTCAGATTAAAATAATATCAAAAATTTATGTAGTCAAATAACAACTCATGTAAATTAATGCAGAAAAATAATAACACTACGTAACTTCATATGTTATGCTTTCCACCTTAAGTTAACTGCACATACAAATGGAGATGGTGCCTAAGGATGTTGACATTTATTTGAGATAACAAACATTATAAACAAAGCAACAGTGATCTGAAAAGCATTCCTTACTTTCAAATCCAGCCGAAAGCTTTCTTGTACAAACATTGCAAGAGCTGAATCATCCTCCTTGTTGAGAAATATAAGAACACTGTCAACATTCATAATCAAATAGAAAACAACTCGATCTTTGCCATAACCCAGCAAACCCTTTAACAAATGTACGCTCAGTTGCTTCCACACTTTCCGCATCTTGAGTTGATTCAGTAGAAGCAGTTCTGCCCGTAGCATTTGCATCACTTGCAGAATCCAATCCAGCATTCAAGATACTCAAATCCAACCCAAACTCAATAAGAGCAACAAGTGTGGGCCTATTGCAAAAGAAGTCCAACCTTGACATTCGAATGTTCATCTGACATGTTTTAATCAAAACAAAATCAATATTCCAGTATATGAAGATAGCACACTGATGTAAATAACACAGATAGCCTTGTCAAATAAGCGGTACAGAATCTAAAGGTCAATAGAATACCTGCATATCTGTCCCACTGTATTTAGGAGAACCAGGATGCCTTGTCAAAAGGGTAACAGACACAAAATCAGATATATCACTGTCCTGAGCCTCATAAATCCGCTAATATACTTTCCACACACCTGACCACTGTCATGAAATATGAAACTGTTCATGGGACTACTTGTACCACAGCACCCAGAGATGTCAATGGGATCAGAAAATTCGCTAGAGGGCATCTCAAGATTATTCAGTGAGTTAAAGCCCAGATTCGGTATGGAAAATTCCGGCAATGCGTCCTTAAAATTATCATCATCTTCCAACATTGGCTTGGACAACTCTGCTCCTCTCGGTGAGCCACAGTGGGCATTAACAGTGTCATCTTTCAATACGGAACATGCTAAATACTTTATAGATCCTGAGAAACGGCCTTGAAGCTCATCTTTGATTTTCAAAGAATGCAGCTTCATTTTTACAGTTAGGTCACCTCCCCAATGAACAAGATTTAACTGCAGACAGCCAAAACCTTGTTCAGAACAAGATCGCAACAGTTCAAAGCTATCGCCTGCAAACTAAATTAATTGTATTCTTCAAACAATAGAAGGATTAGAATAGAAAAACTAAATATATGGAAAGTGAACTCAAAAAGAGTAGCATTCACAAGAAAATGTACACCTTGAATAATATAAATCACAAGTAACAACAGACAAGTTTACAATGCAAACAGTAGTATTTCATTTCACTAGAAACTGCAAAACACGACACATCTGTACAATAACGAATCGAACAACTCATGAAGAAAAACCACAGCATCCTTCAAAGTCAAACGGGCATTGCCAAAGTTCGTATTTTTCACAATTCAGGATGCCAAGTTGCAGTATTTCGGCTTGGAAAAGTCCTTGAGGGTATATGCTCCTCAGTTATATAATGGAGTATTTGCCTAGAAAGGAACAATATATCCATAGAATGTGTAGCTAAGATGAAGATGTTGAGATAGATGAGTAGCAAGACATTAAAGAATAGAATTCGGAAGTAATACATCTGAGGGAACTTGGGGCTGGCTACAATAGGTGATACGATAAGGGAAAGTAGACTTAAGTAGCTGGCCATGTGCAAAGTCAACCTCGAACAGCACTATGTAGGAAGGTAAGATTCGATTTTTCAAGTGAAAGGCTCTAAAAGAGCAATGGGAAGGTCAAAAAAAACATGGATAAAAATAGTGAGAAGAAATATGGTGACTTATGGTCTGACTAAGGGTATGGCTTTTGATAGAGCGAAATGGCAGAATAGGATTTAGCCGACCTCAAATAGTTGTGATAAGGCTCAAATGATCATGATGACGATGCCTGTAAAGGACAACATGATCTAAAACTACGTAGGAATGCAGCCCTGCAAGAGAGGATTTGCAAGACATTGATTTCCTTGCATTTAGCTCTTGGGGAGTTCAATGGTATCACAAAACTCTTTAGTCTAAGAGTTTGTTGTGCCTAACAGTGAGATTAACCAAGGAGATAGAATTGTGCCTCCTTTGTCACCTCCCCCATTAGTCTCGCAAATATATTATCCTCAATGAGCTTAATGGTTTGATCAATGACCTTATAGAATTGGAGGGATTTCATGAGACGATACACCATCTACTTTCTCTGGATTGATTGGAGTGGAAGACTTGACAAATGAAAAAGCCATGTCACTTCTTACAGGACGGGTCCCCTAATTGTTGAAGATGATACCTCAAATGTAATCAGATGGCCCAACGGCACCTCCCATACCTTTGGGGGATGATATACAATACGGAGGAGATAAGTGAGATAGCACAGCATTTCAATTTCCTTTCACCACATCCTTTGTAAAGCCAATATAGAGCCTGGCGCATTGGCCCAATGATGCAGGAAGGAAAGGTCAAAAATTGAATCCACCTTTTTCCCAAACCTTAAACAAGTAAATTCAGAAATAATGGAGAAAGAACATGATTGTTAATCAAGCCAAGAGAAGAACTTTCCTTTTTCAAAAAATAAAATTCACTCCCATAACATATGCCGCCCAAAATATGACATTCAATATTTGCTAAGCCTATGGAACCCTAATTTAACTTGAGATTCAAGAAATCATTTAAGACTATAAAATACCCTTAAAAAATACAAAAATTTCAAAACTAACCTCGCGAACAGTAACAAGTGAACAATAACATGTGAGCAGTAATGGTGAACAATACCAAGAATAGTAATTGTAAATAGTAAATAAAAAATATATAAGAAAACCCTAGAATCCCCAAAAAAACTTAAAATTTTAAAAAATAAATTCTAAAACTAAAAGCAAAATATACAACCTTTAAAATTCAATAGAAATTAAAAATACATATAATTTTTCCCTCCATCACCAAGGGAGGAGTTGGAATGAAACCAATCCAAGTTGTTCATCTGTCTTCTTTATAGCATGCAGGATTTCCTCTTCTCCCTTTGTTCCCCTCCACCCCTCTTCTATCTTTGCTCCCCCCCTCTCCTATTTGTTCCTCACCACCCCACTTCCCTTTATGACCTGTATACCCTCTTGTCCCTGGTCTCTCAATGTTCCCTTCCATCGCCTTCGCGTCGCCTCCCCCTTAATCCCCGCCAAAAATAAATTAAAAAAATCATACATTTTCTTTCTCCCTCATGCATGCCTCCATGTTAGTTACATATCAAAAAAGAATATAGATGACTATAGCCTTTTCAGTAAACTTTTTAACAATATATGCCAATTTTTTCGAATTCGATGATATGCACATCTAAACTGCTGAAATAAATATGATAGAATATGATGAAGTTTCATTTATATAAATATCATAACATATATTTCAGAAACATGGAGAATCAGACCACATTGAATAGCCAAAATACATAAACACTACGCAACGCCTATAGGGAAGAATGAACAATGATTTCGCCTATGCTCATCACCGTCCAAAGTTCATCGCACAGTCACAGTTGTCCGGCAGTGTTTCACTTGTCATTTTTTTTCTACAAATCGGAATTGTCTGAAAGGACAATCTAATAAAAATATAAAAAAAGTGATTCGCAAAATATAAATTGATCGACCTACCCCTGAAAATTTATAGCGGCATTTTGGTCAATTTATATTTTGTGAAATATTTTTTTCATATTTTTATTACGTGCGCCTCACTAAGATGTACACACGCTCCAAATTTCAAAACATTGCGATATATAAAAAGAAAAATGAAAATTGAAACACTACCGGACAATCATGACTGTGCGATTAACTTTGAACGGTGATGAGCATAGGCGAAATCACTATTCATTTTCGCCTATAGGCATTGGGAAGACTTTTTTCTATACATATATATATATATATATATATATATATATATATATA
>NW_006497735.1:2463440-2475945 GCF_000471905.2 Amborella trichopoda
ACTTCTTCCTTTCTTCTTCTCTTTTATTCATCTTCTTGTGATTTGCTAATCGTTAAAAATGACAACTACCAGTAACACACGTATAGTATAAAAGGAAAAAGCATACCCGCCAAACAAGAATCTGAGCATCAGCTGACAATTCTGCAGGATGCCAAGAAACTCGGCAGGTTGGGAAGTCTTTTGTATCTGCTGGATCATTCGTTTCAAGAGTGCCATACAAAATGCTTAATAACTCCATAATTCGTCCATATCTTGCTGGTGAGAAGTGTATACCAAGGTTGGGTACTTGAAATGAAACTCTGGTTGATAGGTAATTTGGATGCGGCACTTTGATCTTGTAATCAAAACATAAGATAAATGAGGAAGGAAGAAGCCATGGAATCCACTTGACAAGTTTAAACATTTTACACAAAAAACCAACAAGCTTATCCACTGGCTATACATCTACCTGGTCAACAATCACTGATGTTCCGCATCTGTCAATTAGTGGATAGAACTGACTAACATTCTTAGGAAGAGGAAGGCAACAGATTTGACTTCCAAAATTGCTTGGTTCAGATATACATCTCTATTATCTGCACTCTCAAATCCAGTCACGAAGAAAGCAGCAATGTCTCTACCCGATATATAAAAACGTGAATACAGACTTTGCCTTTGCTCATCAAAGTGATTCTGCAGAAGGTTACTAATTCTTAGTTAAAACCAAAGCAACACAAAATAGATAGTTAACACCAACATAAGATACTTACTTTAGAATGCAAAGTGAAATGACCAAAATCTAAAATAAAACTCCCATCTGATGGTATATTTTCATTTGTCTCAAGGGGGATCCTCAATTTGGGAGCATCAAAATCAATATCAACCGTAAATTTCAAGCTTGAATAATTGCATAATATATATTTAAAAAATGAATAATATAATTCAAAGCATACATTCTAAATCATTTAACCCATTGTGAATAATGAAGGCACAAATGAGAAGCTTACTTCCAGTGAAAGGCAAAATCAATTTTCAATAACAAGCATCAGAAGGCCACAAAACCAAATGATAATCACATTCATCTTTGGGTCCATACGTGGTTCAGTTTTCTAAGGTTAGAGCTTCACATACATCAGCATGATCTCCAATATACCAAATGCATCTATCATTTCTACAACCTCATCTTCAACTGTAAATGCATTCGTAATACATCAGCTTTAGAGAAATACATCCCTAATTATTAGAATAAAGACTCAGTTCTAAGTGTTCCCATACCAGAATGTCATGGGAGAAACCTACGAAGCCAAGTTGCAAGTAACTCCATCATTCAGGTAACTCCATCATTTGTTGAAAGTATGTTCATGGGAAACAATCACAAATTCAAAACTCCATCATGAGACTTAGGACTCACACAGACCAACTCAGTTCGGCTCTATCCCGAGTACCATGGGATTATAATACTGGAAAAGAATTTTAAAGAATTCCTCCAAGCTTCATGAAGGACTAAGTGAGTATCCAGAGACACAGCAAGTACTATATTTTTCTAGGTTTCTCATCTGCAGGAAACAGAAATGAATTTCTTCGGTTTCTACCAAGGGACATGGGAAATTAACCCATACTCAGCCACTAAGTTTTATTATTTTTTATTATTTTCCCTTTTTGGGCTTTGCTCTAGCTTTTGTAATTTTAATGCTATCCAACAAGACACGCCAAGTCCAAGCCCCAAGTTACAAACCAATCCCAAGTTTAAACTCTAAAAGCCATTGACAAGATCTCATCACCTTAAGAATTGTGCTTGACATTCTTTTCTTTTCTTTTCTTTTCTTTTCTTTTCTTTTTTCTTTTCTATATTTTATTTTTATTTTTGGAAAATAATGTCCTGCTTGAGAAGTTCACATAACACCTCCAAAGAAATTTAGAAGAGGTAAAGAAAGATAAGCTAAAATTGAAGGCCTGGTTTCCCAAAGGAAGAGAGTGGGGCAGTAAGCATCTGTTCTAGCTGCCTGTAGTCTAGCAGTGGCCCACTTTACAAAGGGATAAAATGGCGAGGAGGAGTAAGGTTGTCCACTGCAAGGATACAATTATCAAAAATCCTTGCACCTTTGTCATTCTGGAATGATAAGAGTTTGGCCCCATCTCCTTCCCAACACCTTAAAGTCACCAAATGAACAATGTCAAAGGAATTAGTTGAAAAACTATTTTGAGTCCCTAACACCTGGATCTGCTAGTGTGAAAAAATTGATGGTCAATCCTGGGGAAAGATTATTTCCAGGCAATTTTAGGGTAAGAATTCAACTTTTTTTCTTTTAGGTTGGTCAATAGGATGAGTAAAGAGCATCCCCAAAATTTAGGTCACCAGAAAACCCCTAAGTAGGTTCCACCTGCAGAAGTACTTGTACATGTTTCTCTAGTGTGTGTAATCTTCTTCCACATGCATGCACGCATTACACACACACACGCACATATATATATATATATAGAGGGGAAGAGGAGGGGGGGTGGGGTTGGGAATTGCATGTTTATTACTTTATTATATGTATACTAGAAATCCATCTAAAGTTGTATGTGGAGCCTTACTCTCACTAGGACAATCATTTCTACATGTCCCAAAACAGAATGAGAGCACACAAACAGGTTATTAGTTTATAACCTATATTTTTCTTGCTGATTTTTGTTCTAACCACCACCTACATTTAATAAATAGCAAAGCAAAGTAAAATTAAGGGCTTATAAAAAAAACGTTTTGCATATAGGTAAAAAGAAGGACCAGCTGGACCAAGAAACCGAGCAATGCTGTTTTCAGTTTGCTTTTTAATAGCAATGACACGGTGGAAGCAATCACTATCAGATGAACCATCTGTTGTTTCCAGGAAACCGACCAAGCACAGAAGTCATTTATGTGTACAATTTTAAATCTCTATGACTTGTTAAAAGAACAACAGAAGAAGATCAAAGACCCATATCAAACACTTCTGCCATGCCTTCTTCAGTTTGAGATGGACTACAGTGTACATATGCTTGAATATTTCACTAAGTCATGAATGCACAGTACATAATAAAGTTACTAATAATGTTCTATTCCGGTCATTACATGATTCTACATCACCATTTGGAATACAATTAAAAGTCTTTGCCCTCTTGCACTCACGTACATAAGCCTGCTGACTCCAACACAAATGCTTAGAGCATTTCAGACTCACTTTATCCCAGATAGGGGTGCACCTGGGCTGCGCCAGGCCTGACCTGTCATGAGCCAGGTCTGGGCCCCATCATAGGGACCGTTGAGACATGAAGGGCCCAGGCCTTAGTATAAGGTAAAATTTCTGTAGTTCCAAATAATGAAAAAGGACCAATCCGGCCCAACAGACCTTGAATTCCCATCCTGTCATAGGCTGGAACCATGGCCCTTCATAGGGCCCATTGGCCCAACAGGGCCTGCAAACAAGGCTCGTGACCTTAAAAGGCCGGGCCGGGTCGGCTCAGGCCGGACCCACTTACACACCTAATCCCAGACTCAGGACACATAATTCCCAAATCCAAAAATTACTAGGTAAATAACCAGTACTTAATAACAATAAACCACTCCGGCGACATTACAACAAGCAATTACAACTAGCAATTCAGTATAGACATTATATAATACTACAAATTGCAAAAGACCACCTGGTCAAGTTGATAAAAAAATTTACACAATGATTAGCACATACCAAATCTGAACATTTACAAAATGATTAGCACGTACCAAATCTGGACATCTCAACTCCATTGTAAGGAAACCACAACAGACAGCCAAAATCAATCCGATAGAGGAAGCCAAAACAGTGAAAAATATCATCCAAGATAATCAAACAGGAATAAAAGCAGTAAACCTAAGACGCAGCAAATATGACACAAACACCTGCTTTGTTCTTCTAATACAAACTGAAACTGCTCTTGAGCTTTCCGAGTTACTTTCTCTATCTTCAACTGCACCAGAGAGCATCCCAAAGTAAGTTACTAACAAAGAAAAACTTTCAATACAGATCAAATTGGATAGCAGTTAAAACATCAGCATGTATACATAAAATATTTGGAGTCAAATGAAATCAGGTCAGTCACCTGTAAAGCTGTGGCAGTTTCAGATGCAACAGTGGGACACACAGCATGAGTCCTATTTAAAAAATCTACAAAGCGATTATAACTTGCCATCAGGACCTACAAATAAAATTGAAATGTCAAACATACAGATAAGGAAAATGCACCAGAACCAAGTCACAAACTCATTAATGAAATCCAAAGAACAGAACACAATGAAAATTTAAAATTTCAAAACTTGTAAGTTTCCATGAAGTAAAGCATAACAAATAGTCAGCTAATTCATATGAAATTCAAGGTACTTAAAACAATTTTCCCAAGCCTTTTCGTGGTTCTAGTATGATGTTCTTCAAAGGGTGAAGATCAAGGCAGGTGTTAGGTGTTTTAAAATAATTACCAGAAAAAATAAAAAAAAGAGAGATAGATGAAAGTCTTGGACAAACCGATGAAAAAATCTTATCTTAGACCACTAGACATATCAAACCACTGAAAATTGATAATGATAATGTCAGTGTGTAGAGTATCTATCGCCTGTATGCAATGAAAAACGCAGGTGACTAGCAGGCAAAGAGGGGATCTTACACATCTCTAGAGGGTGATGCCATGCTCAAAAATGATGTGGAAAAATTCAGTGGAGGCATACACTAGCATGGCTCTATATGATTCGGGAGCAACCTAGAGAACAGCACTCGATTGATTGCAGATGTAAATGAAAACAAAAAAAAAAAGTTAAAACTGGACAAAACAAGGGCGAGAAATATGTTCCAGTAGAATGATGGTCAGCTGTCTTCACTTCGTCAAATATGAAGATCCATTCCTCATATCAAATGTTGCCCAACAGGTAGAGTTGCCGGAGGTTTACTGACAGAGTAAAGACCATTAGTTAGGCAATTAAGTTATGTGTCGGGAGTATACTTCTGTATACAGCATGTCTTGCATCCAAGGGGCAAAGAGTCTCAAGCATGATCATGGACGTCGCACTTACCAGCTTCTTTCCATTTCCAAGATCGAGCAATTAAGCTCAGTTATTGGGATAGGATCTGCTAGCAGTTGGTTGGAAGACTCAATTGGGGATAGAACTTGAGAAAGCTGGATAGGAACAATAGGATCTTGAAAGGGGTACAGTGCAATTGATGTGAAGTTCTCAAATGAGTTAGGCAAAGGGTGGATGAGGGGCGTATTTCATCTTTGGCAAGACATTTAATATGAGGAAGCTTCTTTTCATTTTCATTTCCCAGTACTCATGGAACTAGCTTATAAGGTGTTTCTGTGAGGGATTGTCATGTAACAAACTGACAATTGTGGGGGTGCCCACGGGGCGGCCAGTTGAGGTGAAGCATTATGTCCAAAAGGATGCTCTAACCTAGAGATATCATGGTACAGCATTTGTCATTTGTTGTATGGTTGCAGCAACCAGAGAATGACTTATCCCTGCAAGATTCATTGGATTCATCCAAACTCCACTGAAAATTCTCTATTTTTCACTGCAAAACTATATCTGTTTTGGCCTTTTAAGCCTGTCAGGTAACAATAATGGGATCAAGAGGGACAAATTTGTGTGTTAAGTTTTCCATGCAAAATTTGGTAGGATAATGAAAAAGGCACACAAGAGTGTGGCAGTAGGTATCCCGCCATCTTAGTCTCTATTTGGGTGCGGTGGGGGGTAATGCATGTGGACAGGCCAGCAGTACCTTCTTTGGATAGCACATCCAAGAGGAGATAGCTTCTCATGTCAGAAGGTTAAGCAAGGAGCAAAGGTGATGGATTTTGTCGAATATTGGGTTATGTCTCCATCGAAAGGTTAGTCTCTTTGCTGGCCCATGTCATGAAGTTCGACAAATCGCCCTTGATGTGCAAGTTGTCGTCCCATTGGCAGCTTAAGTTTCCCAGACCAATCAGATGGGTCAGGGAATAGGCAAAAGATTGCATCTCCATGGCCCACAGGCCCTGAGTCTGTTACGAGGATATGCCACTGAAGTTCTCTCAACAAACCTTCAGTTAATTAATAAGGTCCTTATGACCATGCATGGTATCACAGTTCCAATTTCCAACATATGACTGTATCGAGGAACGGGGTGTCTGGCTATCGGCATACCTTTTTTGGATGCTTGATCTTCCGTCGACAATGTTTTAGAACATGGACTCACCCTTGGACTCTCGTCCCCAGCTAGCATTGACTCACCAAGTCCAAAGTTGATAGAGCAAGTCACAACAGTGTTAAAAAGCTCAAATATAAAATATAATAAAAAGGGAAAACAGAAAAAATAAGAAAAATTGAAAAATTTCAAAAAACCAAGAGAAAATTGGGATGAGAGGCGAAATATTTCAATCAGAAAATGAAATAGAGTACTCGTTTTTTTTTAATGCAACTGTTAGTAGTGTGTTAGCAATGTTTGAAATAAATTATAATTACAAATGGTTTTTCTGATTGTGTACTATTAGGCCATTTATTTTTGGTAAAAGAGTGTCACAATCTCTCCTAGCTGCTAGGAATGAAATCAAATAGCTAGGGGTGTGTCATAAAGCTAGAGAAAATTTTTGGACTTTGAGGGAGGTTAACAGCACATCCCTACTTGTCCAATTTCTCATGTAATGGCCAAGGGTGAATGTGATTTTCTAGTTTTCATCTTAAAAAATAAAAGACTGCTGAGGAAGCTTGAGAATTAGTTTACTGAGGAAAAGTCCATAGATCCGCAGAGATCAACTGTAGCTCGAGAAACAACTAACATGAAAATGGTACCTGAACGAAAGACGATCACGAACAAATACATAGTATGTACCCAAAGTCAACAATGGTGGCCAATCTCTAGATTTACCCAATCAAAAGGTTACTTGTACCCCTTTTAGGTCTTGCAGCTCTAAATCCTCATAGAACCCTCACCCAAGCTTTTATAACCATTAGAAATCCATTTTGAAGATCCGGCCCTAGCAAACTTTTCCAAGTAAAAACCGGACTCTGAAAATCATCCATTCTGAAGTTTTTAGCCAATTAGTTCTTCCAAATCGTCAAAATTGAGAGGGGTCGAAAAAATGGTATTAGCACCTCTCCTGCAATCCAAAACCACAAATAAGTTGGAATATTGAAAGTTCTAGAGGAAAAACTGATAAACAAAAACAATCATACTTCACAAATCCCTGACAACATGGGTGAGACACAGGACAGTAAAGTTAGATTGAAAAAATCACCAAGCTTGTCCAGGACTTGGGCATTTAATTACAAAAGACCCCAAAGAATGTTGGCGCATACATCCTAAGGACCTGCACCATCCAAGTGAACTCAGGCGAGTCCCAAGTTACATCAGCGAGTTACTAAACATCATTAACAGGAACCATTTGAAGTTCTTTCCTAGAAGCCTTCGATCTTCCATGGGTGAGGCAACATCTCCTAGCTTGCTCTCATGTCGATGACCACCATCTCCTTTTCATTGGAAGGGATGGATCATCTAGAGTCAGTGCCCTCTAATCATCCTTCATGACATCCTAAAAGAAAAGACTAGCAAAGTCTTGCAAAGTCATACTCTACTTCAAGGCAGTGTAAGAGACAGAGTTCGAGAAGGGGGAAAACCATGGGTCCTCATTCTCCAAGCGATGACTTAAAAAGCAGACCGCCCAACGCTTAGGCAGTCCAGAAGGCCTGGGCGATGGCCTCCAAATTAAGCGGGATATCCCTGGGTGCCCACCTACGCACTCGGGAACCTGTCAAGGAGGGCTGCCACCCAGGGGCAGAAATGCCCCTCGTTGAGGACATTGTTTGCTCGTTTTTTAATACTAAAGAGGCAAAATTGTGGGTTTTAGCTCATTTGAAACCGAAAACGGTAATTTTTATATGATCGAAGGGTTTCTCAAAGTTACGAGAAATTGATCTAAAAATCACCTATTGATATTAGATTTAGTTTTGGATGTTTTATAAATATATTAGAAGGTTTTTTAGAATATTTTGAGATTTTAGAAACATCTTAGAGGTAGAAGTTTGGAGATCGAGCAATCAAAGTTAGTGATTTTTGTTTTGATTGCTTGTCTTCTTTTGAGATGTCTTTTTCAAGATCTAATCGAAATGGTGATCCGGGTTGGAAATATGGCTACAACCTGAATCTTTTAAATAAAAATTGCATAAGACGCAAGTTTTGTGAAAAGGATACAAAAAGGGGCATAAACCTGTTCAAAAAACATCTTGCCAGTATTAGGGGGATGTTGTCCCACGTAAAAAATCTCCTGATGTTATTAAAGAGGAGATAAAAATATTTTCGAGTCTTGTAAAAATAAAAAAAGATGGGAGACATGCATCCATAATAGAGATAAGGTTTGGGATTCGAGTCAGTTATGATGACGATGACATTGATGAGGACGGGGAGGGATTTCAAAAGGTAGAAGTAGAACCACAACAATCCAAGATTAGGGGGAAGGGAAAGGGAGTTGTAATGGCTTCTAGGAGTTCAAGGCCTAAGAGGCCTTGGGTTAGAGGCCCTATGGATTGTTTTTTGCCCCAGTCTGACCCTGAGGTTGTAGGAGAGAAAACAAAGAAGCAAACCACCATTAAAAATAAAATCAAGAAGGTAGAGAGAGATAGAGCTGCACAATATATTTCTCCATGGTTTTATGAGGCGAGCATTCCTTTCAATACCGCTTGCCTAAGCAACTTCTACGCCTTGGTAGAGGCAATTGGCCAATTTGGGCCTTAGATGAAACCCCCGACCCTATATGAGCTTTCAAAGCCTCTTTTGAAAAAACGGTGAGTCTCACAAGGGATGCTATTGAAGTTCAAAAGGATGCATGGGTTCAATATGGAGTTTCCATTATGACTAATGCTTGGAGTGATAGGAAGAGAACAAGTCCGATGAATTTACTAGTAAATTGTCCTTTAAGGACTTTTTTTTTAGGTCTATTGATGCTTCTGATCATAGTCATGCCCATTATATATTCCAAATTAAGGAGAAGGGAATCAAGGAGGTTGGGAGCAGCATGTTATACAGGTTGTCATAGATAATGTTGCTCCTAATTTGTTGAGCATCTCACACCCTGGAATCGTTTGGACACCACGTGTATAGACATCATGCTGAAGGCTATTGGTGGTTTGAGCGAAATTTTAGGTGCAATGAAGAAGGCAAAGTCAGTTACGAATTTTATTTGTAGCCACATTCTCACCCTCAGCATGATGTGTAGATTTACAAAGAAGAAGATTGTGAGGCCTGGGCTCACAAGAGTTGCGACCTGGTACTCATGCCTAGTTAGCATACATTCGAGGACAGTTCAGCTGAGCCAGATGTTTACCTCAGATGAGTGGAAAGCATGAAAGTGGTCCAAGGATCAGGATGGAAAGAATGTGAGAGATATTATCCTTTTTAAGGCTTTTTAGTGTGGGCTAAAAGGCTTTCTTAAGGTATTTTTTCCTCTTGTCAAAGTCCTTTGTATGGTTGATAGTAACAAGGCTTCTATGGGCTACATATATGAGGCTATGGAGATTTGTGGTTCATTGGTTGTGTATTACAGATTTGTGGTCCGCTGGTTTGATAACTTTGGTAATTTGGTTGGTAAATTTTAAGTTTTAACTATGTGTGGACTGTAGAGTATGAACTCTCAGACTATGGATAATTGGATATGGAATTATGGTTATGGAGTATGGAGGAATGTGTGCTATGTGGACTTGTGTACTATACATTTGATGTGCCCTAAATCCCTAATTCTCATGTGTTATACATTTATACTTAAACTGTTAAACTATTGAGACATGTTTCTTTCTACTGGGCCGCCCAGGTTCTGGGCGCCTGCCTAGGCGCTGAGCAGCTTGGACCCCCCCAACAGCCTAATGCGTTTTTTTTTTTGATAACTCTTAACATTTGTATTGATCGAAAGGATAAACACAAGTTGAGAAAACTTATGGTACTAAAATCTTTAATTTCCTCGGCCCCTTGGACCTTAGGGATTAGAGTGATGAAGGTGGCATTGATAGATTTGTTGAGAATACCCCGCTAGAAAAATTCTGCAAGGAAATTTAAGAAATCCTCACAAAACGTATCCCAAAAAATCTTAAATGGTGCCACGGGTGGCTTTGCCTTTGGCTAGGTCATCCAAAGCCTTAAGAATTTCGTCTTCAAGGAAAGGGCATTCTAGCCAAGTCGCTTACTCTTCCGAGAGGGCCAGAAAATCTAGGTCAGCCATACCTGGTCTAGGACCAGAGGGACATGAGTATAGGTTCATGAAAAAATTTAAGATTGCTGATTCAATCTCCTCCGGCTGGTCTAAGACAAGGTTGTTTACTTTGATGGTAGAGATTGTATTGTCCCTCCAGCGACAGTTGGCAATCCTATGGAAAAAACGGGTATTGTTATCCCCAGTTTTGAGCCAGTTAACTCTTGACCTTTGGTACCAGTAGATCTCTTCTTTTTCAAGGTGGACAAGTAATTAAGTTTGGTTTGGGTTCGGAGCTCAGCTTCAGAAGAAGATAGAAGGCGTGATTCTTCAATGTTGTCTAGGTCCTGCAGGGTCTTAAGAAGGTCAGACTTTATCTGGGAATAGTTTCCCGAAACAGACGACCTCCAGGACTTTAAGAAGTTGAATTTTCAATTGCAGTCTAAACCCAGCTCTACCTCTAACTTGGGCAAAAAAAGAATTCCACCAGGTAGGGATCAGAGTTGAGAGAGATCTTTCCTCCAGCCAGGCCAGTTCAAATCTGAAGGGTTTAGGTCCCCTATGGAGAGGTAAGGTTGACAAGAGAATAGGGCAATGGTCAGAGACAAGGCTTAGGCAAGGCCATCGCATAAGAGCCTCGGAACTCTTCCTCCCATTCTGGAATAAACAGAAATCTATCCAACTTGGATAGAGAGTGTTGAGAAGAGTGACTGGACCAGGTGAATCTATTTCCTTGAAGAGGGATATCAAGGAGGTTAGTCCTAGAAATAAAATCAGAGAAGTACAACATTATGTGGTAAACCCGACTGCTGGTGTTCCGTTCATGGGACCACCTGGTAATGTTAAAATCCCCACCCAAGCACCAGGTAGGGTGAGGTAGGTTCGCGATATAATCCAATTCGGACCAGAATCGCGGCTTACCTGTCGAGTTACAAGGGCAATAGATGGTCGAGAATTTCCAAGCAAGGCCGTCCGAGAGTTTGGACAGCAGAATGATGACTGAGCAGTCCCCTAGATGCGATGATTTCAAAAGATGATCGGTAAGGTCCCAAATAACCCAGATACCCCCTGAAGCTCCTACCACAGGTAGGACTACCCGCTGGCATGGTCTCCTAGCCCAAACCTGACGAACTTGAGTTAGGGCACTTAGTTTCCGTTAAAGCTAGAATAGTGGAACAGTGTTTGGAAGTGAGGTCCTTAATGGCCTTTCTTTTCGAAGGTTGACCCAGACTGTTGATGTTCCAGCAGACTAACTTCTTGAAGAATAAGTAGGGGGAGGTGAGGGAGGCAATTCTAGGTGAACGCCCAGCCGCCTAGCGCATTTTGAAACACTGTCTCCAAGTATTTAGCATTGAGGACAATGGCAAGCTTGAAAGTAGTGGCTCTATGGAACTCCAAGTAGTAAAATAAAAATTTCCTTTTTTTCTTTTATTAATGCATCTGAATTCCACTTACAAGTGCCACTATATACTATAATAAGCAAGAAACAAAAACCAAAATATAACCTAAGATCTTCCTTTTTACGGCCAAATAAACCTAACTAGACTGAAAAACAAGCTTTAACTATAAACTCTAATGCAAACAATGTCCATGAAAATTGAAAACAATGTCTACGGGAATGGAAATAAACTGAGCAATATTGATTGAAAATAAAACTAAGAATAAAACTAAGGCCAGGCAGACTTAACTTGAGTTTGCCTACAGTCACACCTTTAGGACTCGGTATACCCTACACCCCATTACCTAACAGATGGTGCACTCTGATCCTCTTGGCCTTGCTGAAATCTTCAAGTCAGGAAGCTTCATTAGGCAATACTTTCAAGTCTAGGGTTTTTTAGAGCATAAATAAGAATTATGATTTCTTAGAGCCCCTTACGGACCTCTACAGGACATGCACAAGTGGCACCTTCCTTAGTCCTCCTAAAGCTAGGTATGCCCCTCTTTTCTAACGTATAGGTCGCATTCCACACCTAGTACACTAGGTTGGTGCATGCCACCCTCTAAAGACTAGGGAGGAGAGAGAAGGAAAGGGAGAAAGAGACCAGCAACTTGTATGTACAGAATGAAAAAGAGAGAGGCAAAAGGAAGGGGGGGGGGGGGTACGGGGGGTTTACCAACTTATATATGCCTCAAGGGCCCTAGGTATGCCTTTTCTAATTATGACTCATCATGACCAATAGGATTTCAGGTAATCAGTGAGGTGAGAGAGCAACAAATCCAAGCCATCCAACCCACGATCAGCCGTCATGATTTTGGGAGAAATTTAGAAACCTTATCCCTTAGACCAACCAAAACAAAACTCTCCTGGAACACCCTTATCTCTCAC
>NW_006497735.1:2487773-2508211 GCF_000471905.2 Amborella trichopoda
TACCTAACTAATATATATATATATATATATATATATATATATATAGCTTTGGGTCTTGTCAATGACACTCTTATAACCATCCGAGTTGAAATTTGATAGACAAGCGTGATTATGACCTCCTTCTACCAAAAGTACATGATCTCTTCATATACTTTTCCTTTTTGTTTTACACTAATGGTGCTGAAAGATGCAAACACTGTCACAAGAGTATGCAACCGTACTATGCATCAACGTTATTCTAAAAACATTATTCATGCAACAAAATAAGGTCTCAAGGGTTCTGTGGAGAATCCAAGAGTGGCCAGCCTCTGGCCCATGCCCCCAAGCGGAATTGGGCTGAGCTATGAACAAATGAATAAAAGAGAAAAAAAAACAGAGGGCTGGACCGACCTGGCCCATGGCTTAGGCCCTACTTTTTAGGGCTGGGCCACCTGACTCATTGCCGGTCCACAACTTCCAACAAATGTACCCTAAAACATGTCCACAAAAATAAATAACTCCTAAAACATCTCATGGCCAAATACAAAACAATAGAATAGAAGAGTTTTTTTGCCAGAGTTTTGATGATTACCCACCCTGCATAATGTTTAGAAGGAAATTGGCCATCAAAGCCCGGAAAGCGCGACACCTCCGCACCATCAGGCATTGTTAACATAGAGTAAAAGCATTGGAAAGCGATGATGATGGTGAGGAAAAAGCAGTGTGATGAAAATTGAAATAGAACAGACATGGCTGTCTCAGTTGTGAAGATTAAAACCTGGTTATTCCAATCCCCACTTATGTATACCACATGCGCTGATTAGAATGGTGAAATAATGGGGAGTTAATTTTCCTAGGAAGCTCATTTATTATCTTTTCCATGAATAACTTTCCCATGCTTATCTCTTTATTTTTCCCTAAATAGTTTCAACCGACCTTGGATACATATTAGGAATGTTACGCAGTTGGTTCGGGACCCGATCTAGACTTGCATTGGGTCTAGGTCCATCTGGGTCTAGAAAGAGAAATATTAATGAACATAAGTCAAGGCCTTGGATGATATGAGTTAATTGGTTGGGTCGCCCTTGGCCAAGACGAGTTACTAAGCCGAGTGTACTCGCCTGAGTGGGCCAAAACCTATAGATGTATTGAAAAGAGAAAAAAAAATTTTAAAAATAAAATGGAGATACCAAAACTTATATAAAATTAAAGAGAAACTTAAAAAACTCCAAATATTAAAAAAGTGTAAAAAAATAGACTCAAACAATTAATTCATAATTAGGGACATTTTAAAAATCCAAAAAAAAAATGTAAAAATAAAGATTATAACAAAAAACTCACAAATCTTTATCAAAAATTAAAAAATTAAATATAATTTTTTATACACGTTATATAGAATGTTTTTGGGATTTTTTTGAATGTTTTATTTCAAATACTTGATAAACACAAATCGAGATAATATGTTCTCTCCTTTACTTGCATACAATACATCATTTCATACATCATACTCACTTAAACATACAATCATCCTCCCATATACCCTAGTCTAGTCTATCTAACCTAACCCACTTAGGCTCACTCACACCCAAACCTAGACCCTACCCTCATGTTCGGGCCCTCTTTCAAGAGCATTCAAGGGACTATCAATGATGTACCACCTAAGGGTCGACATCGAGCTAAGGGAAAGGCTCCAGCCCTCCCCTCTCTTTCTCTCTCTCTCAAGTGATCCGACCTGAGGCCCTCTCTCTCTTTCTCACTCACCTCCCTTATTATTATCTCTCCCTTAATGCTCTCACTCCGAAATTTCCCTGTCTCTCTTTCCCCCTCTCTAACTAATCTCTCCCTTAATCTTTTCAATCGCTCTCTGTCTCTATTTTCACGGAATTCTTTGTTGCACAAAACTCTCATTGCTCTCCATCTCTCCCCCAATTCAAAATAACGCAACTGTCCCCAAGATCTCACCTTCTCTCTTTCTCTTCTCACAGTCACACTTGTCTCTCCCCCAATTTTTCTCTCTCTCTACCTCCCCAATCATACTCCCTCACCCAATCTTTCTCTCTCTTTCTCTCATCCAATCTCTTCCTCTCCCTCATACGAAACTCTCTTTTATTCTCGGTTTCTTTCTCTATCTCCTTTGCAAAACTCTCTCTCTCTCTCTCTTATTCTCGGTCTCTCTCTCTCCCTCACGAAACTCTCTCTACCCCAAGGTTCTCTCTCATCCTCTCATGCCCCATTTCTCACCCTTTTGTCTTCAAATCTGTTTCTTCTCTCTTTCCTATCTCTTTTTTTCACTTTTTCTCCATCCTTATTTCCTTCCCTCTCTTTCCCTAAACTCTCTCTTCTCATGTACTTCTCTTTTCTTCCACAAATTTCTCTCTCTCCCCTCATGTACTTCTCTTTTCTTCTACAAATTTCTCTCCCCCTCCATCCCTCCGTCATCTTTATCTCTTCCCATCATTATCTCAATCTCCTTTTCTTTCCTCCATCTCGTCTCTATCTTCATCTCTTCTTTTTACCTATTTTTCCTTAGGTTTCTATTTTCTTTTTCTATTAGATATTATTCAAGGAAACTCATCGATTCTCCCATTATCATTTAAATTTCTCTACCATAAAACTTTCATTTTGCTTCCTTAATAAAAAAGTTCTTATAAATATGCACTTTATCTCTTTTCATCTTTTCTTTAAAAATCTTTATTTTACTCTTCTACTCTCTTTCTAAAAATTCTTACATCATTTCTTTATCATGTATTAGCATCCATTCCGTTTGATTTTGACCTCTCTAAGATTTCTATTGGCTTTCAATGATTTCTTATCAGTTATTTCCATTCATACGTCTCTCTCTCCTTTCCCTCTCTCTATTCTCCTTTCTCTTTTATCTCTTTTTTTTTCATAGTTTGTCTACCTTTCTAACTTAGGACTGCCCTTGCGAGGATCTTCAGGGTCATATTCTCTTGGGTTTATTCTCCTTGGGTCCTCCTGAGTGCTCTAGACTTTGTTTGAAATCTAGGGATCTTTCCGACGTTCTCGGTTACGTTCTTAGAGAGGGGACATTGGAAAGATGTCTAAAGAATGAGAGGTTTTCTTTTTGCTCTATTCGTCTCTCTCTCTTTCTCTCTATCTTTTTCTAGAAACTCTTGCTTCAAATTTCTTCTTACATATAATTTTTTTTTAACACAAATTTACAATCCATCTTCCCATTTGGTTTACTCATACCATTCATAACTACTCACCACTCATGCATGCATAAAATCATTTATTATTATTATCTGATACAATGCATGAGGGAGATATTCGGAAACGATTCGCGAGGGTTCAACCCTCAAGACTCTGTTCCCTTGAATCCTTCGGGGTACTTTGATCATAAATTGAGTATTTTCCCTTTGTCATTTGGCAATACCTCTCTGGAGAGATGTTGCCAGAAGGTTTCCCGTTTTTCATGAACATTTTTTCTTTTTTTTAAACATCTTTTTCAATCTTTTTAGTTATTGGCTTCCCTTTGTTTCTCACGATTCTCTTTTATCTCACTTTTAACCTCTTAACCCAGAAACATAATCCCCACCTCTCAAATCTCTCATACGCAGTTGGAGACAAGTCTCAAAACTAATAGATACTCGTGATTCTAGTGTTGTGCAGTGAAGTGATGGAGTCGAATTCAAACCACACTGCAATGACAGTCTGAGGGCTTTCTCTAGTGATCTAAGAGGGTAATCTACCCAAACGCGTCCCACAAATCCGATGACAAGGTAGGCTCTTAACGTCCTAATCATTGTACTAAAATTCTCCCATTGTTAGCTTCGCCTGTGGTTGTTTGAGAAAGGGTTTCTGCCGAACTCGGGTCCCCGACTAGAGACTTCTTCGGGCTAACCTGCACAACACTTAACCCACACTTAAAAATGGCTTTGGGATTTTCCAACTCCTATTTTCAAGTCTGGGACCTTTGGTCCTTGCATTAGCGAGCTAGTCCTTTTGAGGTAAGGTTTTTCAACCTATGTCTTCTGCTTTTCTTCTGCAAAGTAACCAAATTGCTCGCATTTGCGTTTCGGCCTAACCTAAAGTGAGAAGGGGGCCCCTAACCCCTCACTACCTCTCTACCGGCATCAACAGAACGTCTGTTGTCTCCAAGTGCATAGGTGGTTCTAAAACCATCGCCCCTCATGCTCACTCAGTTACAGGTGGACCCTCCAACAATCTTGAGTCTAATAGTGGGCCTAAAGCTGCTCCCCCTCTTATAGCAACTGGCTCCTCTACAATCGTTGCTTCTGCAGGTAACAAAAAGGTTACCCCCAACGCACTCCACACGCATGACGCCCATCTCGGCACCGCACATCACACAACCATCGTAGTAAGAGGGCCACAAGGCCACTCGACACACACTTACACCCAACACGATTAGCGGCTAAGCCGTTAACTTGTCATTTCAGGCCAAAGAAAAGGCCACCCCGAGTCGCTCACATGCCCTGGGTCTTTTGGGACCCGAACCCACTGTTAAAAATGACCCTCAAGTCACTCCAATTGTATTGCATACTATTCACTCAGTTCGGGGCAGCTCGAAAGCCATCCCTCAAAGAGCACACGACCAACGAGCCAGTCATAGTTCAAGTGTGCACATATATTTGCATGCAAACAATGGTGGCCATAAGGCCACTCCAATCACCAAGACCGATAACCCAAAGGCTAAACCTTCTACCTCACTAAGGGTTGGCCCCCAAGTCACCTCAAACACGTCTTCAGACTCTGCACACACATAGAGGTCTGACATCGCCCCTAGTTCTGAGAGCAAAAGTGAAAAGAGTCCAGAAGATTTGCTCGCCTTCGCTTGGGGGCAGTTTTACCTGGCCATCAAGAAGGAAAATAATGGTCAAGCCCAGATATGAGGCCAAGAGACTACGATGCTGAAGGTCCAACTCAAGGATGAAAAAAGAATGAACATTAAAAATTTCCCTTCAAAAGATCTGAACTCCTTCTCCCCTCTTGCCCTCCTTGATGCGGATGATATTGGGGAAGCATGTCACATGGTGAATATCAAAGAGGTGGCTCGGGGAATGATAAGGCCGGTCATCCATAAGGTTCAAAGTCTAGCCCGGGGCAAAGAAGAGCCTACAAATGGAGCAAAGAGCCAGTCTGATACTAACAGCCCCATTGAGTCCAAACAACCTGAACCATTACCTGTTCAATCCCCTAAGCTAGAATAAGCTCGGCTTGAACTCATTGAAACTCAGATCTTCAAAGCAACTCCATCTGAGCCCATTCCAAGCCATGACATTCAAGACAAGGTACTTCCCAAGCCGAAAAGGTCCGAGCATGTCATGATACTGGAACCTAAGTGTAAGAACCAAGACTTTTCGACATGATGAAGTGCGCTAGGAGGTCATCGGCACGAGTTACACCGTCGTGCGTGTGTGGGAAGCCATCGTGCGCAACAGAGAGTTCAGGCCACCTTGAGTGTAAGGATCAGTCGTCGTGCGTGCACAGGATCAACCACCGTTCGTGCACAGGATCAGCCACTGTGACTGTTAGGATCAATCGTCGTGCGTGCACAGGATCAGCCGCGGGGAGTGCAAGGATCAACCGCCGTGCGTGCACAGGATCAGCCGCCGTACGTGCACAGGATCGCTCACCGTGTGTGCACAGGATCAGCCACTGTGAGTGTAAGGATGAGCCGCCGTGCACGCACAGGATCAGCCACCGTGAGTGTAAGAATCAACCGCCATACCTGCACAAGATCAGCCTTAAGTGTTCTGTCGTGAGTTAATGCTTGAAGGGGGATTTCTAATGAGTGCCTTGTGGCCTATGTTAGCCACTTGTAAGCCACTTGGACACCAATTGTATGCCACCAGGGTGCCAAGTGGCACCTGCAAGTCTTGGTGGTAACACATAGCTTTTGCATGCTGCCACCTCTTCCTTTTTATGATTATAAAACCCCTCTTCTCACCTTCCACAAGCTTTGGCGCGCTCTCTCTCTCTCTCACTCAAGCCAATGAGGCAAACTGCTAGCGTCCCTCAGGGGCTTGAAAATCATTAAAGAAAATTAGTTGGGTAATGTTATAGAGGTGAAAGGAGATTCTTTTAACATTGTTAAGTGGTGTAAATTAGAGCAGCAAGTGCCCTGGAATCTGAAATCTTTGTGGTTCAAATTTTTAGACTTTTGTGAAGAGTTGAAAGCCTCCTTTACTCATGTTTACCATGAGTTAAATGGGGAGGCAAATGATCTTGCTAAGAAGGGTACACATCTAGATTAGTAGTCAAGGGATTTGTGTAGGATTGCTTTTTTACTTTCATATTTTGTTTGATGTAACTTGCTGCGTATTAATAAGATTGAATATCACTTTTGAATGACAATAAGGGGGAGGGGGACTTGTCTAAGGAAAATTAAGGTGAGCCTCCAAAGGTTAAACAATGGTTAAATTTCAATACATTAGAATACACAAATTGTTGAAGAGTACCCACTTATCACCTTTTGCTTTCGAACCCCTCCCATCAATCATATAGGCAAACACTTCCTTGTAGAGCTCTATTTGATTATTTGCTATAAGAGCACAAGTGATATATGTAAAATTGAGTGAGAAACAATAGGTAGACAAATGAATAACCTGTAAATAAAGGCCCGATAACCTTTCAAAGTGAGATTTAAGTGATGTTGGATCAAGCTTATCTTTTCTTGTCGATAGTTGAGCCTATCGGAACACCTTTTCCACCTTCCAGCTACTTCTACCTATCAACACCATGCAAAGATGTAGCTTCGAGTAATTGTGACCATCTTGTAATAAATATAAATAGTCTAGTAATATACAATCCCAAAACAAAATTATAAATGTTTTGCACCTCTGTCTGTTGGGGAAATGTTCAATTGCGAACCTATTCACATGCAATGCGCTTCCAAAAATTTGTGAATTTTCTTTTGTGAAGTACGGTTGCATAAAACATCCATGTTAGACATGGATTTAGGATCATTTTCAATATGAAATGAATAATAAGTCTAAATGTGTTTTAGCATTGGATCCATGATTCTGGATCCAAAAAAAAGGGAAGATTTCTATGCTTCCCCTACAACATAAAACTTATATACTTCCCCTTATCCAACTGTCCATTCTGAATGGAGGGCTAAGATTGCCCCAATCACAATATCATGTCTCTACACTATTTTATTTTTAATTTTATGCTATTAACTATTTTGACATCAAATTTTGGACGTCCATTCCTCTATTAAACTGGCACTAACGAATAATAATAATAATAATAATTTTCAATAAAAATAAAATGACCAAAATACCCTTGAAAGTTTCAAGGGTATTTTGGTCGTTATATTTATCGAAATATTATTTTTAATATTTTTTTATAAATGCGTCCCAATGAGAATATGGCACGTACCAAATCTCATATTCATATAATTTTCATAAAAAAAAACTAAAAATAAAATACTTTGAGACATCAAATCTAATATCAAATGGTGAGTGGCTCGGCTGGATGGTAGGGGGAGGATAGAACTTCTATGCTATAGGAGAAGTATAGAAACCTTTCCCCTAAAAAAAATATTATCAGTTTTGTTATCTGGAAGAATTAAAAGTAACCGTCCAAAACAAAGTTCAAAATAAATTTTATTATTCCCTTTTTTTTTATATTCATGGGCCATAATTAATATTATAAACCTATGAAATTTTCAATCCAAAATTCATCTCTAAGAAAGATCTTCTCATGGAGATTGCATTTAGAAGGAGATGCACTGAAACCTCAAGTTTGCTAAAAAGTTGTTACCATGGACCATAGACCAACTTCAGCTTTACCACACAACGATATATAATTTGTGATGTACGCATGTAAGTTATTATGTCGACAACATACTAAACAATGATCACATCACCCGACACGTATGGACAAGTGCAGGGAACATCAACACAAAGCTCAATTAGGAATGTCGAGGTAATACTAGTCCAAACCGGGGCAGGTTGCAAATATAGACCTAATATTCAACTGCGGCCCAACTTAATAGACCCGACCAAGTGTATTGACTTACATGAAATTCATAAAGATAAAGGTCTGGAAGATCTTGTTTCTCAAACTTCCTTTACATTTGGTGAGAATGATTCAATTGAATCAAGCATACTAGATAGGCCTAAAAGAACTAGAGCTCCACCTACGACTTTAGAAGAGTTTTTTTTATTTATGAATGAAGATAATTATTCTTTAATGAGTGAGAATACAATAAATGAACCTCAAAGCTATAGTGAAGCTATTAGCTCACATGACTCCGCTGATTGGACTCAAGCCATGAATGATGAACTTGATTCTATTAAAAGAAATCATGTTTGGGAGGTGGTTGATCTCCCCAAAGATAGAAAAGCCATCAGTTGCAAATGGGTCCTAAAGGAAAAGCTTAACGCCAATGAATTCATTGACAATTATAAAGCTAGGTTGGTAGTTAAAGGATTTACCCAAAGGGAGGGTATAGATTATGTACAGACCTATTATCCAGTAGCGAAATTTTCATCTATTAGGATCATCCTAACATTAATTGTATATTATGATCTAGAATTATTTTAGATGGATGTCAAAACAACTTTTTTAAATGGATAATTAAAAGAAAACATATACATAGAACAACCAGAAAGATATTTAATTAAAGGCCAAGAAGACAAGGTAGTAAAGCTTAAGAAATCTTTATATGGTCTAAAACAATCTTCTAGGCAATGGTACTTTACTTTTCATAATGCAATCACTGAAATTGATTATGTAGCCAATAGTTTAGACCATTGTGTATATGTCTAGAATAGTAGGAGCAATTTTGTTATATTATCATTGTATGTAAATGATATTTTGATAGCCGGTAATGCTATTGACATGATTAACAATACCAAATCATGGCTAATTTCCCATTTTGAGATGAAAAATATTAGAAAAGCCTCATATGTATTAGGTATTAAAATAACAAGAGATAAAAGTTCAATACTTCTATGTTTATCTTAAGAAAATTATTTAGAAAGTATTTTAAAGAGATTGAAGATGGAGATTGCAAACTCATAGATGCAACTGTTTGTAAAGGCTTTAAAATTGTAAAAGAAAATATATTCCTTAAATGATAGTGATAAAGCTGAAATGGAAAGAATTTCATATGCTCAAGCTGTAGGATGAAAAATTATGCCATGTTGTGTACAAGACCTGATTTGAGTCATGCATGTGGTCTTGTAAGTATATTTCAGAGTAATCCTGAGATGATTCATTGGCAAGCCGTAAAAATGATACTCATATATATTCAAAAAACTAAAAATTACAGCTTGTGCTTCCAAACTGACAACTTAGAGGTTATTGGGTACTCTGATGCAGACTTTGCAGGAGACCTAGATCATAGAAAATCAACCTTAGGATATGTAATCTTCTTTGGAGGTGGATGTGTTTCTTGGTCTAACAAGAAACATGGTTGTGTAGCTCGGTATACTATGGAAGGCGAGTTATATTGCTTGTAGCATTGCTACAACTTATGTCGTTTGGATTAAATGCTTCATAAATGATTTGAAGCTGGATATAGCCGACGGTCCTGTTAAATTTTTTTGTGATAATCAGGTTGCTATTGCATTTGTCTTCTTTAGATATGATTACAAACCCTTTAATAAAGGGATTGAGTGCAGAAATATTATCAAAGCATGTAGCTTTGATGGGACTTAAAAACATTTAAGTCAGGAATTCCCAAATGGGATATTTTTCTTTGATGTCTTGGTTATGAGAGGAAAAGCTGCATTAGCGTGAAAAACCCATGCTTCAGATATTTTTTTGTTATGAGATGTATAACCGCACTAGCATGAAAAGCCTCATAACAAGGATATGCTCATTAAGTAGTAATATATCATTATATCTGGCCTTCGTGGTCAAGTGGGAGATGTTGGTACGTATGGGTGGCCATAGGGCCCTCATACTTGCCATTTTTTCTCTCTTCAATCTTTATCATAAATATTATATTTATTACTAAATAAAGGCCCTTCTTAGAGAGAGAAAGTGTTGTTATTTAACGGGCAGCAAATAACCACCCACATCCCAGGATTACAGGGCCATGTTTCTCAGAGTTTTAAGGAGAAAGCCAAACGTTGGATAACAGCCTCCCCCATCAGCTATAACTAAGCATTTCATGGTCTTGGAGATGTAACACATAAAGAGTTCTCATTGTTCTGGAAAACCCTACACTCTGTGATCCTCAGTCTCACGACATTGCCAGTAATCTTGGGACAGGGTTCCATCTCTTCCCTATCAACAAAATATACAACTCATATCTAGTAAGTCTTCCTATGTATGAAAAAACACTTAAATAAACTTTATCTAATACGAAGTCTGATCCTAAAGCAGCCTTTCTTATTTTGAACCAAGCAATTTATTTCTTAATCCTTCTTATTTTGAACCAAGCAATTTATTTCTTAATCCTAATCATGCATATTTTTTTTTATCACATATTGATTTTTCTCTCATGGTGTTCTCGTACAACACCTCAATACAAGCCTAAGGAGTGCCTTGCAATGTTAAGAAGGTGGATTGCCAGAGATCCTCTATAATTCATCCATATAAACAAAAATGTATTATATTATAATTTTGATCAAGAAAGATCAAAACCCTAACATTCCTCAGCACCTAATATCAAAACACCTCAAAGAACCAAGTAGAAAATCGCAATTAGCTATTTGCCAGGGTCTAATTTGAAACCATGAATAGTTATTTGGATTTGGCCTTGCAGGCATGCAAAACAGAATCATGTTACATATATTACCTTTCTTATAATAATATTGAAATCTCTCTCTTGCATGCACAGCCAGATTCTGGCTTTTCTTTTTCCAAACACATCTAAAATATCAATTTTTCTCATTTCAACAATCAAATTTTGCCAGCTCAAGTATGTAAAGTTATCAGAGCCTACAATACACCAGTAGGTAGTGCACTCACAAATTTATCTTGTGCAGATAGACATATATATTCTATGAAATTTTTGGGTTTCTTTGTTGTTTTTCAGTTTATTATCATTTGCCATGTTATTTTCAATGTAGCTCACGTCTCCGTATACTCATTGCCATGCTTTTTCCATGGATAAGAGAAGAAGAAAAACAAAGAGTTGAGGATGACTGACTTGTGTAGGTACTTCAACCCTATACAGGTCAATGCACTAGAAAAATCAGCACCCATATTTCTAACTGATTTGAAAGTTTAATAAGAATTCTACAAGAACAACCTTAGAGGTAAGGTAACCATAATAAATGTGAAAAAAGAAAAAGTGATTCTGTTTAAATTTTCAGTTTTTGCAAGGGATTGTATACAATGAGGCAATTTACTTTTGATACAAGGTGATTACAATTACTTATAACCATCCGATTCACTGTAGGGAATTTCCAAGTCTGTGAAAAGCCCCTTTTGAACAATAATTCTTCAAGGGTTTTACATTTTTCAGTGAGTTATCGAGTGAATTAATCGATTGCAGGCTTTTTCATTGAATTATTAGGCATCAATAAGTGTATTTATCAGTGTAAAAGATACTATCAATACATTGAAATCAAGAAATCGAATTTCCGGGATCATTTTTTAAGAAACACTTCACGGCTTCCGCCTTTTTTGCCAAACTATGGATTTCAGGTGATATTTTGATCTATTTTGATTAGTATTAGAGGGGTTTTGGAGACAGGTTTTTTTTCATAAGATTGTGGAAGTTATTTGTGCGATTAAGCAAGGATTGTAGGTTGATTTTCAAGAATCTTGTTCTTCACACGTTCCCAAAAACTGTGATTTCCGATCAACTTATCTTGATTTAAAACGAATTGAGGTATGTGTTTTGATCCTCATTGTTTCAGTTCGTAGATCCAGTAGTCTCATGATTTATCACTTCGTTTTTTTGTATACGAGTTTTTCTTAAATGCTTGGAAAACCTATGCGATTTAGGTCTCGATTATGGCTTTGATTTTGATCCATTTTCTATAAATTTTGGGGCCTTTGGAAGCAACGAATTTTCTGCACAAGATTATGACGTTATTTTGTCTTATTAAACACGAATTCTAGGTCAATTTTGCAAGATACATATCGATACATTATAGGGTCCTTTGAGTAATTACTTTTAGATTATTGTGTTGATTAAAATTAGGGATTTTGATAAATATATGTTTTTGACACATAATTTTCGATTTTTCTTGTAATTATATTCATTTCTATGTTATGAATTTCTGATTTTCATGGAAAAAAAACTTGTATTTTTCAATTTCATTGTCAAATTTTTAATGCAATAAAATGTATGTTCTTGATACCTAATTAAATTATCCTGGATATGTAAATTGTATATATGTTCTTGATACATAATTTATATATATAAAGAGACCATTTACCTTTGGTACAAGGTGGTCACAATTAATCTTGACGATTGAATGTGAAATTGGGTGGCTGCATTTATTTCATTGACCAAGCTCAAAGTTCAAAGGAAATTGTCTCAAACTTTGTGATATACCCAAACTATCAGATTTCACATCGGATGGCTGTAAGTAATTGTGATCTACCTGTACCAAAGGTAAATGGTCTCATTGTATACATTCCCTTAGATTATTTTGATAAATAAAATTACAGATTTTGACAAATATATGTTATTGTTTCAAGAAATCGTGCTCTTCGCACGTTCCTAAAAACCATGATTTTCGATAAAATTAGCTTGATTCAAATCCAATTGAGGTATGTATTTTGACACCTTTTTTGTTTTAATTTGCAGATCCAATAGTATCATGAGTTATTAGTCTTTTTTAGATGATTTTGTTTTTAAATGCTTTGTAGAAAACATATGCGATTTAGGGTTCATCCACCATTCTTTCGACTATGGCCTCAATTTTGATCTATTTTCTGTAAATTTTGGGGAGTTTTGAAGTAAATAACTTTCTTACAAGATATGAACTTAATTCATCTGATTAAACACGAATTCTACGTCGATTTTGGGGAGTTAGTTTCCATTGTTTTTAGATGGACCACATACTTTCATCCATCTTTAAGATAGATGCTTACACTTCTGGACCACATATGTAGAAATGTGGTCCAGCACACATGAAACAATTTTCCCCTGTTCAATCGGCATTCTCATATTTATGATTACAATTACAGCCAAAAGAGAGGAGGGAGGTGAGAATTTGTGTATGAACACCAAGCTAGGCATGCACATGACCGTACTGGTTCGCCAACGGGACCGCAACGTTCCTAACATCGATCAGCTTTCGCTTTTTGGGACAATAATGTCATTATCATTCTTTGTAGTTGGATGGACCGTTGGGTCTCACTAACCCTCATGGACCACATGTACATGTTTCCGTATCTAAATTTTTATGCATTTAGCAATGTTTTAAAATGTCAATCTTAATCGGAATCGGCCGATTCAGATCGAGCATTATTGGACCGAACCGGTTCTCATAATATATCGGGAGTTGACCATTTGCCCTAAGGAATCCGTGATTTTCTATAGCAAATCACATTATAGGCATTTCCCAAAAAGAACCCGGTGGGGTAATATGTGTTATTCAATATTTTTATTTTTTCACTAAGCATATAGGGCCAACCTATCTCGGTCACATGGGTGGCCAACTATATTTTTTTGAAATCAATTTCTTTGACTTTTATTTACCCATTTAAAAGAAGGGAAATGTTTCCATACTTCCCCTACAACATGGATTCTATGCTTCCCCTACCATCCAGCCATCCAATTTTGATCAAGAGAGCCATTCACCTTTTGATCTTAGATTCGATGTCTCAAAGTATTTCATTTTTAGTTTTTTTTATACAAATGGTATGAATATGAAATTTGGTACGTGTTATCTTCTCATTGGGGTGCACCTATAAAAAATATTTAAAAATAAATTTTTGATAAAATATAATAACCAAAATACCCTTTGAAGATTGTAAGAGTATTTTGATCATTTTAATTTATTAGAAATATTATTTTTATATTTTTGGCTGATGCAATTTAATAGAGGATTAGACGTTCAAATTTTTTTGTCAAAATAGTTTATAAATAAATAAAGAAAATAGTATAGAGACATTACATTGTGATTGGGACAATCTTAGCCCGCCATTTAGAATGGACGGCCGAATAAGGGGAAGCATATATGTTTTATCCTGTAGGGGAAGCATAGAAAAGCTTGACCTCAAAGAATTGTAGTATCTATTTACAAAAATAAAGAAGACATACAAAATAGTATGAACTGTCAAGGGATCAAACGTTTAAGCCACACTATGGAGGTGTGGGAAAAAGTGATTGAGCTACGACTAAAGCAAGAAACGTGTGTATCAAATTCAGTTTGTTTTTATACCATAGAGGTCAACATCTGAGGTCATTTTCTTACTTTGGCAACTAATTGAAAAGTTTAAGGAGAATGGAAAAGACCTCAACATTTTTCATATTACCTTATGTACTCTTTATTTTTTGAATGAAGGTTCACGGTTAAAGTTAAAATAATAATAACAATAATAGAAAATACCTCAACGTAGTTTTATTGATTTAGAGAAAGCATAGATATGATACCTAGAGACTTAATTAGGTGCGTATTGGAAAAGAAAGAGTTGGAAAAGAAAGAGTTGGAAAAGAAAGAGAATCTCGAGGTTATATTGATATCGTGAGAGATTTGAACAAGGGAGCACTAGCTAGTGTAAGGACAATTAGTGAAGAGACAAGTTAGTTTTCAATGGCAATAAGCTTACATAAGGAGTCAACGTTGAGACCATATCTCTTTGTTTTGGTTATAGGTGCGTTATTAGGCACTTACAACATGAGGTACCATAGTGTATATTGTTCATAGATGATATAGTTTTGATTGATGAGATTAGAAGTGGCATCACCGCAAATTCATAACTTTAGAAGGACGTTCTATGATAAAAAGGTTTTAAAATTAATCGGTCTAAGACAGAACATATACAGTGCAATTTAGTAACAATAGGAGTAGAAACAAGGAAGTAGTTAAGATTGATGACCAAGAATTATCTAAACGATATTATTTTTGATATCTTGGGTCAATACTCCAGGAGAATGTAGAAATTAAGGAATATATCATGCATAGAATTAAAACTGTGTAGGCGAAGAGGAGATGTGCATCCCGAGTATGATGTGATCATCGTATACTAATGAAACTGAAGAAAAATTTCTATAAGACTAGTCATACTATGTGGGATAGAAGGTTAGGCAATCGAGAAATAATATACCCACAAGGTGTATGCAACGTAGATGAGGATGTTGAGATGGATGTGACAAGATAAAAAAAAAGGGGTGGTTTCTATAAGGTTGCAACCTTAAACAACCCAATTAAGATACACCTCCAAATTCTATCATAACATGTAATTTTAGTGTAAGAAATTATTAGGATTATCTCAAATTCTATTTTTATATCTAATTATAAAATTATAAGCTCCAAAAATAGTTAAAATCAAGTAGATCTACAAACATATTGAAAATGGATGGTCTAGATAATGTGCTGTAAGATGCACTACTTCAGGGACTCAAAATCTATTTTTGATCATATTCATACATCTCTATGTCGAGATAATCAACTAGAGGGTTTTTCAATATTAAAACAATATTTTCCAATGAATTTTTTAAGTGCATCCGTATTTCAACATTTTAAGGATGCAACCTTATATAAACTTTTTCCTAAAAAAAAAATAAAATTCATAATAAATACAATTAAGAAAATTTAAGTATGGCTTCAATAGGAAATAAGATGAGGAAAAGTAGACTTTGAAGGGTTAGTCATGTGTAATGTAGGCCTAATATAACAACAATTAGGGCAAGGGGAAGCCCCAAACAGATATAGATAGAAATAGTGAGAAAAAATATAGTGATTTATAGTCTTATTGAGGGTATGGTCCTTGATAGAATAGAATGACAGAACATGATTCTTATAGCTGCCACCAAATAATTAGGATAAAAATTAGACGATGTTGATGATTTACCCATTGGGCCCAACTGCCACCCATGCATAAGAGGGCTTTGGGCATGCTTATCACTTTCTGGGGCATGAGACTCTTTTTAAACTTGCTTGCCTCTCCTTTCGTTCTGACATTTACGATGTGGCATCATATATCTCTCTCTTTCTCTCTTTCTAATTCCTTAGTATTGAAAAACTTATATTTTACAAAACGAGGCCTATTAAGAAGATGTTACTTATGTAACTTAGTAAAATAAGAAAATTTTAAATCACATATAAAATCTAAGAAGATTTTACCACACATAAAATATTCTTTACCTATGGAACTTTGGAAAATATAATATGAAGATTTTATAGCATGAAGATTTTATAAGACGAAATAATCTTCTAATTTTATAAGGGAAAATATCTTCATACTCCCATTTTTAGGTTTCATTTCACAAAATACCTGAGGTTTTAAAAGATATCTTGGGGCATAAAAATTGTAGATTTTATTTCATCTAACCCCCAGAGCTAATTTAAACGTATTTTTTTAGGCTAAACAAATCTAAAAAGATATGCCTTTTCTAAAAGCCATCATCCCAAACTTCTAGAGAGAGAGAAAGAGAGAGAGAGAGAGAGAGAGAGAGAGAGAGAGAGAGAGAAGGGCTTCATGGAGGTGAAAATTATCGGAAGGAGAGAGAAGTGTTTGGAGAGATACAGGAGGAGGGAGAGTGAGAGAAACGTAGGAAGAGAGAGAAAAAAAGAAGTTTGGGGTATATAAGTGAAGAGAGAGAAAGGATTGGGTTTAGAAATAACATGTCTTTCTCACATTTGTTTAGGTTAAAAAATGGGTTTAAAGTGGCAAGGGGTTAGAAGATATTTTTTGAAACTTTGGGTTTATCAAGAAATGAAACCTAAAAATATGGGATATGGAGATATGTTCTACATATGCAATACATGAAAATAAGAGGATTTTATAGAAATTAGACTAGAAGAAGTGAAGGAATGGATTAACACTCTAATATTTCTAATTTAAATAAATAAATAAATGAAGTCTCAACCAAAATAGAAGCTATGAAAGAGAGAGAGAGTTCTCCAATATGTTTGTGAGAGAGAGGGGTAGAGAGAGATATCCAATGTGTTTTTATGTGCATTTGTGTGAGTGAGAAAGAGAGAGAGTTGCCCATTATCTTTATATGTGTACGAGAGATAGAGAGAGAGGTTGCACACTTGTGTGTGTATGTATGAGAGAGATGTCAGCCATATGTTTTGTGTATGTATGAGAGAGAGATCCAATGTATATGTGAGAGAAAAATCATGCATAAAAATTGCAATTAGTATCACAAAATTCTTATGAAAAATTACAAAAATCATTTTCTCCCTCATGTCTTCACTAAAAATCACAAAATAAGTAAAAAAGATTTTGTAAAAGGAATTTATCAAAATTAGTATAAAAATAGTATCAAAATTAATATAAATAGACACTCAGATAGGAAACGCATCTCAATTTTCACATATTTTTACAAGATAATTAAAATACATAATGCACCACCACTACTCGAAAAACCGTATTTTTAGGTATTTTTATTGATTTTTAAAATATTTTTAGTCTGGATCCAACGAGTTCTCCAATCCAGACTGCTGATTTGCCAATCTGAAGCTAGTTTTTAGATAAATGCTCTAGGTCACCAATCCATTTTCTAAAACCTTTGTATTTGTCTTAGTTGTTTATTTGTCTTTCGATTTCCATTACACTAAATTGCACGTGCGTAACTCATTCTATCGCATTAATCCAAGGTAGAATGGCAATACAAATTACTATACAGGAAGACCTCTCAATGATAAATACAGGAGGGTAGACCGCTCTTACTTCTCTTTTTCTTGGTAGAGGATCCTTAAAAACGATTGTGAAATTGATGAAATCTTGTTCATCTCTAGCACATGATATTTCTTTTATTTATAGAATTTACTATTCACAAGTTGCTATTCATGAGTTTTGTGAACTTTATTTATAGAATTTACTATTCACAAGGTGCTATTCATGAGTTTTGTTCACAAAGGTATTTATCAAATTTAAAATATTATTAAGGATCATTATTTGCCCATGGTGAGGAGGTGGTGTGAAACTTTAATGATAATCTAATTGAACTTTTGAGTTCTAGAGTAGTGATGCTAGATCAATGCATGTTACGGTCGCCCGCTTTTAAGATTTCTTCACTTTCTTTGATTATCGCTGCACCAAGTGGTATCAGAATAGGTTTCATCACACCGAACCTGAGATCCTCAAAACCTTGGTTGTGCGTAGGTTGGATCAACTGATGGATTTGATGATCTATTGAGCTGCAAACTCTGAAGGCATGTTGGGAGAGTATGAGTTGCATGAGAATCACGTTAACTACCTGACATTACATGGACATTTTCTAAAATCGTCTGAAGAGAATCCCTTTGCAGGTATCATTTCAGATTGCAAGATTGAATCACCACTTATTGACATAATTAGTGAGCTTATATACGATAAGGATCCAAATGAAGAACATAAGATCAAAGAGGTATCTGTTGAAAATCTGCTCCTTTATTGTGAGAATAATTGTAAATATTTAAAATTTATGTTTAGTAACGACCATGAAAACCCGAAGGATTTTCAAATGAATTTCAACTATTATTCATGAAGGATTTTATTCAACCTTATATGCAATATATTATTACACCGAGATCCAATGAAAGAGTGCCAATGTGGTAGGACTATACCACCAACTACCAAAGGTAAATTCAAAAGTATAAAAGGTTTAGTAATCATTAAAAAAAGGGATCTCATAAAGAACAAGAGGGCAAGTTCTTCTTCTAGCCATGGGGGATTGATGTAGTCTCACTGAAGATATCTCCAACATGTAATTTCTATTTTATTTATTTATTTTACAATTCAAAAGCTACTGTTCATGAGTACGTTCACAATGATATTTCTAGAATTTTTAATATTATCTAGGTGTATTTTAGAGTTTTAAAATTATTTTGTTAGATCTCAAGTTAATTTTTTGGTTATGCTTATAGATAGACTCTTATATGTCCATTGTGAGGAGGTGGTGTGAAATTTTAGTAATATTCCATTCGAACTTTCGTGTTCTAGAGTTATGATATTGGATTAATGGTTGTTGAGATCTCCCTTTTATGAGAGATTTGTTGTTGCGCTCTCCCTCTTTTGAGAATTTTCTGGTTTCCTTCAATTCAGAAATGCATTTTTTTTGAAGTCCATATGAATCCTTTCTCTAACAGAAATATGCGAGTCACTTCCAATTCCTTATTATACATGAAACACAAAAGCCATGAACATTGTAATAAATCAACGGAGTTGGGCTGAACGTTTGTTTTGGACAAGAATCGGGGTCGCCTTGAACTTACCACCAAATGTTTCAAACATCCATGATTGCATGCATAAGTTCATGGTGAAAAGATATTCCACACTACTGACTAGAAGGAGCATGGCATTGAGAGGGAGACACATTACAAGATAACAACCCACATATAAAATAAAATTTTTGACAGATTTTTTTGAGAAAATGCTTGCTTATATTTACTATTAAGATGTTTATCAAAGTTGGAAATGGATTCCATTATAAAATGGGCAGAGAACAATAACATGGACTTTATGAATTACTAACCCAAATGGATTAAACTTTTTACATATTTATCATTTGCAAGGTGGAGTCCACTTAGAGGTTATTAGCACCGTCAATCCATCGTTGGAAGGCCACCAGTGATTCGTGAGGTGTGTATTCTGCAACAGTGTGCCCAGCACCCTGTTGAATTGGCACACCATGATTTACTTCAATATGTAAGATAACGAGCAAAATATTTATTGAAACTTTGATAGAAGTAAGAACATTGGCATTCAGATCTCATACCTTGAATGTAGCAAATAGTAGATTATGCTCATATTGAACTGTGTATCTGCAATTCAAAACATTGATCACCACCTTTGGCTCTAGTTTTGCACACTATCCATCAATATCTCAAGGAAATATACTAAAATGTACGCTTGAGCTAATTTTTATATCATTAGCTCACAATCCAAAAGGGAGATTTGTTTGAGAACAAATTTTGTCAAAGTTCCATAGTCATCCCAATAAACAAGCTCCTACAAAAATGAAGGAAAAAATAAAATGGGTTCTTTGCGGAAAGAGACAATGCAGCAAATATGGGCCATCCATTTTAGGAAACATAAAAATACAATTAGATCTACACCTTAATTTATTTGACCACAATCTTGCAAATGTTATTGTAGTCACCAGATGAACAATTTGACGATTAATGAGATTTCAGTTGAGTTCATGAAAGCTTAGATCTAAAATGGATAGCAAATACTCACCCAATCCTAAAGAAATCCATTTTTTTTTTATTTTTTATTTTTTGGGTATTTTTCACTAGGGTCGAGAGTATCTATGGTCAAGGAAATCCCCCTAGATTAGTTTTGTCAATAGATAATAGATATGAGTTTAAGGGTGTATGCAAGTAGTTCCATCCTATATATATATATATATATATAGAACATATATCCTATATATATATATATATATCTAG
>NW_006497735.1:2511539-2545373 GCF_000471905.2 Amborella trichopoda
GAACATACCCTGCTATCTTATGCCCTATAAACCATGGTCGCCAGCTCTCCAACTCTGTATAATTCAACCTTCTTATCCATTCCAAGGCTCCAATGTATGGAGCGGCCATGTCATGGTCCCCACTAGAACAACAAATGTAAAATAGTTTTTTATTACAATTTCAATCAAGTATTTCCACAACATATAAAAAGGGGATAACCTGACATTAGTGAATTCTAGAAACTTTTGAAAGCATAAAGTTTTGCTTAAATGTCCATTTAGGGAGTTCTAAAGACTTAATTGATGAGCTCTTAAAAATCTGTGACCCTTATCTTTGTGTTTTTTTGTAACTTAAGGCATATGGACTTCAAGTCATGGTTAAAACCTTATTAAAAAGTCAATGATGAATTTTATTCCCTAAGTTTGTTAAGTTTATCTTATGCCATTTTGAGTCCTGGAAACCCTAGAGTGGTGAACTTGTCAATCTTACAAGAAGATCGACATTTTAGAAGGATGAGTGGTTCAAAGATTAGAAAGTGGACAGTCATGATAGTTTTATTAAGTTGTTTCTTTTCCTATTTTACAAGTTAGTCTCTACACTTTGTTTAAAATTTTAGAAATATGCTTTACATATTTTGTGGCGGTCTAGTTTTACCAATTTTGAAAGTAGCAACAAGATAAGGGAGTTTAGAAAATTGAAGGTAGCTTGAGTTTTATGCTGTATGAAAGAAAAATTGATCGAACCTCATGGAATAGCATAATAAGTCTATGGCTGATTCAATCAATTTTACTAATACAATTTAACTTTCTATTCATTACGAGAGGCCACCTTTAACTTATATATTCCTTACGTCGTTAGGTAGAAACATTGATTCTACAACTGAAGCCTGGGTATGCGAGAGTCTCAGGCAAATGCGATCCAAACCTCAGCTAATATACATTATTACAACTAACATCCATCTAACCAAAACCTATATCACTTAGATTTTAGTTAAACCCTAATTTGTCTAATTCAACCCCTTTATGCCTCTTATTATCCACTTCTACTTATTATAGAGGATCTTGATAGGTCCAAAGCCTAGTATCCTATACTTTATAAAGAACCTAAACCCTTTTTAACACCTAAATCTTAACCTAATTAGAACTTCAAAACTTACATCAAGCCTTTTCTTATTAGCCATCCAAACATGTTGCACCCATGTAAAAGCCAAACCTCGTTGGTCGTACTGTAGTGTTGGTAACATAGTAAGTTGTCTGTTGAAACTTATCTTGAATTCATGCATGTCAACTGAATAGGCCATATGGCTCTCATTTCTTCCAGAACCAAATTGATGAGTGTTTATTGTAACTAATGGATTGAAAGAATACCATGTGAGAAATTCTTAATGTATTGGTCGAAGAAGAGCTCATACACGTAGATTGACTAACTAACAATGGGAGCAGATGAGGGCAACAACAATGAAGATAGAGAGCACTCCAATAATTCTCCTCTTATAGAAGGCAATATTTCAATCATCCAACCTTCAAGAGTTGATATCATTCTTAAGACAAATACTACTAACTTTCATAAGGTGGCAAAAGTAAAGGATGACTAAAGCCTCATAGCACTTTGTAATAGTGCATTTGTCATGCTCATGAATATGTGGTCCAAAATCAATTTATTAGTATATTTTTTAGAGTAGGAGTTTGAATTTCCCATTATTAATTTAATAAGTGATCCCATTTATTGATGACATACTTGATGCCAATTTAGTAGAGGAAGAAATTTCCAAGATCATGAAAAGAAGTAAACCTTTGGCCCACAAAGAAGTTGAGGATGTGATTTCCTTAGTGAAGAAAATGTTGAATCACAAGATGAAGATAATGTGGTAGAAAAATTAAGTGAATTAGTTCTTATTTGCTTCAACTCTTTTGTCGACATAAATAGATCATTTCTCCTGATATTTTCAAAAGTGGTAATATTTATAAATGAGGCACACTTTAAAGTGGCATGTGCAACAAAGAATATCACTGAAGGAAAATTGCTTTATGCTAGGCGCCATTTAAGATCATTTTAAAACTCAAAAACAAAATTTCTTTAATAAGTAAAGAGTGATGTAAATCACTTTTGGAAGTATAAGTTTTCATAAGAAAGAAAGTCAATTGATACAAAGCTTGAATCAATTATCCCTTTAAGATTATAAGCCTTATATGTTATATCCTTTGTAATTCATATGTTTTAAGCTTCACTTTCATGTATTCATGTTGAAAACCTTCAAGAAAAATTATTGACAAATTTTATTTTTGAGTGTGTAATAGGAGCTATGAGTGTTATGTTGAGGAAGGTAGAAGACAAAGGTCTCATTAGATATGTTAAAGTTTCAAGTACTACTCCAAGCATTTCTCACCTTCAATATACCAATGATACATTTGATTTTTTGTGGTGTAGATGTTAATTTGATTTTGTTTTTAAGAAGTTTCTTTAGATACTATGAAGTTGTTTTGGAACTCAAAGAAAATTTTGATAAGACTAACATGGTTGGAATTGATTTTAATGGGAAAATGGTTGGTAGCTTAGCTACTTATTTTGGGTGTAAAGTGGATTAATTTCCCATAAAGTACTTCGGTTTGCGCATTTCGAATTGTAGGACTCTTAGATTGGTGTGGGATCCAGTTATCTATGGGTTTTATGAAAAATTGAATTTGTGGAAGGCTAAATATTTGTTGTTGGTAGGGAGGATTACATTGTTGAAGTCTACCTTGTCTAATATGCCAACCTATTATATGTCACTTATGTGCATGCCGAATGGAGTGGTCCACCAGTTGGAGAGACTAATGAAAGTATTTCTTTAGGGAAGTAGCCAAAATAAGAGGAGACATCATTTAGTAGGTTGGAGGAAGATTTATGCTCCTAGAAATGATGCTGGTTGAGAATTGGGAAATTAGAAGTTATGAATAAAGCTCTATTGATAAGTGGTGGTGGAGTACTCTAGAGGAAGATCATTTATGGAGATAGATACTGGTGGCTAAGTATGGCTAGGATGGGAAGAAGTGGTAGGGCATGTTCATCTATACTTCATTTTGAGCCATTTTTAGAGCAGAATGTGAGGTTTGCTATTGGAAATGGGGAAAAAAAAATTGTTTTGGCATCATTGGCGGCTGAGTACAAGTGCATCGAAGTATTAGTACTTCGATCTTTTTCCATATGGGAGTAAATTACCATGTAAAAGTTAAAGATATTGCGTCAGTTAAGGGTCTCAAAGTAAATGGAAGATTAGTTGCAGGTGTAATATGTCTCTGATTTTGTCATTAACAAACTGATTCATTCGCTACAAGAGTTGAAGATGGTGTATTTATGTCCTAAAAGAGTAGATGAATTGCCATGGGACATGAACACTAGGGGTGACTTTGATATCAAATCTCTTTGTTTTTTGTTGTTCAATGATAGTTATAGGTGGAGAAAACCAGGAGTTGCAAAGATTTGGAAGTTGCAAATTCACAAAAAGTACATGCTTTCCTATGGTTATTGTTTCTTGGTAAGCTGTTAACAATGGACAATTTAAGGAAAAGGACTAAGGTTATTGTTAGTATTTGTATGTTATGTAATACGTAATGATGAAGAAACATGTGAATATATGTTCTTAAATTGTCAATGTTCAACGTGGATATGGGTTTTTCGTGTGATGGGGTTACAACTCATTCCTAAACAAGATGGTGATATTGTGGATCATCTTAATCGCCCAAATATTCTTACACTAGGAAACACTATCTAGTAACTACCACTTACACCCTCACTACAAACGTAATTATAAATATATCTGTCAACATCTTGCTATTGCATCGAAACATATAAATATTGACTAATTTGGCTCACATTGAACTTGGTAAATCAAATGGTTCTTTTTGAGCAACACCTTTTGTGGGTAATATGGAAGGAGAAGAATATAAAACTTTTTGATGGGGTGTGCTTGATTATTGATTAACAACACGTGTTCTACAATATGAAGGAGGTTGTGTTGCATAATTACAGCAGGCGGAGAAGTTATGGGGTGTGGAAACCTCCTGCTCAATGATTAACTAAACTCAATTTTAATGATAGTTCTTTAGAAAATCTTGGTCCAACTAGACTGGGAGGATTGTTGAGGAATCATATGAAAAATATTTTGATGACTTTCTATAGACCGTGTAGAGTTGCACTTGCAAAATAAGGAAAATGCTAGCTTCGCTCATGCGCTTGAAAATCATTGAAGAAAACTAGTTGGGTAATGTTATAGGGGTGAAAGGAGATTCTTTTAACATTGTTAAGTGGTGTAAAGTAGAGCAGCAAGTGCCCTAGAATCTGAAATCTTTGTGGTTCAAAGTTTTAGACTATCTTGAAAAGTTGAAAGCCTCCTTTACACATGTTTACCAAGAGTTAAATAAGGAGGCATATGATCTTGCTAAGCAGTGTACACATCTAGATTAGTAGTCAGGGGGTTTGTGTAGGATTGCTTTATACTTTCATATTTTGTTTGATGTAACTTGCTGGATATTAATAAGATTAAATATCACTTTTCAATGATAATAAGGGGGAGGAGGACTTGTCTAAGGAAAATTAAAGTGGGCCTTCAAAATTTAAACAATGGTTAAATTTCAATGCACTAGAATACACAAATTGTTGAAGAGTACCCACTTATCACCTTTTGTTTTCGAACCCCTCCCATCAATCATATACGCAAACACTTCCTAGTACAACTCTAATTGATCATTTGCTATAAGAACTCAAGTGATATATGTAAGCTTGAGTGAGAAACTATAGGCAGACAAATGAATAACCTGTAAATAAAGGCCCGGTAACCTTTCAAAGTAAGATTTAAGTGATGTTGGATCAAGCCTATCTTTTCTTGTCGATAATTGAGCCTATCGGAACACCTTTTCCACCTTCCAGCTACTTCTACCTGTCAACACCTTGCAAAGATGTTAAGTGAACCCAACAAACATCTTGTAAATATTTTATGGGAATGTGTAATGTGAGGCCATTTACTATTTCTACATGAAGGTTGCCATCTTTTCTAGCCATTAGATGTAAAATCCAACAACTTGACATGTATTACAAAGCTAAAAAATAAGCGAGACTTTTGAGTTGAGTCAGAGACACACCCCCACTGTTGAATTTTAGTTGAATTTTACATTTAACAGTTAATAGTGATTCAGGCATCCTTATTCCAAAAATAAGTAATCATATTGTATACTTTCTTATAAAAAACATATGGAAATGTTTTATGTGTGTCAATGGACAAACGAGCCCACTAACCCACAAACCACCTTTAAGATGGACATCGTGTGAAGTGCACTAGCCATAAATAGCATATGTTAAAAAAAAAAAACCCAAAAAAAACATTTCAAATTTTATTTTATTTTTTATGTTTTAATATTCATGACCATCTTGGCCTAGATCTGGAATCCCTAAAAAATCAAATAAAAAAACATCTATCTTTAAGATTGTTGACTATGTGGCTTTTCAAGACCTTAAAACCAATAATATTACGCTCAATGGGAGTTAGAGAGAGACTGAATCTGGGTACTTGGTGCACTGGGGCCCAGGGGTCCAGATTCATATACCCTGAGTATTTGAGGCATTGAGAGTATACGTTTTGAGAGTGTGAACTCTCAGAGATGTGTGAGGGTCACCTCCGAATCAGGACTATATTGATTGGAATGCCTCATAATTGATGTGATAAGCCAGGGCTTGGAGAATCCAATGGAGAATAATAGGAACCGAGTATTTAAAAGAGCATTCGCCCTGTATGGAATGGTCGGCTCATGGGACATGAGCCCGTATCTTGACATGAGACCGTTCCATGGCATGTACACCTACACTCCTATGGGAAGCCACTCTTCTATAGTATTATCCGACCTAGAAGAGCTAGTGCGCATATGCTTTGAGAGGACCCTGTATTTGAGTAGGAACGTGTTCCACAGGGGTGCACTAGTAATCCATTGAACCCCTAACGAGGGGAAGCTCTGGCTCAACGATTTTAATGTGACCAATTATATATCCCTGCTATAGATTCTATTGGGTCAGCTTGAGACACAGTTAGAACGTCATTCAAGTTAGCCCAATGGAAAACTCCGACTAGTGTTTAAGTCTAGAGATCTCATTTACCTTTGGCCCCATATTAATATAAAATTGATGAGAAAATATTTTATATTGATGAAAAATTGTGTATTAATATTGAGAAATTATTTAGAGAATTTTTTTGATTTTTTGGAGATTTTTTCAGATCTTTTTTAAACAATAAAATATGGTTTTCAAATTTGTTTAACATAAATATCAAACAAGGACATTCTATCGGGATGCCACATGGATCCCAAGTGGCCATAGGGATGCCACGTGATACTCCCTACCTCCCCACTCGTAGATGACAGCATGTTGATGTCATATCTATGTGGGGACCCATTTGTCATTAATTCTTTTGTTGGTATTATGTTATAACATGTTATCTTGTTATTTAAAGTGTTATATATTGTTATGACTTAAGTTTGATTAAGTCACATGTTTTTTTTGCTCATATGTGCCATTTTTGGCATGTGTGAAGTCATGAAATTTTGAGAATTAATTTAATTCATATTATTATCCACATATGATTTTGTAGCATGTCAGTATATATTATGTGACACCACCTTATAGGCTTGATCCATATGAAACTTTAGTGTTGGTAAAATCCTATTGGTGGTGTCATAAGATATTTTATTCACATGTGTGGATATCTCATATTACCTTTATGTCCATGTCCTTGTATTTTATTGACTCTCACAAATTATTCACAAACCATGGGCATAAGTGTAAACATGAATTTGGACTTAATGAGAAATAAAACATAGAGTTAAGGGCTTCAAGGTAAAATGATTATAAACCTAGGTTTTAAGGAGTGAAAGGTGTCAAAAGCTTATCTATAGATCTTGGTAATATGATATGGATGAGTGGCTTGGATAAAAGCCTCTCATGTGCCATTGATCTAAGGCATCAAGGATCAAGATCAAATTCATCTTTATGATCTAAGTATAAAAGTAACTTATGAGATCAATTATAACCCTAACTTGAGTATTCACTTCAAAGAGAGAGAGAGCGAGAGAGAGAGAGAGAGAGAGAGAGAGAGAGGGCCCTTGAAAAAACGTGGCCCATGAGACTATCTTCTTCCTTGAGCTTTTATTTGAAACCTTTCCATGGAGTAGTCCATCATTTATGTGATCAAGCCCATATTATTACTTCATTAAGATATTGATTTCTCTTCTCATATTTTTATTTCCTACCTTAGTTCCATTTATCAAAACTTGATGTAATTCTTAATTTACAGTAGCTTTCTTCATTTTTGGTCATGAAAACTTGATATTTAAAGAGTCCCAAAGCAATAAATTTCTTAAATTTTTTTAGTTTCCTATATTTTTATGATATTTCATATTAATTTTTATTTTATATAATTTTTCTTATTGTTTTAATTTTTAAATTATGTGAAATGTTCAACTGGTGAATCGGTCAGGCCAGGCCAGGCCTGTTCTCTCACCAGTTTAGTCCTGACAACATTGATTTAAACAATTAATTTTCGTGTCCATATAGAAACTATTTCATAGAGATCGCAATTCCACATATTTTAGTTGAATATTGGTTTCCTTATTTTGGCTTCCAAGATGAGGAAATACACATAGACATCTCCAAGAGAAACCTCTCTAGGTATCCAAATAGGCCATAAAAGGTCTTTTCAATCCCAAGAAATAACAAAGGAAAAAGAAAAAAGAACCATATTTACTCCCAAAATACCTTTCACATATAAAATCACGTTTCTCAGTTTCCATTGGATATGTTACTAAAATCTTCTTTGGTCGTTATAAATTAATTCCACTCATGCATCCTTCTTTATTTTCAGTTGCAGGAAGATCACAATTCCGGCATCAGAAAATTTTAAATCGATCATCTCAGCCTTGGCCATTATGGTAAAAATTAGGATTTCAAGCCCTAAAAATAGTATATATTGTGACAAATTATCTAGACGGATTCATTTTGCCCTAAAAATAAGTGCTCATGGATCCATAAGATCTGTGTCATTTTTTGTGTTTCAAATTTCATAGTCAATATTAGAAATTTATTTTATAGCCATCATAAATATTTTCGGTGCCCAAAGTGATTTTTAGATGAAGATTTGTGGTGAGGCTATACTTTATCTTCATAATGCCTAGGCCTTACAGAAACTGCCTCCAATATATAATTTAGAACGGACTTAGAAACTTAGATTGATTAAGACTACACCTTGTATTAAGATAAAAAAAAAAAGGGCAAGCTTTCTATGCTTCCCCTACAACATAAAACTTATATGCATTCCCTTCCATTTTGAATGGAGGGCTAAGATTGTCCCAATCACAATGTCACGTTTCCACACTATTTTATTTTTACTCTTTTTATATAAATTACTTTCACACCAAATTATGGGTATCCAATCCTCTGTTAAAAACGTACTTGTAAAAAAATATATTAAAATAATGTTCCCAATAAATAAAATAACCAAAATACCCCTAAAAGATTCAAGGGGTATTTTGGTCATTATATTTTATTAAAAAATTATTTTTAATATTTTTTATAGATGCGCCCCAATGAGAAGATGACCCATACCAAATTTTATATTCATACAATTTGTATAAAAAATTAAAAATAAAATACTCCAAGGCATCAGAACTAAAGTCAAACAGAGTGGCTTACTTGATCAAAATTGAACGGCTGGATAGATCTTCTATGCCATAGGAGAAGTATAGAAACCTTTCCCAAAAAATAAAAGAAGATAAAAAATATAATGTAGTTTGAAAGTTGTCACATTTTAAAGCTCAGACATGCTTAATTGTTAAGACTCTAAACTATCAAGTTATTAGTTATTCATTTCCCTATGTTAATATTTCTAATGATATTTCAGGATCAAGTACGGTGGCATTTGTATAACTTCAGTATAGGAATGCCGGTGCCTACAAGCACTTGGAGAGAATGATATGTGAGATTAAAATCTTATGCTTAAATCAATCCCTTCGTTTTCAACATGTTGGAAGATGTCAATACTGACTTAGTAGCTAATGGAGGCATTTTTTTGTAATTTTGTTTTTTGGTAATCCGTTAATGGAGGTATTGAGTATGGTCCTTTGATTTTAGAGTAGTTTCTAATTAAGGTCGCTGAGATACCGCCTTGGCATCTTTTCGACATTGTTGTCCTTCTGTTTTATACTTATATTAATAGAACTTAGAAGAAAAAAAAAAAAAGGCTACAAGTAGAGAGAGAAAATACCGGTTGCGCATGCAAATCCATCCTTGAAGATTTAGAGCTAAATAACACCATGGGCCGGTTATCATAGTCCTATTAATGCAACATTAAGTTTATACATTCTTAGTTTTGTATAGAATAATTCTAAAAGGATATATAGATATTAACTTGAAAAACATAAGAAGATATTGTTTGGGTAAACCTCAAAAATTTCTAAACATATTAAAAATTACACAATAAACATCTATTCTTTTAGTTAAGGGATATGATATTGTGTTCTACTAGGGCACCATAAATGCGCTTTTGCCACCCCAAAACCACTTTTGAGGTCCTAGGCACCTAAATCATTTGGGGACTCCCTTAGAATTAGGGGATTCTAAGTTTGATTTAAATTACCTTTAAATCTCCTCAAATATATTCCAATAATGGAACTGATAGTTGAAATTTCATTCAGAATTGTAAAAATTTGAGGCATTTATGGGGCTCCAATGGCATGTTTTTCATGAATCTTAAATTTTTTTTTTTTTTTATCTATGAGAGAGTGTTTTAGAAATATTTTGGGTCCCCTACCTAGCTCAAAAGTGGTATTTGAGGTGGGCAAAGAAATAAGTTTGGTGCCCCAGATGAAACACATTATTATTTCCCTTCAACCACCCAAAAGTGGTTCAAGGAATTGCAACAAAATTTCATTTTTTTTTTGTTTGGATCAATGGGATTATAGGCTCCTATCCATTTTGGAAAGATTCAATATTTTGAAATTGTTAGTGAGAATGGGGGTCGTGACCTCTAATTGGAGGTGGTGCTACCACCCTGACCCCAACCCCATTCTCACTAGTCTACTTCATGCTTCCATCGAAAATCTCTCGTCAATCTAAATATGACTCACATAGCAGTAGATTTCTCGAATGCGATGATATCCATTTGCATTTTTCGAAACTCCGACATCATTTGTTCCAAAACAGTCAACTTTGTACCCATTCTCGTCACAACCGTAATACATTTGAACTCTTTCCTCCGCATTGCGGGTACTTCTGCTGATGCCCATCTCAAAGTGGCAATATGGGAAAAGAACATGTTCAAGATTTATCCCACCAGTATTCTACAACACAATATATGGAAGGGTAACTCCCCTAAATCATGATAAATTTGATCTAAAAATACAAAGTTAAAAATTGTACATTACCTTCTTAAAAGCTTCCATATTCCGCAGACAATCAGGCTGGATGGAGTTCCAATAACTCCCTTGACATGATATTCTTAAATCTTCATATAGTTTATCTGAAATGAGTCCCATTCGATGAGCAAATGGAACCCTAGATTCTAAAAGGATATCATAATCTGTAAGCTCGTTGCCTACAGAGTAGCCCTGGTACACCAACAAACAAGAAAATGAATTAGAACCCAAAATACACTGTAGAATGCTTATATATAACCATCTACTTTTGGTTACTGAATTCTTATTTGTGAGCATTGTAACTAGAAAGGGCGATCATAGTTTCTTTGAAAGACTTATAAATGAAATGGAAACGACACTCATAGTTTAGTTTATTTTAGTATTGCAATGAAATCAAGTGTATTCTCATTAACTTCCATTCAAATGTAAATTTGAAAATTTCAACTACATCTCCATATTGTCTTTTAGGTATCTAGATAATATCATCAACAAAGTCATATCCTTCGTTTGACTAAGGATGAAATTCACAGTTACCTTGAAATTTAAGTTTGGCTTCACCCCTTCCTCTATTCCTGCAATAATAAATTATATGTTTATACATAAATAAAAAGCATAATTTTAACTAAGGAGACATGTCATTGTACCTTGTGGGAAATACACAGAGTTAATTATTAGGCTGATAAGTTCAACTATGAATAATCAAGAATAAAACTTCTATAACGTTAGCTTGGTTTAATTAAGAAAATAATTACACTAACCCAAACTAATTATTAATATAAGTGCTACCTTTCACAATTTCTAGTGACAAAGTTGGGACATAAGCTCCAGCATATGAACATCCAGTAATGTAAAGTGGATTAGACAAGAACTCAGGGTACTCGTGAAACCACTGCATCATAAAACTGTAAGTAAACATCACAAACATATTTTAATTAGGTCCTTTAGCAGAGTATAGGGTGGCTGACCTTTAAAACAAAGTCATATAGATCTGCTATAGTTTTGGAATCATCAGTTTGGTAATCCTCACTGTTATCAGAATATGAGAATCCAGTACCAACAGGTGCATCCATAACAACAAGGCTAGACACCTACAATGCAGAGGAATTTGAAAGAGGAAATTCACTCTTACATTCATATTGTATCCATTCACATGCTAAAAGTCATCTGCTCAATAAGTCAAACTGAAGAGAGTGCATTGGAAGCTCATCATCCTCACATTCCATATATTGGCAAGTATGAAGAGTAGATATAAAACATCAACATGCAGTCACATTTGAAAGATAGAAGGTATGGAAATTTTGTTATGATCCAACCTGGAAAAGCATAGGTGAATCCACTTGATGAATATTACCTTGGTCCAACGGAAAGGATTTAGTTCTACTTTCACACCATTGATGATATAATCCGGATCCTCCTCAATCTTGAAAGGCCCTGAAATACAATAAAGAAACACTTTATATAAAACGTCAAACTTATATCATAAAAGTAAATTTCGCATAAAAAATCTACCCAAAAGGTGTTTCAATGCTAGAAAATCTTCAAATTGAGCATGTCGACCTCAAGTTGTATGGATATGAAATAGAGAAGGATTTCAAGGACTTATAAGGGTTTTAAGTACCAATACTGCACTTTTAGCAAGATTTAGTAGTACGCATGTTTATGGTTGACACCTTATATATACCGCACCAATCAAATAAACTTATAGTTTGTAAACTAAGATTCTAACCATGAAGCAAATAAAACACTCCCCTCCAATTAAGCTGACAATTAAATATAAAAGGTGTTTCAATACTAGAAAATCTTTAAATTGAGCATGTCGACCTCAACTTGTATGGTTATGAAATAGATAAGTATTTCAAGGCCTAATAAGGGTTTTAAGTACCAATACTGCACTTTTAACAAGATTTAGAAGTACACATGTTTATGGTTGACAAGTTATATATACCGCACCCATTAAATAAACTTATGGTTTGTAAACTAAGATTCTAACCATGAAGCAAATAAAAAACTCCCCTCCTATTAAGCTGGCAATTAAATATAAAAGAGACCCTATTTTCATGGTAATTTTCAGATTTAATATTAATGTTCGTGTATTTGCTTTAATCCAATTTTTGTTTGAATGATGAAGAAAATAAATGCTTTTACCATTTTGTGAGAAATCCCCATGTTTCTTTCTTATTAAGTGAGCTAGTATCAAAATGATTTGAAATCGTTACAGAAGTAAGCAAATGGCTTTAAGACAATGTTGCAACACACATGATGTGGTTTACAAGCATACATAAACATTTCACAATTTCTTGCGAAATAGTAAAATGGCTTGAACATCTGTTAGATATTTACATTAAAAATACCATAGTTTGAAGATATAAGTTCACTCTAGTTTGAAGATGTAAGTTCACTCTACGACCAAGATTCCAACAAGATTCTAACATCTTGTTGCTGAAGATCGACACTAAGAAGGAAGTTGTGAATACAATGACAAAGTTGCTTACACTACTAAATTTGAGCTATTTTTGGATTTGATTAATGTCTTTCCAAGATGAGTGCCCTTTTTTCCTTTTGAGGGTGGGAAATTGGGGCCTGTGAAGAAGGTGGTAGAAAGGTAATCTATTTTGTGCACTTGATGGAAGTCAATTAAATGTGGACATTTGTTTGGTCAACTGGCAAGAAGCCCAATGTGGGATGCTAGGTTTCTATCTTATACTTATTAGATTTCCTATTTTATAGAGAAGTGAATCCTACGTTTCTTAAAATTCTTGCTTATTTTTATGGGGATATAAACCCTTGGTTATATGAATGATTATCTCCACATAATTATCTAACTAAAGCGTAGGGTATGGGGAATTCTATCTATCTCTTATAATGAAAGATAGAGAGGAGTCCATGTGATTCTGTCTACAGGGTTTGTGTCTTTTATGAATAGTTGTTTTAGGAAGCTTGTGCAAGGTGTAGAGAGAATATGCAGAGAGCTAACTATGAGATTGAGCTTGAGTTCCCTGGTTCTCTTAGAGCTTCCATACAAAATAGGCATGTCATGGCTCTCTTACCATTCATTAACCTTTGGATGCATAGTGCTAGCTTTGCTACCATGCCAAGGGTCTGATTACCAAACATGAATTAGTCTTGGGTATAGACCTCCCCTAGTATTGCATATCTTCTTCCTCCTCCTCAAATCTAATTTTGTGAATGGTAAACATTGTAGATTGGGTTCTTATTAAGAATTTACTTTGAGTTCCCATATACTTTATTTATTTTCCTAGCAAGGTCTAAGGAAATTTTAACTTTATCTACCATTCCACATGTCTCTTCCACTCCAATTTTAAATTGATCTTTACTCATCTTCCTCATTCTTAGGGGAGGTGCAATGTCCCTATTACCTTATCTTTCAACCAGCGTTTTAAAAAACGCCGAGTCGAACCGGACTCGCCCGGTTCGACTCGGAATTCGCGAAAAGGGATCGGATCGGTTGAAAAATCAGAAATCGTCCGGTTCTAGAGAGAACCGGACGATTCCGTACAGTGACTCGTCGATTCACTGTACGGAATCGGCGAGTCCGAACAGTGAATCGGCGAGTCCGTACGGATTTATTTATTTATTTATTTTATTATTATTATTATTATTTTTTTTTTTTGTATTCCATGATAGAGTTTTTTGTAATACTTGATCGATTTTTTTGTAATCCATGATCGAATTGTTTTTGTTTTTTTGTAATCCATGATCGAATTTTTTGGTTTTTTGTAACCCATAATAGATTTTTTTGTAATCCATGATCGAAATGTTTGTTTTCTTTTCTTGTAATCCATGATCGCTTTTTTTGTTTTTTTTTTTTTGTAACCCATGATAGAATTTTTTGTAATCCATGATCAAATGTTTTGTAATACATGATCGAAATGTTTGTTTTTTTTTTGTAATCCATGATCGAAATGATTGTTTTTTTTTTGTAATCCATGATTGAATTTTTTTTTTTTTGCTTTTTTTGTAACCCATGATAGAGTTTTTTGTAATCCATGATTGAATTTTTTGTAATCCATGATCGAACTGTTTTTTTCTTTTTTTGTAATCCACGATTGAATTTTTTGTTTTTTTTTGTTTGTTTTTTTTTGTAATCCATGATCGAATTTTATGTAATCCATGATCAAATTTTATGTAATCCATGATCAAATTTTATGTAATCCATGATTGAATTTTTTGAAAATTTGTGATTTATTTTTTTTAATCCATGATCGAATTTTTTTTTGTAATCCATGATAGAATTTTTTGAAATTTTTTTTTTTTTAATCCATGATCGATTTTTTTGAAAATTTGTTTTTTTTTTTTTAATCCATATTATTCAAAGAGAAAATGAGAGAGATGATGATTCTGAGGCCACCCTATCCCAGCCATATTATTCACATATCGAGTCCCAACAGCAAAAGTGTAGGGATGAGCACGAAATATTGTAAATTAAATGCTGAATGGCGGTTCATGCAGGGAAAGAACATATCAATATTCGCATATTCATTCAAAAACATGAAAATTCTTAATGGAGTACCCTCATTTTTTATTGAATTCCTAAAAAACAATATTTATAATGAATTTTATTAATTTTTTCGAATTTTTTTTAAGCTTTATTCTGACCGATTCACCCGATTCTCGATCCGGATCGCCGATCCGGATCGGTTTTTTGGAAGCCCGATCCGAGTCACCAATCCGTTTTTTAAACCATTGCTTTCAACAATTAAAATCTAGAGATACTATCCAAGAATTCATGCTTGGAGTTGAGCGGTTAATGTTTTAATGATTGCATATATTCAAATCATATCATTGAACTACCATGTGAAAAGCGAAAGAAAACAAAAAGGAATATGTGCTAACTTATGCATCTATATACTACATTATTAAACCAAAAGCAAGGGATGGACACATGTCACAAACATAAAAATATAATCTATCTCTAGAGAGACGGTTAGAGTACATAAATTCCTAAAAATAATGTGTGGAATGGGAGAGGGGGGTCTTGTTTTGGAGGTAGAAAGACTCAAAGGACTCAACCATCAAATTCTAAGAGTCACTAACTCTTAGTAATTGCTTATGGGGTTAGACCCTATTATTCACATCTATTGTGACTCTTCACCAAAAAATTATGATTTAAACATAGGTGGAAAGGGGCTGGGGTCATGGTGGTAGCACCCCATGTCCTAATCACCGTGTTGTGGATTCCATTTCCACCACTAACACCACCCCACTAATACCTTCAAAAAGCTTACTTCTAATCTACTTGAAAAAACGGGTTGGGGCCTGTCTTTCCCACTGAAATACCCCAAAAAAAAAAAACCCTTTAATAATTACAAATTTGGGTACAACCTTTTATAAGTGGTGACTCTCTATATCGATCCTGACTCTTCACTAATTACTTATAAGTGAAAATTTTGGAAAGGCATATTGTGAGGGTGCACATTTTTAATGGTTCTCTTTCATACTCTATTTATAACTATTATAATTATTATAATCAATTATTTTAATTATAATGATTATTAATATTGGAAATTATTTTAAAATTAAAAATCATGATTGATATAAATATTATTAATGAAACTCATAATATAATTGTATTATTGTAATGAATATTATAACAATTACACGATCAAGTGGAATTCTAATTATGATGTATATGTTATGTAATATAATCTTTTGATTAGATGATGATGGTGATGATGATAATAGTAATAATAAAATGATAATAAAATTATTATTAATATTATAACAAACTTAAAATATATTATTGTTATTATTATTATGTGAACAATTTTAGTCGTTGATATAATAAAATAATGAACGGAGTAATTTATAATTATAACATTTATCTATTATATGAATATTAAGTATAGTTATTATTGAATTATTATAAACTTAAAATGTTTATATACAATTTTGTTGTTATTATTGCATGAATAATTTTAGTTGTTAATAACATATTGAATCATAATAATAACAATTATTGAAATTTAATTGGACTATTATATGAATACTAAATATAGTTATAATTTAATTAACTATGATATCAAAATTTTCTTTATTTTACTTACTTTTTTATATTAAATTTTGTTTGTTATCTTTAAATAACATAAACAATTTACTCATTTCGCTAAACATATTTGCAATATTTAATTACATACCCTAACATATTCTCATTTATATTATTTCTCGTACTATTGCTACCACTATCAGTTATAGAACCTTTTAATGAGACCTGCACTGCACATGCACCTACTATTCAAAACACACTCAAGCATATAGATATAAACTTTTTGCACATGCTATAGACAGGATTTGTGTGTTGTGATGGGATAGTTTTGTCATGGTACTTCGTGTCATTGTATATGAGATGTCTTTTTGACCTTCAACAACATTCATGAATCATGAATTTAACACTACAATAATTAGTTGAAAGGGACCAAGAAAAGTTTGCAAATTCTTCTTATAATGAAACTGCACAATGATGAAAAGTGGACTTTTTATGAGTAAATTGCTAGTAGTAAATGTAATCTAGAAATACCAACCATGAAAGTACACAATGGCATTCATTCCTGAACAACCAGGACCACCAGTAGTCCAGAATACAATTGCATCTTCTGAAGGACTGCGTTCTGAACTAGCAAAATAGTAATACATGTGCCTTCCATTCCCTTCATTACCTAAAGTGATGTACCTGTAGTCTTAGAAACATTAGCATGTAATATACTTCGCAAACTTCTCTCCATAAGTACAAGAAATAATATTATAAATATAAAAAATTGAAAACTATATATCCTAGAAAGAAATACTTTTAAGTTATGCCATCTTTTTCATGTTTTTGACTTCTTCATTGACCAACATATATGGCTTATTTTCTATATTTATTGAATATTCTCAAAGAGGTGTAAAACTAATTTTTTATTCCTGAGATTTAGAAAAACAAAAATCTATTTTTTATCCCTTATGTATTTTCGAATTGCGAGATACATTAGGTATCATTTTGATAAGCTCTAATTGTAGGGTATGCTCTTCTTCGAATTTTTATCGTGCCTTGTAGGCAAAAGCTTTCCTTTTCCTATCTATTTTTTTTTTCTTTTCTTTTCTTTTTTGTTATTTTTGTTTGAGGTGTTAATGGTGGGACTGGAGACTGAGGACGATATGTTGAGGCACCTATGTCCCTAACCGCCAATGCCCCAATCCCAATCCCACGAAATGAGAATTATGGTTTCATAGAGGTGGCGATAATAACAAGCCCATGGTTGCTTACTTCCCTTTCTATTTTCTTTCAAATATTTGGGGCTAACTTTTAAACTATTTCTAGTTTAGGGATGGTTTTGAAAAACAATATTAAATTCAAAGGTAAACCTATATTTTATTTAGTATTTTATCCAACTTTGTCTTAAAACTTTGGAGTGATTCTTTAGAGTCAAAAGGTTTCCAGACAAAGATATAGCATATGAATAGAAAGTTGAGAAATATTAAGAGTAGAAACAAGGAATTAGTTATGTTTGACGGCCAAAAAGTACCTAAATAGATTATTGTCAATATTTAGAGTCAATAAACCATTAGAATAGGGAGATTGAGGAAGATGTTGAGCATAGAATTTAAGCTCGGTGGATGAATTGGAGATGTTCTTTTGAAATCTTCTGTGATCGTTGAATACTAAAAAAGATGAAGGGGAAGTTCTACTTGATACCTATAAGACTTACCATGCTTTATGGGATGGAATATTGGGCGGTCAAGATACAATAAATCCATAGACTGAGTGTAGTTGTAATGATAATGTTGAAATGCATGAGTGGTAAGACAAGGATAAGTACATATGGAGGACCTTAGGGTTAGTCCCAATAAACCATAAGATGAGGGCAATTAGATTTGTCTTGCCATATGTAGTGTCAACTTAGAACAACATCAGTTAGGAGGGGTGATTTGGTTCAAGTGGAAGGCTCTAGAAGGGCAAAGGGAAGACCCTAAAGGACATGGATGTAAATAGTAAAAAATGACATAGTGATTTCTAATTTAACTGGAGGGATGGCCATTGATAAAGCATAACAATGAAAGATGATTCATGTAGCCAACCCCAAATAGTTATAAAAAGACTCTAGTGATGATGATCATGATTTTTGTTAACTTTGCAATATGCACAAGGTGGTTCCCAAAAGACTAAATATCAAGTCTCTAGGATTATGTGGATAATCCAAGAGTGGCTTCATACATTGGACTTTCTACTAAGGCTAGCAACGGCTTGGGCCAGCCTCTGGCCCTTGCCCCCAAGCGGAACTGGGCAGAGCTACGAACAAATGAATAAAAGAGAAAAAAAAACGAGAGGGCTGGACCGAACCTGGCCCATGGCCTAAGCCCTACTTTTTAGGGCTAGGCCACCTGACTCATTGTCGGGGCACAACTTCCAACAAATGTACCCTAAAACATGTCCACAAAAATACATAACTCCTAAAACATCTCATGGTCAATTACAAAACATTAGAATAGAGGAGTTTTATAGCCAGAGTTTTGATGATTACCCACCCTGCATAATGTTTAGAAGGAAATTGGCCATCAAAGCCCGGAAAGCGCGATACCTCCGCACCATCAGGCACTGTTATCACAGAGTAAAAGCATTGGAAAGCGATGATGATGGTAAGGAAAAAGAAGTGTGATGAAAATTGAGATAGAACAGACATGGCTGTCTCAGTTGTGAAGATTAAAATCTGGCTCCAATCCCCACTTATGTATACCACATGCGCTGATTAGAATGGTGCAATAATGGGGAGTTAATTTTCCTTGGAAGCTCATTTATTATCTTTTCCATGAATAACTTTGCCATGCTTATCTCTTTATTTTCCCCTAAATAGTTTCAACTGACCTTGGATACTTATTAGCAATATTACTCAGTTGGTTCGAGACCTGATCTAGACCTGCATTGGGTCTAGGTCTATCTGGGTCTAGATAGAGAAATATTAATGAATATAAGTCAAGATCTTGGATGATACGAGTTAATTGGTTGTTTCACCGTTGGCCAAGACGAGTTACTAAGCCGAGTGTACTTGCCTGAGTAGGCCAAAACCTATAGATGTATTGAAAAGAGAAAAAAAAATTTTAAAAATAAAATGGAGATACCAAAACTTATATAAAATCAAAGAGAAACTTAAAAAATTCCAAATATTATAAAAGTGTAAAAAAATAAACTCAAACAATTAATTTGTAATTAGGGAAATTTTAAAAATCCAAAAAACAAAATTGTAAAAATAAAGATCATAACAAAAAACTCACAAATCTTTAACCAAAATTGAAAAATTATATATATAAAAAAAATTTAAACAACGTTTTTGGGATTTTTTTGAATATTTTATTTCAAATACTTGATAAACACAAATCAAGATAATACGTACTCTCCTATACTTGCATACCCTACGTCATTTCATACATCATACTCACATAAACATACAATCATCCTCCGATACACCCTAGTCTAGTCTATCTAACCTAACCCACTTAGGCTCACTCACACCCAAACCTAAACCCTACCCTCATGTTGGGGCCCACTTTCAAGAGCATTCAAGGGACTATCAAGGGTGTACCACCTAAGGGTCGACATTGAGCCAAGCCAAAGGCTCGAGCCCTCCCCTCTCTTTCTCTCTTTCTCGAGTGGGTCGACCCTAGGCCATCTCTCTCATTCTCACTCACGTCCCTTATTATTATCTCTTCCTTAATTCTCTCACTCCGGAATTTCCCTGTGTCTCTCTTTTCCCTCTCTCTAATTAATCTCTCCCTTAATCTTTTCAATCTATCTTCATCTCTGTTTTCACGGAATTCTCTGTTTCACAAAACTCTCGTTGCTATCCACGTCTCCCCCAATTCAGAGTAACGCAACTGTCCCCAAGATCTAACCTTTTCTCTTTCTCCTTTCACAGTCACGCTTCTCTCTCCCCAATCTTTCTCTCTCTCTACCTCCCCTATCATACTCCCTCACCCAATCTTTCTCTCTCTTTCTCTCATCCAATCTCTTCCTCTCCCTCACACGAAACTCTCTTTTATTCTCAGTTTCTTTCTCTATCTCCTTTGCAAAACTCTCTCTCTCTCCCTCATGAAACTCTCTTTACCCCAAGGCTATCGCTCATCCACTCATGCCCCATTTCTCATCCCTTGCTCTTCAAATCTGTTTCTTCGCTCTCTCCTATCTCTTTTTTTCTCTTTCTCCCCATCCTTATCTCCTTCCCTCTCTTTCCCTAAACTCTCTCCCCTCATGTACTTCTCTTTTCTTCCACAAATTTCTCTCTCCCCTCATGTACTTCTCTTTTCTTCCACAAATTTCTCTCTCCCCTCATGTACTTCTCTTTTCTTCCACAAATTTCTCTATCTCCCTCCGTCCCTCCCTCATCTTTATCTCTTCCCATCATTATCTCAATCTCTTTTTCTTTCCTCCATCTCGTCTCTATCTTCATCTCTTCTTTTTACCTATTTTTCCCTCGTTTTCAGGTTTTTATTTTGTTTTTCTATTAGATATTATTCGAGGAAACTCATCGATTCTCCCATTATCATTTAAATTTCTCTACCATAAAACTTCATTTTGCTTCTAAAAAGTTCTTATAGATATGCACTTTATCTCTTTTCATCTTTTTTTTAAATATCTTTATTTTACTCTTCTACTCTCTTTCTAAAAATTAGTACATCATTTCTTTATCACGTATTAGCATTCCTTCCGTTTGATTTTGACCTATCTAATATTTCTATTTGCTTTCAATGATTTCTTATCCCTTATTTCCATTCATACATCTCTCTCTCCCTTTCCCTCTCTCTATTTTCCTTTCTCTTTTATCTCTTCTTTTTCATATTTTGTCTTCCTTTCTAACTTAGGACTGCCCTTGCGAGGATCTTCAGGGTCATATTCTCTTGGGTTTATTCTCCTTGGATCCTCCTGAGTTCTCTAGACTTTGTTTGAAATCTAGGGATCTTTACGACGTTCTCGGTTACCTTCTTAGAGAGGGGACATCGGAAAGATGTCTAAAGAATGAGGCGTCTTCTTTTTGCTCTATTCGCCTCTTTCTCTCTATCTTTTTCTAGAAACTCTTGCTTCAAATTTCTTGTTACATATAATTTTTTTAACACACATTTACAATCCATCTTCCCATTTGGATTACTCATACCATTCATAACTACTCACCACTCATGCATGCATAAAATCATTTTTCATTATTATTTGATACCATGCATAAGGGGGATATTCGGAAACTATTCGCGAGGGTTCAACCCTCAAGACTCTGTTCCCCTGAATCCTTCGGGGTACTTCAATCATAAATTGAGCATCTTTCCTCTGTCATTTGGTAATACCTCTCTGGAGAGATGATGCCAGAAGGCTTCTCGTTTTTCATGAACCTCTTTTCTTTTTTAAAAAAATCTTTTTTCCATCTTTTTAGTTATTTGCTTCCCATTGTTTTTCACCATATTTCTCTTTTATCTCTCTTTTAACCTCTTAACCCAGAAACATAATGCCCACCTCTCAAACCTCTCATACCCAGTTGGAGACAAGTCTCAAAACCAATAGATACGTGTGATTCTAGTGTTGTGCAATCAAGCGACGGAGTCAAATTCAAACCACACTGCAATGACAGTCTGAGGGCTTTCTCTAATGATCTAAGAATCTACCCAGACGCGTCCCACTAATCCGTTGACAAGGTAGGCTCATAACGTTCTAATCATTGTACGAAAATTCTCCCATTATTAGTCTCTATCCGCACGCTTCGCTGGTGGTTGTTTGAGAAAGGGTTTTTGCCGAAATCGAGTCCTCGACCCCAGACTTCTTTGGGCTAACAGAAAATCCAACCCACACCGACTAGTGACTCCATTGGGGATGCGCCACCCTATAGTTGTTTCGGTTTGCTTGCAAACCTGCACAAGACTTAACCCACACTTAAAAATGGCTTTGGGATTTTCCAACTCCTATTTTCAAGTCAGGGACTTTATGGTCCCTGCATTAGCGAGCTAGTCCTTTTGAGGTAAGGTCCTTCAACCTATGTCTTCTTCTTTCTTATGCAGAGCAACCAAACTGCTCGCATTTGCATTCCGGCCTAACCGAAAGTGAGAAGGGGGCCCCTAACCCCTCACTACCCCTCTACCGGCATCAACAAAACGTATGTTGTTGCAGAGTGCATAGGTGGTTCTAAAACCATCGCCCCTCATGATCACTCAGTTGCAGGTGGACCCTCCAACAATCTCGAGTCTAATAGTGGGCCTAAAGCTGCTGCCCCTCTTATCGCAACTGGCTCCTCTACAATCGTTGCTTCTGCAAGTAACATAAAGGTTACCCCCAACTCACTCCACACGCGTGACGCCCGTCTCGGCACCGCACATCACACAGCCATCGTAGTCAAAGGGCCACAAGGCCACTCGACACACACTTACACCCAACATGACTAGGGGCTAAGCCGTTAACTCATCATTTCAGGGCAAACAAAAGGCCACCCCAAGTTGCTCACAAGCCCTGGGTCTTTTGGGACCCAAATCCACTGTTAAAAGTGACCCTCATGTCACTCCAATTGTATTGCATACTATTCACTCAGTTCGAGGCAGCTCGAAAGCCATCCCTCAAAGAGCACAAGACCAACGAGCCAGTCGTAGGTCAAGGGCGCACATATATTTGCATGTAAACAATGGTGGCCATAAGGCCACTCCTAGCACCAAGGCCGATAACCCAAGGGCTAAACCTTCTACCTCACTAAGGGTTGGCCCCCATGTCACCTCAAACACGTCTTCAGACTCTGCACATACACACAGGTCTGACATCTCCCCTAGTTTTGAGAGCAAACATGAAAGGAGTCCAGAAGATTTGCTCGCCTTCCGTTGGGGGCAGTTCTACCTGGCCATCAAGAAGGAAAATAAAGGTCAAGCCCAGATATGAGGCCAAGAGACTAAGATGCTAAAGGTCCGACTCAAGGATGAAAAAAGAACGAACATTAAAAATTTCCCTTCCAAAGATCTGAACTCCTTCTCCCCTCGTGCCCTCCTTGATGCGGATGATATTGGGGAAGCATGTCACATGGTGAATATCAAAGAGGTGGCTCGGGCATGATAAGGCTGGTCATCCATAAGGTTCAAAGTCTAGCCCAGGGCAAAGAAGAGCCTACGAATGGAGCAAAGAGCCAGTCTGATACTAACAACCCCATCGAGTCCAAACAACCTTAGCTATCACCCGTTCAAGCCCCTAAGCTAGAATTAGCTCTGCTTGAACTCATTGCAGCTCAGATCTTCAAAGCAGCTCCACCTGAGCCCATTCCAAGCCATGACACTCAAGACAAGGCATTTCTCAAGCCGAAAAGGTCTGAGCATGTCATGATACCGGAACCTAAGTGTAAGGACCAAGACTTTCCGGCATGATGAAGTGCGTTGGGAGGTCATCGGCATGAGTTACACCGCTGTGCATGTGTGGGCAGCCGTGGTGCGCAATAGAGAGTTCAAGCCATCGTGAGTGTAAGGATCAGCCGTCATGCGTGCACAGGATCAACCACCGTGCATGCACAGGATCAGCCATTGTGAGTGTAAGGATCAACCGTCGTGCATGCACAGGATCAGCCACGGTGAGTGTAAGGATCAGCCGCCGTACGTGCACAGGATCAGCCGCTGTACGTGCACAGGATCAGTCACCATGAGTGCACAGGATCAGCCGCCGTGAGTATAACGATCAACCACCATACATGCACAGGATCAGCTGCCATAAGTGTTCTGCCATGAGTGAATGCTTGATGGGAGATTTCTAATGAGTGCCTTGTGGCCCATGTTAGCCACTTGTAAGCCACTTGGGCACCAACTGTATGCCACCTGGGTGCCAAGTGGCACCTACAAGTCTTTGTGGTGACACATGGCTTTCGCATACTGCCACCTCTTCCTTTTTATGATTATAAAACCCCTCTTCTCACCTTCCACAAGCTCTGGCGCTCTCTCTCTCTCTTACTCAAGCAAATGAGGCAAATGCTAGCTTCACTCAGGGGCTTGAAAATCATTGAAGAAAATTAGTTGGGTAATGTTATAGAGGTGAAAGGAGATTCTTTTAACATTGTTAAGTAGTGTAAATTAGAACAGCAAGTGCCCTGGAATCTGAAATCTTTGTGGTTCAAATTTTTAGACTTTTGTGAAAAGTTGAAAGCCTCCTTTACTCATGTTTACCATGAGTTAAATTTTATTATATATTTTATTCTGAAGCATAGGTTGTGTATTTTCTTTGTTAATGAAAAGTGTGGTTTTGAATGGCTTCAATTTCTTGAGATCCTATTGTATTCTTTTCTTTTGTTCTATTTGAAGTTGTAATATTGTAAAAAGGACTTCTTGTGAATGATCTAGATTGTGAAGAAAAGAAAATAATTGAAAAAGAAAGAAAGAAAATTATTATATACTCTGGCTAGGTCACAGTTGTCCTTCATTTTGGAACTCAAAATCACTTTTTTTGTTCCTTTTTAACATTGTTAATCAATTGATAACAAAGCCATATATAGAATTAGAAAAAGGAAAATGTTACTTTAGAGGCTTAGATCTAAGCATCTTACGAAATAAATGGCCTATGTTAGGCGGGTTAAGAAAAATACGTTTGAGCATGCATTTTTCATTTTTATTTATTTATTTTGTGATTGTTCATCAAAATGAAAAAGCTATATATTTAAAAAGTGGGGTCAACCAAATGTCCCTAGCATAGTTTTTGAATATTTTGATGAGTGTATTTATAAAAAATTAACTATTTTTGTTTAAATCTTTTTGAAATTTTCACAAAAGTACAATTGTATTTTAGAAGTTAGTGTAAAATAATTATATTAGTCAAAACTCTTGTCCTCTAGTGAAATTTCAACTTTGCCTTTCTAAAGATCACAAAAATACCCCTTGCCTTGCAATGATAATTACATGTTCACTATTGATTGATGAGCAAACTACTATAAAAAGGTCATTTTTTAAAAAAAACAACCACATAGTAAGTAAATTTTACCATTTATAGCCCATTCTAATATTACTATTTATATTTGAAGGGTTGCAAATGGTAGATTATCTCATATATATATGTATGTGTGTGTGTAAGCAGAGAAGGCAGAACAATGGATAAATGAAAAGCAAAGTTTGCTAAATGGTTGTATATCTACTTGAGTATGCATAAAATTGCCATATAATAGCTAAAAAAGGAAATTGATGTTTGTTGAACAGTTTCAACCAGTATCAAGAAAAATAGATCAGGAGGGTAAGTCCGTCCCTTGCTTGATTGATCTAGATGACTGATCCAGGCTGGTGCATACCGATTCTCTAGTGTGGGAAATGGTAGCAAAATAATTTAATTATTGATTTCAATTTTAAAAAAATTAAAATAAATGTAATACAAAATGAAAAGGGTAGGAACAAGGTGGTTTGGCCTATCCAAAATGTGAGGCTTCCTCATAGACTCATCCAGTTCTCTCATAAAACCAGGTAATTCTATCAAATCAAAATGAGTCCCTATTTGAAATAGGAATCAGGTCAATTACTACTAATTCCTTATCCTAATTGCCGATTCCTAATCCGAATAGGTGAATTCTAGAAAATCCGAATAGGTGAATTCTAGAAAACCCTAGGAAGCAAATAACAACTTGTGTCAATCGTAATTTATACTTGATTTCTTGTCCAAAATTACCTACTCTAACAAGGGTACATTTGGATAACCATAGTTGCTTGTTTCTAGGAGATGACTCCTGGACGAGGCATATCTTGGAATATGGGTGTATGCTACTTGGATAGCATCAATAAATTGTAATCCTAAGAACTCTTTGTTTGGTAGCAACATTTCCTTTGGATCCATGAATACTAGAGAAAGATGGTGAGAGAGTTGCAGGCAGGTTCACCGGTTCTTGGCCGAGGCTAGTCCAATGATGGTAAAAAACAATTGACAATTCCTTCCTTTTTTTTTTTTTTAGGTTTTTTTTTAACCTTTTTGCATGTTTTTGTATTTTCTATTTTTATTAGGGCCATTTCTGACTTTTGATGAAATTGGTAAGATTTGGGGCTTTAAAAACCCTTTTTTAGAGGGAATTGTATACAATGGGACCATTTACTTCTAATGCAAAATGGTCACAATTACTTATAATCATTTGATGAGAAATTTGATAGTTCTGATTTGTCATAAAGTTCGAAAAAATTTCTTTTAAAGTTTGAGTTTGGTCAATAAAATAAATGCAGCCACTCAGTTTCACATTCAGTGGTCAAGATTAATATGACCACTTTGTACCAAAGCTAAATCGTTTCATTCTATACATTCCCTTTTTAGAGAGAGTAAAAACCTTTTACAATTTTTCTCATGCTCTCTACATAAAAACACCCCAACCCTAGCCCTAGTTTTGGGCAACTTTCGTGGTGAATTCTGGCCATCATCCCGATTTCAGTTTTTTTTAGGGTTTTTGCCATATACATTTTTTTTTTCCTTTTTCGAATTAATGGAATTACTTCTTTTTTGGGTTCTTGTTAATGATTTTATCTTTATTAGGTTTATTATTGTATGTTTTTACCTTTTAGGAAGACCTATTAGCATTTTTTAAAACAAGTTTATTATTGTATGTTTTTATCTTATAGGAAGACCTATCAGCATTTTTTAAAACAAATGCTACGATTATAAGGTTTTTATATTCATATATTTTTTATAATTCCTTTTTCAATTTCATTAAGTATGGGAAACATTTGTACTTCATAGATGTTATTGTTTTGTTCCTAGTATATTTCTTAAATTTTTTTAGTTTCCTAGATTTTTATGATATTTCCTATTTAATTTTTATTTTATATAATTTTTCTTATTTTTTAAAATTTTAAATTATGTGAAACATTCAATTGAACTGGTCCGGCCTGGTCAGTTCTCTCACCAGTTTGATCACCAGTTCGGTCCTCACAACATTGATTTAAACAATTAATTTTCGTGTCCATATAAAAACCATTTCATAGAGACCGCAATTCCACCTATTTTAGTTGAATATTGGTTTCCTCATTTTGGCTTCCAAGATGAGAAAATACAAGTAGACATCTCCAAGAGAGGCCTCTCTAGGTATCCAAATAGGCTACAAAAGGTTTTTTCAATCCCAGGAAATAACAAAGGAAAAAGACAAACGAACCACATTTACTCTCAAAATACCTTTCACATATAAAAATCATGTTTCTCAGTTTCCATTGCATATGTTACTAGAATCTTCCTTGGTCGTTATAAATTAATTCCACTCATGCATTCGTTTTTGTTTTCAGTTGCGGGAAATTGGCAATTCCGACATCAGAAAATTTTAAATCGATCATCTCAGTCTTGGCCATTATGGTAAAATTAAGATTTCAAGCCCTAAAAATAGTATATATTGTGACAACTTATCTAGACCGATTCATTTTGCCCTAAAAATAAGTGCCCAAGGATCCATAAGATCTGTGTCATTTTTTTAGTTTCAAATTTCATAGTCAGAATTAGAAATTGATTTTAGAGCCATCATAGATATTTTCGGTGCCCAAAGTGCTTTCTAGATGAAGATTTGAGGTGAGGCTTTGCTTTATTTTCATAATGCCTAGGCCTTACAAAAACTGCCTCCAATATATAGAACAGACCTAGAAACTTAGATTGATTAGGACTTCAAGGGGTATTTTGGACATTATATTTTATTAAAAAATTATTTTTAGTACTTTTTATAGGTGCGCCCCAATGAGAAGATGACCCGTTCCGAATTTTATATTCACACAATTTGTATATAAAAAATTAAAATAAAAATACTCTAAGGCATCAGAACTAAGATTAAGCGTAGTCGCTTACTTGATCAAAATTGGATGGCTGGATAGACCTTTTATGCTATAGGCGAAGTATAGAAACATTTCTCAAAAAATAAAAACGATAAAAAAACATAATGTAGTTTGAAACTTGTCACATTTTAAAGCTCAGGCACGCTTAATTGTTAAGACTTTAAGTTATCAAGTAGTAGTTATTCATTTCCTTATGTTAAAATTTCTAATGATATTTCAGGATCCAAGTACGGTGGCATTTGTATAACTTCAGTATAGGAATGCCGGCGTACTTTAACCTCTACAAGCATTTGGAGAAAATGATATGTGAGATTAAAATCTTATGCTTAAATCAATCCCTGTGTTTTCAACATATTCGAAGATGTCAATACTGACTTACTAGGTAATGGATGTATTTTTTTGTAATTTTGTTTTTTGTAATTCGTTAATGGAGGTATTGAGTATGGTCCTTTGATTTTAGAGGAGTTTCTAATTTAGGTCGTTGAGATACCGCCTTGGTATCTCTTCGACATTGTTGTCCTTCTGTTTTATACTTAAAAAAAAAAAAAGCAACAAGTAAAGAGATAATTTACTGGTCGCGCATGCAAATCCTTCCTTGAGATTCTAAGCTAAATAACACCATGGGCCGGTTATCATAGTCCTATTAATACAACATTAAGTTTATACATTCTTAGTTTTTTGTAGAATAATTGTAAAATGATATATAGCTATTCTTGAAAAACATAAGAAGATATTGTTTGGGTAAACCTCAAAAATATTTCTCAGCATATTAAAAATTACACAATAAACATCCCATCTTTTAGTTAAGGGATGCGATATTGTATTCTACTGGGGCACCATAAATACGCACTTGCCACCGCAAAAACCACTTTTGAGGTTCCAGGCACTTAAAACATTTTGGGACTCCCTTAGAATTAGGGGATTCTAAGTTTGATATAGTTTACCTTCAAATCTCTTCAAATATATTCCAATAATGGAACCGATAGTTGAAATTTCATTAAGAATTGTAAAAATTTGAAGCCTTTATGGGGCTCCAAATGCATGTTTTTCAAGAATCTTAGTTTTTTTTTTTCTTCTATGAGAGTGTTTTAAATACATTTTGGGTCCCCTACCTAGCCCAAAAGTGGTATTTGAGGTGGGCAAAAAAATAAGTTTGGTGCCCCAGTTGAATTTTTCTTTTGTGTGGAACAATGGGGATTACAGGCTCCTATCCATTTTGAAAAGATTCAATATTTTGAAATTGTTAGTGAGAATGGGGCCGTGACCTCTAATCGGACATTCTCACTAGTCTACTTCATGCTTCCATTGAAAATCTCTCGTCAATCTAAATATGACTCACATAGTAGTAGATTTCCCGAATGCGTTGATATCCATTTGCATTTTCCGAAACTCCGACATCATTTGTTCCCAAGCAGTCAACTTCGTACCCAATCATAGTTTCTTTGAGAAACTTATAAATCATGTTGGTGACCTGACATGGAAACAACACTCATAGTTTAGTTTATTTTAGTATTACATTGAAATCAAGTGTATTCTAATTGACTTCCATTCAAATGTAAATTTGAAATTTTCAATTACATCTCCATAATGTCTTTTAGGAAACTAGATAATATCATCAACGAAATCATATCCTTCTTTTGAGTAAGGATGAAATTCACAGTTTCCTTGAAATTTAAGTTTGGCTTCACCCCTTCGTCTTTTCTTGCAATAATAAATTATATGTTTATACATAAATAAAAAGCATAATTTTAACTAGGGAATCATGTCATTGTACTTTGTAGGAAATACACAGAATTAATTATTAGGCTGATAAGTTCAACTATCAATAATCAAGAATAAAACTTCTATAAGGTTAGCTACGTTTAATTAAGAAAATAATTATACTAACCAAAAAGAATTATTAATATAAGTGCTACCTTTCACAATTTCTAGTGACAAAGTTTGGACATAAGCTCCAGCATATGGACATCCAGTAATGTAAAGTAGATTAGACAATAACTCAGGGTACTCGTGAAACCACTGCATCATAAAACTGTAAGTGAACATCACAAACAATTTTTAATTAGGTCCTTTAGCAGAGTATAGGGTGGCTGACCTTTAAACCAAAGTCATATAGATCTGCTATAGTTTTGGAATCATTAGTTTGGAAATAAAGTCATATAGATCAGAATATGAGAATCCAGTACCAACAGGTGCATCCATAATAACAAGGCTAGACACCTACACCGCAGAGGAATTTGAAAGAGGAAATTCACTCTTATATTCATATTGTATTCATTCACATGCTAAAAGTCATCTGCTTAACAAGTCATACAGAAGAGAGTGCCTTGGAAGGTCATCATCCTCACATTCCATATATTGGCAAGTATTAAGAGTAGATATAGAACATCAACAAGGAGTCACATTTGAAAGATAGAAGGGATGGAAATTTTATTATGATCCAACCTAGAAAAGCATAAGTGAAGCCACTTGATGAATATTACTTTGGTCCAAAGGAAAGGATTTAGTTCTACTTTCACCCCATTGATGATATAATCCGGATCCTCCTCAATCTTGAAAGGACCTAAAATACAATAAAGAAACACTTTATATAAAACATCAAACTTATATTATAAAAGTTAATTGCACCAAAAATCACCCCAAAAGTCTTTCAATGCTACAAAATCTTCAAATTGAGCATGTCAACCTCAAGTTTTATGGATATGAAATAGAGAAGGATTTCAAGGCCTAATAAGGGTTTCAAGTACCAATACTGCACTTTTAGCAAGATTTAGAAGTACGCATGTTTATGGTTGACACCTTATAAATACTGCACCCATCAAATAAACTTATAGTTTGTAAACTAAGATTCTAAACATGAAGCAAATAAAAATCTCCCTTCCAATTAAGCTGACAATTTAATATAAAAGGAACCCTATTTCCATAGTAATTTTCAAATTTAAAATTATTGTTCACATATTTGCTTGAAATCCAATTTTTGTTTGAATAATGAAGAAAATAAATGCTTTTACCATTTTGTGATAAATCCCCATGTTTCTTTCTTATTAAGTGAACTAGTGTCAAAATGATTTGAAATTGTTACTAAAGTAAGCAAATGCCTTGAAGACATTGTTGCAACACACATGATGTGGTTTACAAAGCTTACATACACATTTCACAATTACTCGCCAAATAGTAAAATGGCTTGAACATCAGTTAGATATTTACATTAAAAATACCATAGTATGAAGTTATAAGTTCACTCTACGACCAAGATTCCAACAACATTCTAACATCTTGTTGCTGAAGATCGACACTAAGAAAGAAGTTGTGAATACAATGACAAAGTTGCTTACACTACTAAATTTGAGCTATTTTTGGACTTGATTAATGTATTTCCAAGATAAGTACCCTTTTTTCCTTTTGGGGGTGGGGGATTGGGGCTTGTGAAGAAGGTGGTAGAAGGGAATCTATTTTGTGCACTTGATGGAAGTCAATTAAATGTGGACATTTGTTTGGTCAACTTGCATTTCAAGAAGCCCTATGAGGGATGTTAGGTTTCTATCATATAGTTATTAGATTTCCTATTTTATAGAGAACTGAATCCTACATTTCTTAAATTTCTTGCCTTTTTTTATTGGGATATAAGCCCTAGGTTTTATGAATGATTATCTTCACATAATTATCTGACTAAAGGGTAGGCTATGCGGGATTCTATCTATCTCTTGTAATGAAAGATAGAGAGGAGTCCATGTGATTCAGTCTACAGGGTTTGTGTCTTTTTATGAATAGTTGTTTTAGGAAGCCTGTGCAGGTGTAGAGAGACTATGTAGAGAGCCAACTATGAGATTGAGCTTAAGTTCCCTGCTTCTCTTAGAACTTCAATGCAAAATAGGCATGTCATGGCTCTGTTACCATTTATTAACCTTTGGATGCATAGTGCTAGCTGTGCTACCATGCCAAGGGTCTGATTACCAAACATGAATTAGTCTTGGGTATAGACCTTTCCTTGTATTGCATATCTTCGTCCTCCACCTTAAATCTAATTTTTTGAATGGTAAACATTTGTAGATTGGGTTCTCATCAAGAATTTCCTTTGAGGTCCCATATACTTTATTTATTTTCCTAGCAAGGTCTACGGAAATTTTAACTTTATCTACCATCCCACATGTCTCTTCCATTCCAATTTTAAATTGATCTTAACTCGTCTTCCTCATTCTTAGGGGAGGTGCAATGTCACTATTACCTTATCTTTCAACAATTAAAATCTAGAGATACTATCCAAGAATTCATGCTTGGAGTTGAGTGGTTAATGTTTTAATGATTGCATATATTCAAATCCTATCATTGAACGACCATGTGAAAAGTGAAAAAAAGCAAAAAGAAATATGTGCTAACTTATGCATCTATATAATAAATTAATAAGCCAAAAGCAACACATGTTGCAAAAATAAACATATAATCTATCTCTAGAGAGACGGTTAGAGTACATAAACTCCTAAAAATAATGTGTGGAATGGGAGAGGGGGGTCTTGTTTTGGAGACAGAAAGACTCAAAGGACTCAACCATCAATTCTAAGAGTCACTAACTCTTAGTAATTGCTAATGGGGTTAGACCCTATTATTCACATCTATTGTGACTTTTCACCAATAAATTATGATTTAAACATAGGTGGAAAGGGGCTGGGGTCATGGTGGTAGCACGCCACATCCTAATCACCATGTTGTGGTTTTCATTTCCACCACTAACACCACCCCACTAATACCTTCAAAAGCTTACTTCTAATCTACTTGAAAAAACGGGTAGGGGCCTGCCTTTCCCACTGAAATACTCCAAATAATTACTTAAAAGTGAAAATTTTGGAAAGGCATATTGCGAGGGTGCACATTTTTAATGGTTCTCTTTCATACTCTATTTACAACTATTATAATTATTATAATTAAATATTATAATTATTTTAATTATAGTGATTATTTATTATGGAAATTCTTTTTAAATTAAAAATCATGATTGATATAAATATTATTAGTGATACTAATAATGAAGTTGTATTATTGTAATGAATATTATAACAATTACACAAATAAGTGGAATTCTAATTATGATGTATATGTTATATAATATAATCTTTTCATTCGATGATGATGGTGATGATGATAATAGTAATAATGAAATGATAATAAAATTATTATTAAAATTATAATAAACTTAGAATATATTATTGTTATTATTATTATGTGACAATTTTAGTCGTTGATATAATAAAATAATGAACGTAATAATTTATAATAATAACAGTTGTCTAAATTTAAATATATTATTATATGAATATTAAGTATAGTTATAATTGAATTATAATAAACTTAAAATGTTTACATACATTATTAATGTTATTATTGCATGAATAATTTTAGTTATTAATATAATTATAAAATAATGAACATATTGAATTATAATAATAACAATTATAGAAATTTAATTGGACTATTTTATGAATACTAAATATAGTTATAATTTAATTAACTATGATATCAAAATTTTCTTTATTTTACTTAATTTTTTATATAAACTTTTGTTTGTTATCTTTAAATAACATAAACAATTTACTCAAGCATATTTGCAATATTTAATTACATACCCTAACATATTCTCATTCAATATATTATTTCTCATACAATTGCTACCACTAT